>ML682176.1:1560954-1638373 GCA_007922195.1 Podocnemis expansa | reverse complement strand
GCGCTTACTCCGGCCCCGGCAGCGGCGGGCTGCAGCCGCGCGCTGGGGCCGCGCCTCCAGGTTGGGGGGCAGCAGGGGCTTTAAAGCCCCTGGGGTGAAGTGCCCCGCTGCCCTCTCCTGGCAGGTGCTTGCAGGGGGCTGCATGAACCCGCCAGGTGAGGCGCGGTGCCTGCAGTCCCCTTCAGGCACCGGCGGCGTGCGGCGCAGCCCCGCGCCCCTCCCCACAGCCCGTGTACACCCCTCAGCACCCTGGCCAGTTTCAACAGGTAACGAGGTTTAAGTTATTTCACAAAGACCACGGCCATTTCGAAAGAAGCGGTTTGCTTCTTTCGAAATGGCCGTGCATCGTGTGGCCATGGCACTCCTTATTTCGAAACAACCTCTGTTGTTTCGAAATAAGGAGTGTGTGTGGACATACTCTATGTGATCCATGAAATGCACCAAGTCCTGATTTATATAATTAACTCCATCCATCTTAGGAAAACACTTAAATCTATGATTGAATTTAACTGTTCTTGAATAGGGATCCTTGCTAAATCAGGACGTAAATTTACAAATTTAAAAAAAAATGACATGCATTTGGTTGAGTGTGACCTACAATGCTGAAGTATTTTCAGGATAGTAGTTATTCACAGAAAATCATTCATGATTTCAGAAATGTTCCAGGTTTTATCAAAAATATCCTTTGGCGCTGATGGATTGTTTTTTAGACTTCTGTGATTTATAAAATCCTGCCAACTATCACTGTATAAATATATAAGCTTTCTAAGATATTCCACTGCTTGATCTTCTCAAAGATTTTGATTGACAAGGAGAGACAAGATTTCAAGGTACGTAGTTATTATGAAGTGAAAGCCAGATCATTGTGATAATTATTAGAGATAGGTGAACCAGTAGGAACCTAGAACCATCTAGGTTTTGCAAAATTCTAAAATTTTCAAGAGTTACCTTATTCAAAAGGATGCTACTTACTCACTGATTCTCAGCTGTTGAGGACTTTGAATAGTTATTTACCCTGATGAAGCACAACCCAAGTAGAATGATAGCAATTATCATCCTCCCTACACAAAGGTCAATGACAAATGATACATACAGTCACCATTCTACATTGGTTGTGTATAACTCCACATACCATAAACACCAATGACTACAGCCAGGTGCATAATAGAGGAGAACTAGGCCTCATACGTTATAAATAAACCCAGTAATTTCACAATCTTACCAATAACAACTCAAATTGTTAGCAAAGAAAGATTTTAAATGTACATTTTATTAGTCACTATTTATGCTCTGTGAATAAATTGGGTACAATTTTTTTTAAAAAAGTGAGGGCATTTTTCAGTTTTGTTCACAGTCAATTTTACTTCCACATTCTCACGTTTGGGTTTCAAAGACTGTAGGAGAATATTTAATTTGAAATCAATTGTTATATCATTAGAATATATGTTTTGAATCATAGGAGAAAATCATGTATGCTTTCAATAAAGACCCAGTTTTACAACATTTAAATTTTGAGGCAAATTAAAATTAATTATCTCTTTAACATTTGTATATAATGACAGAGAGATGTGTGGTTACTTACACACAGAATAAAGGTATACCACAGCTGTAGAGATCTTCTAATTCTGGGTCAAGTCCTGCAGTCCTATCCACACGAGCAAACTCCTGTGCATGTGTAGGCGCTTAATGACTTCAGCTGGAGCCAGTGGTAGTATCAGGTCCTTGGACAGGTATGGCATGACACAATAAAAAATGACATCAAGCAAGAAAGGACATTATACATTTTCTTTTCTTTACAAGGTGAACATCATATTAATTCCATTTGTATTAAGTTAGATTTAACTGTTACTGTGGGACTCATTGCTAGAAAGTGATTCCATTTTTGTGATTTCCTGCAAGATGAACCCCTCTGTGTTCAAGAGAAAGCTTTTAAAATATAGTGTGTTCTTGTTTTCTTTTTCCCACAAAGTTCTGTGGTATGCAAATAATTAAAAAAAAATCTTAAACCTGCATACAGGATAACTTCCTATATGGGAACAAAATTAAGATTGGATTGATGACTAGTTGCCTTAAGAATGATGTAGCTGTTGGACTGCAGTGGAAACCGATCTAGCATGCTGGAAAGTAGTAAAAACTGATGGATTCAGATCTCATTCCTCCAGGCATTCAGGGTATACTCCAGGTAAAACATAATAAAATGAACAAAACTCAGTTAAAAAGGTGATTAAAAAAAAGTCAAATAGAACAATAAAAAGTGAGAGCAGTGTCTTAAAAAGTGAGGAGTCATATACCAGTATAAAAAATACAGCAGCTGTGATTCATTTCTTTAAATGTACAACATTTTCAAGCTGTTATTCAAACTAATAGCACCTGTAGGTGCTGAACTCCTCTTTAAAAAATCAGACAACTTACTCCCATGGCTAAATATAGATTTGGATGCCTAACTCTGGTGATCCAAAACTGAAATTTTCTAGCTAATGTCCTCAGTGGCTTTTTCTTTTTCCGCCTCACAAGGACAAAAGATGACTTGAGGAGGGTGTCCAAGTGTAACACATGATGGACTACCTGGAAAAAGCCTTGTCAACCGTTATATCCGTGACATTCTTTACCTCAAAGTAGCACCTTGGAACCCTATATTCACTACTGTGATATGATATAGTATATTTGGTACAGTGCATGCCTTATGAGGTATCATATAAGTCTTGATCTGTTGAACATTTATATCCTGTAGGATTGCATGTATTATCACTATATATGAATGTAGCAAGGTGCAACCCAGCCCCAAGCTCTTGCACTCCCCCTGCTAGCCAGGGAAGGGCACAGACCCAGTGTGAGCTAGGAACCAAAGGGGCTAGGTTGGAGGAAGGAAGGACTATTTAAGGGGCTGGACCAAACAGCCACAGGTTCAGGTGCACCAGATGGGAGGTAGATCTCCCTCACCAGGAGGAGCAAGGGCGTGACCAGAGCTTTGATGACCTCACCAACCCCACCCAGGGTGAGGACCTGGAGGAGTTACCTACTGCAGAAGAGCTGCCAGGGGGAGGAGACAAGCAGGGCCTGCAGGACTTGGATGAGCTGCCCCCTGCAGAGGACGTGGCTGACCCAGGGCCACCCAATACCTGTGACCTGGAGGAACTACTGCTGGCTGAAGATACAGCGGGAGGTCCAGACCCACCCATGGTGAAGGCTGAAGGCCTGACTGGCATACCGCTGGGGAGGTACCTGGGGGTTTGGTAGGGAGGACGGAGGAAGTAGCCCAGGGGAGGGGCTTGGACAGCCCTGCAGAGCTAGTGTGTTTTGGCAGGCACACCACTAGCTATCGGGTGGCCTGTGACCACCCATTAGGGCCCTGGGCTGAGATGCAGTGGAGTGGGTGGGCCTGCGTCTCCCTCCCCTCGACCCTCATTGCTGCAAACCCCAACACTGAACCTTGCCCTGTAAGGGGGCTGAAGCCCTCATTGCCTTGGCTGCCTCGCCCTGCAGTGGGCTAGAAGGCAGAGTCTGGGTGTGCTGCGGGTGCCCTGTGGCCAGGGCCGCGGACAGCCACCCGCAGATGGCCAAAGCGGCCTGCCCGGTAGGCGACCCGATTTACAATGAAATATGTGTTACTGAAATATGTTGTGAGGTTGGGAACTCCTGCAGCGAGCCTTTCATTTGCAACAAAGAAATAGTCATCACAGGCCAGATAGGCATTAATGTGTCATCAACACCCAATCCACTGTCACAGAGACTTCTCGGATAAGGCCCAAATGCTATGGGGGGGTAGATTAACTAGCAGCTGGAAGTAAACATAAAAGAGGGAGGGTAACCTCATTTGGGCTATCTCCCCCACCTCTCAAAATTGGGATGCACATCTGGAAGACCAATACTCTTAAAGTGGGGAAGAGTGGTCACAGGTTAAGAAGGAAGTCCAGTGTGTGTGTTGAGGAATTGTAACCTGCTTGTACAGGGTATAAGACACTGCTTGATTCAAATCCTGCTTAGTTTGCAGAACTTAGACTGCAAATGTACTTTGATTTCTTAAGTAACTTTGATCTCTATGCCTGTTAATTACAATAATTTAAAATCTATATTTCTGTACTTAATAAATCTGTTTAATATTTTATGTAAAACAGTATGTGTTTGGTTGAAGTTCTAAAGGTATCTTAGCTCCGGTTACAAAGGTTGGTACATACCAACTTCACTATGAAGAAGTGGTAAATTAATTAATTAACTTACACTGATCAGGTTTCTGACCACTGCCAGATGGCATTGTTGTAGGGTGCTGAACTGGAGCCAGGGTGGGGGGAAGGGGTGATTGGCTGGAGTCTCTCTATTAACGGTTCATGTGGGGCTGGGAGATCATTCATGTAACACAGTTAGGTATGTGCCTACATGTGAATGACACTGTATGTACATACAGAGTCAAAGTCTTGTAGCTTGACATTAGCATCACAGTGCGAGAGACAGCCCAGGACCTCTGGGATTGGCAGGTTCAGCAATCCCACAGTCCAAGTTAAATAAACAAGGAGACCTGTGGTACTTTTAAAGACTAACATTTATTTATCACATGAGCTCTTGTGGGTAAAACCCCAATTCATCAGATGAATGAAATGGAAATTACAGTATGGAAGGAGATACATAAATGCAGAGAAGGGTAAGTTACAAGGTCTGTTCTGATTGTGTTTTTTTTTTTTTTTTTTTTTTCCAACAAACTGAGCAAGTTTGTTTTGATTCAAACAGTAGGAAGGTTAGAGGGGAAAATCACCTTTGGTAATGAGAGAGTCAGGCCAAGTCTCTATTCAGACCTAAATTAATTGTGTCAGATTTGCATATGATTTCTAACACCGGAGTTTCCCTTTGGAGTCTTGATTTAAAGTGTTCTTACTGAAGCACTGTAACCATGGGCGTCGCTGGTGCTGGGCACACAGGGCCTGTGCCCCAAATCTGCCCAGCAGGGCCCTGAATCTTTTCCCTGGGCCACCGATGCAGGCACAGGGAGAGCCGGCCATTCACCAGCAGTGCTGGGAGAGCTCGCTGAGCCTTTGAGCTGTTGCTGTCCCTCCCCTGCCCACATGCTCTAGCTGGCATCTCTGACTCGGAGATGGCGGATAAGGGGACGGAGCTTCAAACCCTCCTTTCTGCTCCGGCAGCAGCAACAACTCCAGCACTGGCTCCCCTCCAAAAGACAGAGTAGGTAGGTGCTGTGTGGGGAGTTTGTGGTGGATTGGAGGCCCCAGTCAGATGGGGGGGGAGAGGAGGGGCTGACTGGGGCCAAAGGGGGCTTCCCTGCATGGTCTCCAGACCCCTAGTGGAAGCAGGGAATTACTCCCTGGGCATCTGGGCCCCAGGTCGTTTGGGGGGATTCCCCCAGGCCTTTTGGACCCAGGTGATGCTATAGGGGGCACCAATAGACTTCCAGGCCCAAGGGGGGATGGGCAGGGGTACCTCCAAACCTCAGGGGCCCATGTGGGACTGGTGGGGGTGTCCCTAGGCCTCTGGGGCCCAGGTGGGACTAATGGGGCTATCCCTAGGCTTCTGGGCTCTGGGTGCAGTTGGGGGGGGGGTGTCCATAGGCCTCTGGGGCACAGCTGGGATTGGTGGGGGGTGCCCCTGGGCTGGGGGCATTCCCCCCATGGTCTCTAAGTCCCAGCGAGGTCCATGAGTGTCTTCCCATTGCCTGCTGAGGGGACCCCCCTATGGCCTATGGGCCTCAGGGGTGGGTGGCCTGGGAATTGAGCCCCTCGCCTGAGCCCCAGGGTGGTGAGGTTGGCCTGGCACAACTGTGGCGTCTCTTGCTCTTGCTTTATTGCCTCAGTCGTGAGGCTGGGGCAGCAGGTGGACTGTGAGTGTAACCTCATCAACAGTGATATTATTTGTAAAGTTGAACTCTGCTGAAAACACCATATGCTGTGCCTACTATTTATTCTGTGCTTTAAATTGTTCTCTTATGTGTTGGACTGTTTTACATTGAGCAGAGAGTGACTGGAGGTGTGGGGCATGGACAGATAGATAAATAATTGCATTTACCTTTAAAGTACATGTTAGTTAATGTTGTGTATATGTCCTTTAGTGTCATAAGTAAAATAATTCTGTAACCCTGAGTAATAGGCATTATAACCAATGTCCAACAAGACTCCATATTTCCAGTTTGGAATTCCTGTTTAAACATTTTACTCCATTTTTTTTTATACTTGATGAAACCTGGTTTAGGCGTATGCTGTGTATGTTCATTTAAATGTGTGAATGAAGGGTGTGAGTGTGAAGGGGCCAGTCTCAATTGCCAGCCTGTTGTGATGAAGCACAAGTACCATCTAACTGGCCGAACAATTCAGACATCTCTGATTAAAGAAAACAGAATGAGCCACTCCAGAAAGAAAAGAACAAAATACAATCACGCCTGCAAGTAACTGGTAACCAATGATCTCACAGGATCCCTGAAGCAACATGACACAGCAAATCCCATAGACTTCCATTAGGGCCAGCAAGTATAAAAGATGGGTAAGAACATGAAAACTTTGGATCTCATTCTGCAACTGTCATTTTGGAGCAACGGATCACAACTCACAGAGGCCTGGCTCTCCCCTTGTGCCCAGCCTAGCTGGCCACTAGGCTGGCTCAAGCAACATATGAGAGGTTGCAGAACTGTGTGTGTGTGTGTGTGTGTGTGTGTGTGTGTGACTGCTTTGCTATCCTTACTTATTTCCAATAAATGTGGCATAGTGCCTTGTCCCCTGAATAAGATCTTGCTAGTCTTTTCCTTTGGGTGCTCTTGTTGCACATTATTTTAGTGGGTGCACTTTTGGTATAACAGAGGAAATGGAGTTGTTAGAAAAGACTAGCAGGATCTTTTTTTTGGGGGGGGGAGGCAATATGCCACACTTATTTGTAAACATAAAAATAGCAAAAAAATCAACACATACATTGATACCCATGCAATTTTGGAAGCTGGCGTGATATAATTATCAGTCCTTTTACATGTTGCTTCAGCCAGCCCAGTGGCCAACTAACCTGGGCACAAGGAGAGAGACAGGTCTCTCCCAGGTCATGAATCTAGTGCTTTAAGATGACAGCTGGAGAATGACACGCAAAATTTTCATGTTTTTTTTTTTATACTTGCTGAGTCTCATGTGAGTGTATGCGGCTTGCTGTGTCTTCCTGCCTCAAAGCCCCTGTCTAATGATCATTCATCACCAGTTATTTCCAGACATGACTTTGATCTTGCATTTTCCTTTTCTCTTTCTGGGGTGGAGTCGTCTTCTTGCTTTTTAGAGATTAGTTTGAATTGTTCATCCATTAAGGTGGCACTTGCAATTCAGCAGGACAGCCTGGTGTCAAGTGATCCCATCACACAGACCCTTCACTCACACATATTTAAATAAAATTACACAGTGTTACATCTAAAAGAAATTTCATCAAGAATATAAAATGAGTTCCAAATTTACAGTATGGAGCTTTGTTAAATATTGGTTATAATGTCTATTAAACTGAGTTAAATATTTTAGTTATGATATTAAAGAGCAGATATACAGTGTTGCCTAACACATGCTTTAAAGGTAAATTCTATTAATTTTATCTATGTCCCTACACTGTGGCTACAGAAGACTGAGCAAACATTAGCAGACTGGGCTGGGGAAAAAATTCCTGAGATTTGAGAGTTCTGTTGGGAGATTATGAGTGAGGCTTTACCTACCAATAATGTCGCTCAAAATAAATTTTGCAAGAGTTGACATGTCTGCATAAGTTATGTGCTTCAGTTTTGGGCTGTGTTGAAAAAGCCACAGTGGAATAATGCTTCTGTAGCAGAGGGGAGCAGTTAGGCAGCCACAGAGGCAGCTGGGCGCTCGCACTCCCCCTACTGGCCAGAGGAGCCCCGGCAGAGCGGCCGGGGCCGGAACCAAAGGGAAGGGTGCTGGGAGCAGGAGGACTATAAAAGGGACTGGACCAGAAAGCCATGGAGGGAGCAAAGAGGGAAGTAGCTGTCAGTTGTGGCAGACCGCCTGCCACAGGGAGTGGAGGAGACTGACAGGTGACCAGACTCCCTGCCCCAGAAGAGCTGGGGGGAGGAACCTTGGTCAACTGCACCCCTGGAGAAAACTCCTCCAGGGGAGGACCTTGATGAGCTTCCTTCTGCAGAGAGCCTGAGCTCTGGAGACCAGCTGGATGCCAGGGAGGACCTGGATGAGCTCCCCTCTGCTGCGGAGGACAGCAAGCTAGCTCTTCTGGATTTGTGCGACCTAGAGGAGCTGCTGTTGGCTGAGGAGGCTGAGTTTCTGGCCTTGCTGCCTGAAGATAGTGAGGGCCTGATGGGGATGCCCTGGGGATCCTACCCGGAGGACCACAAGGACAGCGTGCCCCAGGCCTCATCGGGCAAGGGAAGGAAGTAGCCCAGGGACAATTGTGAGTCAGTGCGTTTCGGCAGGAGCCCCACTGACAAAGTGGCCCTCCGTGTGGCCACTGCCAGGGCCCTGGCCTGGAACGCAGTGGAGCGGGCGGGCCTGCGTTCCCCTTCCCTCCCCTGCTACCAGCTGAGCCGTGGTTGGTTTGCCTTGCCCCTGCTGGGGCTGAAGGCCTGAACTCTCTGCAACTGTTGTCTGCCTTACCCCAGCCAGGGTTGAAAGCCTGAACTCTCTCAATAACTGTGATTTGCTTTGCCCCTGCTGGGGCTGAAGGCCTGAACTGCCCGCCTGTTTGCTTGCCTTGCCCTGATGAGGGGAGGACCTGATGACAGCTTCTTATTTATGTAGCCTTTTACTAAAAGTTTCAAGTATGAAGACTGGCTTTTGTGATCACTTCCCAACTGGAAGCCAAATACTTTGCCAGTTTATATAGCTTGGGTTAAAACAGAACTCCTGAAATTAACCTCGGAAAGAGCATTCTGGATTTACACTGTTGCCTCTTGAGCGTCGTCTCCAGTATCAAAATTGCTCAGGTAACAAAACTTCTTTTTCTCTTTGTAGCCCCACTGCTACTCCTCCTTAGATCTGAAAGTAGCTGGATTCTGTTCTTCTCTCTCTCCTTCTCCTAAAGCACAGCCAAATTCTGCCTTGAGTCACACCTAGCTTGAGTAGGCCCATGGCCTTCAAATTCAGGGTCTACTGGCACATGTGCTAGTACTACCCTGTAACATTCAGTAGGTAGGTAACTGCAGTTGCACCTGTGCTTTAATTTAGCAAATAATTCTAAAGATGCGCACAAAAAAAAAAAAAAAAAAAACCTGAAAATTTAAAAAAAGTCAAAGATCCAACTTAGACTCAGGTGGGGTGGAGGTGAGTTGCAGCCACAGGGAGCCAAGTGAGCAGTGACCAAGAAGGGGGAATAGCGCAGGGGCAGAGGTTTGTACTGGAAGCCAAGTGAGGTTTATGCACACTGTGGAGAGCCTGTCAAGCTGGGAAGGAGAAATAATGGGGTCAGAAGGGGCTTAGGAGCTTGGGGGGGAGGGTAAGTAGGGGGCTTTAAACAAGTAAACAGCCCCGTTGCATTCAGTTGCATATAGGATGTATGTAGGAATATTTTGTCAATGATGACCAAGAGAGAAAAGAATCCAACACCTTCTATCTAACAAGGAGTTGTTTCTGCATGGCAAACAGGAATACTAACAACAAAACTTAATTTTGCCACTAAAAAAATGAATACCGTGAAAAGCAGACCCCTTTGAGTGAGTGAGTGCCATTGTTACATGCTCACTCTTCAGACTGGAAATACTATTTATTCTGCTCTTCAGTTTTGCCCTCCTATGAATTGTGCACAGCATAAGTACACCTACCAGGCAGCATGCCACAAAGTTAACCATCCTTTTACTGAAAAGTTCCAGGGGGGCAGACATGTTAGTCTAATCCAGTAAAAATAGAAAAGAGTCCTGTGGTACTTTTAAAGAGTAACACATTTATTTATCACATAAGCAAAATCCCATTTTGGAAACCATTTTCAAGTGTCTGACAAAGTGGGATTTCACCCATAAAAGCCTAGGAATAAATACATTTGTTACTCTTTGAAAGTGCCACTAGATGCCTTGCTTGTCTTGCATTATCTTCTTGCCTTACTTTATTGTAAATTCCTGTAATGTTGTCTGTCTGGCATTGGACAGTGTGGTCCCAGTAATGCTGTATTTTTGGTTTGGACTCTTTTTTTCCCCCTGTAAGAGTAGGTTTAGTTTTTGCTGCTAAGTCCTCTCCTCTTTGTTTTCCCACGAAGAAGATTGGGAGTCTGGCAGGACCTGAGGACAGAGTGAGAGGAATACTGAAGGAGGCTTCTCTGCCTTGTTTTCAGTTCACTTTGTTGTCCCCTCTTTGGGTAGTTGAAGGGGAGGCAGCCTAGCTGGCTGGCTGGGTTTGCTGGTTTGGTGTGACTCCACTTGCAGCATTGCACTGGCAGTCCCAGCCAGCTTGCCTCATGAGTTCCCCAACTTACTCTACCTGGGTTGCATATATCTGGGAAGCTGGGAGAGGGTCAGAGCCTTTTTAAATTGCCTGTCCTGTGGCATGAGCAGCCCAGCACAGCAAATTGCAGCTGCTGTGCTGCCATCCCTCCACTCCCCTGCTCCACAATCTCATGCTGCCACTCAAAGTGGGGGGCAAGCATTACAGCAAAGTTCAGGGGAGGCATGGGCTTTATTTTAAAAGCTTAAGAACTGCAGAAGTAGGTGTCTTCCGTGTGGGTCAGCAGGGTTTCATCTCTCATCTGGGCACCCAGATGCCATCCACTTCTCCAGTACCTGGAGAACCTAAACAAGTTGACTGGAAGTCCCAGGGATGATCTGATCCGCCACCTTCCCTCCCACTCCTATTTTCTGATCTCCCTGACTCCTCATGTTCAGCAACAGAAACCTGTAGCAGATAAGGAATGATATTCCTTGTCAAAGGAGAAGAATTTTTGTGTGTCTTCCTAACATGGTCTGTGAGCTTTTAAGAGGAAATTCCCAGCAACTTGATTAATTTGTAGGGAACACTGGAAGTGAATGATTGCAGTTTTAATGCAGATGGGTATGAAGGAGTTGTATCACAACATGGCATGAGGCCTCTGTGTGGTGGGAGAGTGGTACAGAGGCTAAACATTCTGAACCAGGATAATCCATGGTAATCTACATGGTCAGACTGCACTGGTACCTAGACAGCTGCTGACTAGAAACTGACAACTTCAATTTTAGTCATCAGCTGGCATGGTCCCAGGGAGCATATTTCCTTTCAGAAATACCACATCTCCATGTTTCCAAAATTTCCATTTCATGTGAAGCTTCCCCACTTCAAAATATTTCATGTGAATTCCAGTTTCAAGTGGGGCCCCGGATAGGGGTAGGGCCTGTTGGAGCATGGGATGAGGTTTGTTGTGGGTGTGGACTATTGGGGGCAGACCCCATGACAGGGGCAGAGTCTAGCACAGGCAGAGCCTGGGGGCCTGTGCCCTGGGTCTTGTTGCTATCCTGCAACGCCCCTGACTGTAACTGTCATGTCTTTCAAAAACTGCTCACAGAGGTTGAAGTTTTCCCCAAATCTGTTTTGAATGTTACCATTCCTGATATCTGATTTGTGTCCATTTATTCTTTTGCACAGGGACAATCCAGTTTGGCCAATGTGTAAGACAGACAGACATTGCTGGCATACAAATACCAGGTCTGCTATCCCCAAGGAAATGGTACACACAGCACAGAAGGAGCTGGGGAAATCTCCATCTCCAATACTTTAAAATTTTACAGTTTATATGATTTGACTCAGGTTTCACTCCTTGCTTAATACCACATTACTGAGATATAGTTACAGTGAAAACAACAAGTTTGTTACCAAAGATTCTAGAAACACTGATTAAGACTATATAAACAAAAAGGTTATATATAAAACAAAACTATAAAACTTTCCATGGACTTAACATGTTAACTTTCTGTCTAAGTCTTTTAGCCCATTGTCTTTTACAGAATTTGCTACCACGGTAGACAGAGATCCTGGTTTCATAAATGTAAACATACTGTTTGCTCCCTGGGACAGGATAAAGGAGTGTCTTTTTGCCTTCTGCTTAGAGCTCAAAGTTCATTATCTCTTCTTCAAGTCAGGACAACCCCTCTGACTTGTGTACTGCCAACCCACTGATTTCACATCTTCCTGTTGACTTTTTATGCACAGCTGTAGTCACTGTGATGGCTTGCAATTCTTAATTTACATGCCAACTGGGAGAGATGAATATACATGTATTTTACAAAATACTAATGACCAGTGTCACTGTCATGTAAGACCTTATATGACATTTGTTGATTAACTGGAATGTATGTACCAGGAAGAAAGAGGTAAAAAGATTATACTGCAAGGTGGCATTTGTGGTCACAGAAGAATTTGAGGACATATTTGAAAATAACATAAGAATTTATACATTGATTTTTAATTACTTTACTTTGGCAGGTAGATGGAAATGATCCTAAACATTCAGCTTCTTCACAAGAGAAGAGATTTTCTGTACAGATAATTTTACAATACTGGAGAGGGAGATTTCACCAACTGCTTCTGTAGTTCCCAGTGGGATATTTAATAGCCAAGTATCTATTTTGCATAGGATTGGAGTAAGCATAATCAGGGCCTAAATCCACCATAATTTTAATTTTTTTACTCCCCGTGACATATACATGAACTTTAATGGATTTCCCTCTCCCTTGCCAGATCTTTCCTCCTACCAAATTCAAATATCCCCTCCACTTTCTCTTTCTCTGGTCAGAACCTGCCTCCTCTCTTCTGTGGTGAAGCAGACCAGCCTCGTCCTGAAGACAGTCACATCCCTTTCTCTCACTCTTCCACAGTAAAGATTCCCCACTCCAGTGGAGGTGTCCCTATTTTAAAGGCCTGTCATAGACTCTAGAACTGTCTCCCCAGTCTCACCTTTAAATGGCCAAGTCCACCTGGCTTACTCTCTCTGCCCAACTTCCTCTCTTCTAGTAATATTTAAATTATGGTCTATCATTACATTCAAAGGTGTCCCAGAATATGTCTAATAATTCTGCAGTGCACAAAATTGAAAGAGGAGACAGATGGAAGACAAGAAAACAGCTGCATGATGGCCTGGTCCCTTGCACCTCCCATCAGGAGCGTCGCTGCTGATTCTGGGTCCAGGCCGACTCCTATCTCCGTCTCCTGTCACCACAGGTGGACAGGCCCCAGATCCCCAGCCGGGAACAGTAATTCTGCCTCACCTGGCCCCATTCCTGGCCAGGGGTCTGGGGACAGGTTGGCAGCCCAACACTTGGGGCATATGTCCCATGTGCCAGCTGCCAGCGATGCCCCTGCCTCCCATCATATTTACAAGCCCCATAGATCTGGAGGCAGTGCACCCTTCTGTGAGATGCACTATGTGTTCATTTCCAGACTGAGATCAGGTCTTACTCCAGCATTAAGCATTCATCTAAAGCAAAACCCTAATCTTGTATTTGCATCTCCCAGATTCTCAAATCCCAAGCAAATATTTTCAAAGCCATTTTAAAAGGGAAACAGTGTTCTTTACTTAGACACAAGGAGAATAGTAGTATCAGGAGTTTTAACAAACTTTTCACAGAAATTTGTCCCACAACTTTAGTTTTGTCAACCTTCAAGATTTCACCCTGCGCGTCATGATATTTGGTGTTTTCCATAAATCCCCATGTTTTACAGTCATCTGATTGTGATAATCTGATATTTTATTTATAAAAATGGGGAAAGAAAAATATTAATTCATAGGCTATGTTGTTGCAGAGAAAAGACTGAAATGTGAAATGGAAAGGCTCAAACTAGAAGACTTTTTTTTTTTTTAAAGGCATGTTAAAAGACTTAATATCATGAGTTTCAAGAATTTTCAGTTAGGGCTTGACTCATGGTTTTTTTGAATGCTTGTGATTCACTATATTCATTCTAAGGAAACCCTCCATATGAGTTGGGTTGTTTTTCTTTTATTTTCTACTTTGTTCATCTCTTATTTCAATACAAGACATCATTCCAGGACATCACAAGAAGAGTCCTTCTAAAATATTTATTGGGCTATTAAAGTGTACTACCTTTCATAGCATGTGTATCATGTTTTATAGAAAGCCTATCAGCTTTCATCACAGGAATCAGGTGCTATTTGTAAAATTATATTTCTTGTTTAGGCACTAAAATAAAAGGACACTCCATTTGCAAAATTCAATGTCCTTATTGGAAAGAAGATCTATTACATAGTAGGTAGGAAGTTTAGTTAGAAGGAAAGGAGCTAAGGCCAAGGGGCAAAATTCACAGTAGTAATGTACTTCTAGCATTTTACATCAACAGATGTCAAAAAACTTGACAAAGGAGCCCATTTTACAAATGGGGAAACTGTGGTCCAGGGAGGAAAATAACTTGTCTCAGGCCACTCACTTGGCTAAGGCTACTCAACAGGGAATAGAGCCCAGCATTCCTGAGACATAGTCCCATGCTCTATCTACACAGCCTCCTCATTCCATTGACTTTTGCCATCAGTGAACTGAGCACAGTATGTAAATCAATCAACAAAATAATAGAAAATATCAATAGCATACTTACCCATATTCATCCAAGCAGCAATTTCATTATCTTCAGCAGGTCAAGAGCATTGCATGTTACCCCAGGGAGGAATTGGGCTTGTTGCTTTGTATTTTTTTTTTTTTAGCCATAGACAAAGCAAACTACACTTTTTAGCCCTGATCTTTAAGAACAATGACATGTCCCTCAATTATCTGAATAGTCAAAAGAATATCTGATAGACTAGTCAAATATTTGTAAATTCAGAATTGTAAATTCAGCTTAATTCCTATGGCAGGCCCATTCAAATGAATCCACTGTCAAGATTAAGTCGTGATCTGCTGTAATTTCCAATATGAGTTTGTTAAAAATAGAGTAAAATAGCTCAAATTCAAGTGTCAAAGTCATATTGATTAAGCATTGCCAGATAAAGAACTGGAATATATTGACAATGAAAAGAATTAAGGGTATCAAGTTAACAGTAATACAACTGTAGGAACACACTGTTTATCTGAGAAGGTCAAAAGATCTTAAGCAGCATTCAAAGTTGGATTATAAATATAAGTCAAGAAAAAAATACAGCACAGCAGCACAAGATTGGAGAGAAATCTGATCTGGCAAATGTATCCAATTTGGGGCATTTTACCACCCTGGGGAAATATAAATTCTGAAGAAGTGTCAGAAAAGAGCTACTAAAATGAATGCTTTGGAAGATGTCTGTAGAATTGTTTTGGTTTTATGAAGTGGGATGGGAGGGTTCAGGAATCACAAGTGGAATACACCTATCAAGATTTGTGGAGGATGAGCACGCTAGGTAGCAATTCATGTCATTTAACTTTCAGAGGCAAGAATAAGCAAATTAAAAGAACTAGGTTTATTACCTGTAGGAGATGATCAGCTGAACAAGTTTAGGAGATACAGATGTACTGGTAAAAACTAGTTGCAGACAAATCTATTACCTGTAACACACATTTGTTGCCTCCACTTTTTTGTGTACCTGACACATTTACAGGCAATAAAAGAAAATAAGAGGAAAATTTGCTATTTCTATTTCTCTCTAATAAAATGAGTATATTTGTTATTGAGAACCAGATAGTCCTTATACCTGGCTGAAGTCTGAAGATGCTTTTCTTCCTATTTCACATTCATCCATAGAGATCAAGAACAGCTGCAGTTTCCATGCTCTCTTGAGCACAAGAGTTGCAAACCTGACATGGTTAAAACTTCTTATTTCAAATTTGAGAATCTGGAGGGAAAAAAAAACAAACAAATGCATAAATATTTTTCCCACAACCTTAGTGCCATCCTTTTTTGGACCAACTCTTACTGCTCCTTGTTAGTGTCCTGTGGGATGCTATTCATGCCAAAGAAAATAGGGCAGTAATTCTCAACTTTATTTGTGGACCCCCTAAAAGTTTTCAAATGGAGGTGTGGACCCCTTTGGAAATCTTAGGTATGGTCAGCAGACTCTCTGCATTCCAGATCTGCAGACCACAGGCTGAAAACCACTATTCTATGGTGATGACAGCCTTTTGCATACCTCTTAAAACTCCAGCTGAAAACAACTGGAGAATGGACTGTCAGAGCAACAACCGCACTCCCTTCCTTCACTCTACTCCAGGCATCAAAGCTGGCCAAGATATATAATAAGCTGTGAAAATGAAAGCATGCTGTACTCAAAGTTTGTTGGAGCACTCCTGGAAGTACCGCATAGCCTTGAAGCACAATGCCTTCCAGAGATTCCCAGCAGCTCCAAATCAGGCCTCAGCCTCAATGGCACAATCCACACATTTAGGTCAGATAACAATAGCTTAAGAACTCCTTAACTATCAGGAAATGAAGAGCTGTGTAATAGCATAGTGGACTCTGAAGACCCCATATAAGAATGAAGTGTTCATTTAGAATCACTCTAAGCTACAAAACCTGTTGAGGCTCTAGGTAATTAGTGCCAGTGGCTAGGCTAGCAGGTGAGACGTCTCTCATGAGACAAGTGTGTTTCTGTGGACCACAAGGAAGCAGAGAGCTGAGATAGAGAAGGTTCTGGAGGAAAAGCCTTAGAGATAATCAAACTCAGTGAGGAAGTATGTGGTGAGTTGGGAGACTGAGTTCCTAACTTGTATGCTCTTTTGAAGATCAGATGAGGACTCAGGCTAATGTCTTGAAGTTATTTAGGTACCTAACCCCTGCTGACTTCATTGGGAACTAGATTCCTACATTCTTTTGTGAATCTCAGCCTATTCGCAAACAATATATCCTAGTGAATGGATACATTTGCCCCTGAATCTCTGCTCAAGCAGTAGAGGGCATTTGATATTAGTCTGTATTCCTGAGAGTCTCTGGTGTGGCTCTGGAAAGGCTTAGAGGTGGTGGTTCCCTCTGCCCCCCATTGCCCCTTAATTTATTTAAAAAAGGCTACTGACAAATATGTCTAAATGACCATTCTGATAAATCCTGTGGTGTATTTAGAAATCCTGATAATGAAATGCTGGAGTTGGAGGCATATAATCTGAGTTAAAGCATACCATTTAATACATCAAAGGGTTTATGGCAGGATTCTACTTAAGGTACTTTTGCTTAAACTGCTTGAAAGTCAGTGTGGTATAAAGGAAGGAAATTATTGAACCTAAGGAAAACATTTGTTTGATAATAACTGTGCAATCATGTTTTTGTGACAGGCTATTAAATGCAGATGTTTAGCTGTACATTGCCTTTTCAATTTTGGTTTCACACTGTTTTCAGTAAATGACAGAACTGAAATGAGGATAGTGGATATTTCTCTAAATTACTCCACTTTCCCAAATGGAGTCATATTGATTTTTGTGAATGCATCTTTGAAATAAATCTTTCTACAAGTTAGATCTGCCAATCTCCACTTTCACTTAATTGCTGCACAGACAGTGTGGCAGGAAATTGGAATAAAACTATGCTAGTTGGTGAGTGGGGAAAAATTTTTTTTAAAAACACATCATATATATATGCCCCCCCCCCCCCCCCAAAAGCCAGCAGCCATTTTGATTATTTTCTCTTCTTCCCACCACAAATTCAAATCCCAAGGTTTCAGGGGGGAAATCCAGCATCACCTCTTGCAAAAATACATTAGCAGCATATATAAATGTATCCTATGGTTTGTCAGCATGTTTATATGCTATTGGTGTAGCCATTAATGTTGTCATTTCTTCAGCCTGGGGGTGTATTAGCATAATTATGCAAACTGCTCATTAATTTTGAGCATAGTTGTGCCTTTACCCCTTGATGCTCTGAATGCCTGGAGGAATGAGATCCTAACCCACCAATTTTTACTACTTTCCAATGTGGTAGATTGGTTTCCACTGCAGTCTAGCAGCTACTTCATTCTTACGTCTACCCCTTGATACTCTAAATGTTCCTCTATATCTATTATAGTTGGTTGCTTTTTAATGTTGTTTCCTTAGGGCAAATTTTAATTGAAAACTGTTTTTAAAAAATTAAAATTGTGTCAAAACAGTAATTGAGAAGTTTCATTTACCAAAAGCTGTTTTGATTTTGGGAGTGGGAGGTTGTTTTGGTTCTTGTATATAAAGTACAGCTAACTCATTAGTAAACATGAAGAGTTAGATTCATGGTTCATTTCACACCGTGTACTCTGTATGTGAATGAAAAGTTGATTTAAAACATTAACAAGAATGTTTAAAAAATTCTAGTTTGGTAGCATTTTAAACCTACTTTGCACTACTACAGAATGATAATCATTGAGTTCTAAAATATTTAGTTAAACAAAGTAAGTGGGGTCAAATTTTGCCTTCAGTTACAGATGCAAATTGATTTCACTGGTTTGCACAGGATGTAAATCAAGACAATCTGATTTATGTGTTGTGTGAAAGCTTTTAGATTAAATCCTCTGGTAGAATAAATCACTAGAGATTTACACCAACAAAGGTTTTGACTCTCTCCTTTTTAATTGTTTTCCTGTTGAAGGTGTATTTCTCTCATACACATGGTTGAGAGATGGACCAATAATTAAATATGTAAGGGTTTTTTTTTTAATAAAGTCACAAAACTAATCAAGTAAACGAAATGTGGTTCCATCAGCTTTAATAACATTGAGTGGAGTAGGTTGTTGGAAGAATGTGGGAGGTAGGACTCCCTCTCTTCTGAATGTCAGTCAGCTCATATTTTTGCATTTCTAAAAGGCATTCTGGAGCTGGAGTTAAAAGGATTCTGCTGCTGCTAGGATTTAAGAAAAGAAATCATTTGAATATGCATTCATTTTCACAATTTAAGACTTTTTAACATAAAAGGTAAATGATTTATGAATTTATCCATTTCAAGACTTTAAGACCTTTTTGTCATGTAGGTAGATGTAAGATTTGCAAGGAATTAAATTAATTTGTTTGGTGTAATAATATAGGCTAGCCTGGGCCTGTCTGGAATGGTACCTCTTCACTATAAAGTTGAATGCTTGGCACTTGATTTGGACCTCTTGAGTTAGCATTCCTCAAGTGAAATTAGCAACACTGCAAAAATCATACTTCAGTAACAGCATTAACACTAATCACAGGGGTTAAAGTATAATTTGGGGAGCCCTGGAATGCTCCCGTGCTAGTGGGCCCCCCCCATGCTGTTGGCCCCCCCGGACCCCAGCTCCTGTCCCCCTGTGACAGCGCCCCACCCCCTGCCACCAATACTCCCCAGTGCGAGCCAGCCACCTCAACACCTCGGCAGTATGGCTGCGGAGGTGGGGGCAGTAGGCGCCAGGTCCCGGTGGCACCACATTTGGGGCCAATGCTGCAGGCCCCAGGTTGGGGGGGAGTGGAAGGGGAGGGGTATGGGGTGGGGCTTGAGCCCCCAGTAATGCCCCTAGCCACCGCCCCCTCCGCTGCCCAGCAGAACACAGCAGAATGCTGCTCCAGGACCTTCTATTTTTAGGGGCCCAGAGTTCGGGCCCCTAAAAATAGAATGTGGACCCAGAATGCTGCATTCCAGGGCCTGCATTTTTCAATGAAGGGTCCCGGAACACAGCGTTCTGGGTCCACTTTCTATTCTGAGGGGACCCAGAATGCTGAGCCCCTAAAAATAGTGGGCCCCGGAATGGTGTTCCAGTGTGTTTCCCCCTTACTTTAGCCCCTGACTAACAAGGAGTCCTGTGGCACTTTTAAAGACTAACAAATATATTTGTCACATGAACTTTTTTATTTGTGTGATTAATACATTTGTTAGTCTTTAAAAGCGCCATAAGACTCTGTTCATCTTGCTGAACTAGACTGAGATGGCTATGCTTTTGGAACTTATATTCACACTAACAAATTTATTTATCTCAGGAACTTTCATGGGAGAAAATACCACTCCATCAGATACCCACGAAAGCACAAGTCATTTAAAAAAAAAAAAAAAAAAAAAGAGGTTGGTACTTAAGAGTACCACAGAACTCTTTGCTTGTTTTTTGCTGAACTAGACTGACATGGTTACCCCTTTGGATCTTGTATTCACACTGACACTTATAGTTGTTTGTGTGTGGTGCTACTATTCCTGAGTGCATTCCACAAGACTTCTTTTCTCATTTGATAGGTTATTTAGTTATGGATGTATGCATAATGTAAATGTTTGCTTCTACATTCTAATGTGTTACAGATAAGTAAACACAATGCAACTCTAAACTTTCATAAAGTTTAAACACCAAATACACACTATTATACATTTAACAATTACTTTGATCTATACTAGTACACAAGTAAATTAGCATGGAACTTTGGCATGAGCTGGCACTTGGTCTGCCAACATCTCAACTTTGATTGAAAATTAGAGTAGCATGAAATAAATATTGTTCACATTAGATGTAGTAAAAGCTGGCTAACTGATTATTGTCAATATAATGGTAATCTCAGAATTATCATCAAATAGATGTATTTATAGAGCAGTCCATCATAAATCAGTTCTTGTGCCTTCATTACTTAGCACTTTTATTAATAAAACCTGGAAAAAAGCATCATTGATGAAGTATGTACATTATGCAAGATTTGGGAAATGGTATGTAATGAAGAAGACATGTCACTGATGCAAAGTAATCTCAATAGTTTGGTAAACTGGGCACAAGTGAATAATATGCATTTTAATAATGCCAAATGTAAATGGAGCAAGAATGTAAGCCGTACTTACAGAATAGTGGTTCTCTGTCCTAGGAAGCAATGATTCTGATACAAATTTGATGGTCCTAGTGGATAATTGGATGAACATGTTAGTCACATCAGCACAATGGGAGAACAGAGATGATGTACAAACAGAAAAATTTTAAGTAGGAGTAGAGATGTGGTTTTACATCTTCATCTGGCACTTACATGACCACCTGATGAAATATTTTGTCCACAGTTCAAGAAGGATGCTAATAAATGTTCAAAGATCCATAAGAATGATTCAGTTTAGAAAGGCATAACATGATCCAATGGCTGAAATTTGGGAGAGGGGAAAGAAAACAACCTACATTTCATTTCCAGTTTGACTGAAAATGAGATGTAAATTTTTAGTAGAGTAATAACCCCCTTGAACAACTTAGCAAGGGTTGTGGTGGATTCCCTATCACTGACAGTTTTTAACTCAAGATTGGATATTTTTTTCTAAAAGATCTGTTCTAGGAACTATTTGAGGGGCATTCTGTGGCCCATATTTATGCAAGAAATCAGACTAAATTATCATAATGGTCTGAATAGAAGCCACAGAAATCTGGTGTACCGTGTTCCCTGCCTGAGGCACAACACATGAGCAGAAATCCTGCTATGCATAGAACTTTCTGAATAGTCCCTATCTGGGCATAGCCAGCCCCTGTTTTCTGGCTGGACCCCTACAAGCACAGGGTGAGCCTGGCCAAGGGTGCCTTCTTGTCATGTGACCGGAAGCTGCTCCTGAGGGAAGAGGGAGTGTCAGCCAGCAGGAGTGTGAACTTCACCGCTGCAGTTGCAGGGCCAACCAGCAGCTGATCACTGCAACTGCAAGTGGGGCAGAGATGCTGGCATCTCAGAGTCTTTCATAGCTGTGGGAGCAGAGCAGAAGTGCTGGTGGCAGTGCCTCTGTCTCCCTCATGGCTGCTGGGTGGCCCTGTGGCGATGGTGGCAAAGTTTGCACCTGCTGAGTGCTAAAGTGGGCAGGTCTCAGAAACAAATGGGTGGGCCCCCACCTACCTGTGGCTACATCCTTGATCTCCACATAGATGCTTAGAACATGTTACACCAGTAATTTATAGATGGCCATTGTTTCCATTTGGTTTCTGTCGGCAATTACAGATGAAGGTTTTAATCTATGAAGCTCCAATATAGATGACACAGAAATGAATAATCATCCATGAGGAAATTTTCTTCCAAAACAAATGCATGAAAATATTTTCTCAAAAAATGTGTTCATCTGACTTTACAAAAGTGCAGGTGGGTGGGAGGCAGGGACCTCTTAGATTCCATATGTCACTTTTTCAGCTGCATTTATAAAAGGAAAAGGGAAAACTACTGCTGCTACCTGGAAATTCTGGGTATTCCAGTGGTGAATAGAAGCTCCAGCTTGTGAAACATATTTTTAAAAACAAAAGTTGTATGGACCATAACTTAGAAAGAAAAGGACAGAAAAAACAGGAAAGTTCCTTCTCATTTCTCAGCTAGACTCTGGGGAACTCTATCCACAGCTTTCATTTAATTTTTGTACCAATACATATCAGAATCACATCCCTAACTGATTACAGGCTTTTGGGCCCAGGCTTGTTGTTCAGAAACTCTAATTATATCCCCACCGCAGACAGCACTTTGCTGTCCAAACAACATAGTAGCAATTGTAAGCTTGACTTTTAACGTAATTGGTGGCAGAGCCTTGCTCTTTAATGTCAAATGAAATTGTTTGGCTGCTTCTCCCAGCTGCTTGCAGTGTATAATGCATGTGCAGAGCCTGAAAGCCCTTTACTGTCTGCAGTCAGCAAAATAAGAGCTCAGAAAAGGGCTGATGCCTAATTTGCTGTGACTAGAAACCAGTTAATTAACATATGGGTTTTAGTGCCTTTAGTCATTAAAATTACTTTAATTTTATATAATTAATTCCTTTTCCCTATGGGTGCACAACAGAAACAGCCAGTCCTTTGGCAAATGCTTTATCTATTGTTCTGTTATAAATGCAGTTAAAAGTGATTTATGAAAGCTGAAAGGTTCACCCTCCACACATACCTTACACATGAACTAAAAAGTGAATTGGTGCAAATTATGATTAGAGCTGATGGCTCATCTATTTCTGTTCTTTTTGGCTTCTTTCACAAGTGGGTAAAGAGATGCTGACTTGGCAGTCTTCAGACTTGCATCAGAGCCAAGGCTTTCAAGAGTGATTTGGGGTGCCTTTCTTTTTAGATGCAAAGCTTGAAAGCCCTTAGAGAACTAGCATACTCAAAACTTTCAGAATATTGGGACACTTTATGAGGTCTCAAGTTGGGTGACCAAAATCATGTCTGACAATCTTGGCCCAGGATTGAGAAGTCACCACACTTAAAATCTGAGTTTCAGATTTATATTTGAATCCTGTCAGTTGTCTGGAACTGAACGAAGCTAGCAGAAACGATCCAGCAGTCTGTGTGTATTAATTCCCCAGAGAACAATTGTTCTCCTGAGAGATCTACTATTTCTGCCTTTCCCATCTCTCCTTTGCTCTCTTCTCAGGATCCAGCAGGTGGTACTGGCAAAGGAGGAGTAATTTACGTTACTTCCTTCATCCTGTATTGCAGAGCAATGGCTTGGGAAGCTGACTGATTCCCAGCACTGTCAATGAGGCCATGTGGTTATAGCAACCAGACAGCACACACAGGAAGAGCAAGAGATCTCCCACACCAACCCTGGCAATTGGTAATAGAGATTGGTCACTCCAGATGGTGAAAGAGTAGTAAGAGCAGTAGGGTGAAATAAAGCCAAGTTTCTACTTCTGAACTCCCAGAAGTGTGAACCAGTCCAAAAATGGCATCAGAATCTCATTGGACTGGAATATTTCTTCATTGGTTCCAAAGGACTAGTCTTCAGTCAGGAAAGTGTCTCTCCTGGTTTGTGTCAATTACAGAGGGCATGGAGCTGTGTAAATATAATGCTCATCAACCTGAGACAAGAAAATATCTTCATGGGTATCCAGTCTGCAGATTATACCCCAAAGATTGCCAGCTGAACTTTGCCACCCTTATTTAAAAAGATCTGATCCAAAGTTTTTGTTTAAAACAAAATCCAATTGATGAAAGCTCTTCAGGAGAGGAATCTTGTTCTTGGCAAGACTCTGTATACTAACCACAAAACTAAGTGGGTGCATTTAGAGAACTACATGAATGATCTACCTATAAAATTAGATAAAAGCAGGATCTCTTTGAAAACCAGATGCTGCAACTGAGTTGAATAAATTGCATTATGCATTTATATTCTACATTTCAAGGGCAATAATTACTCTGATTTCCTTTTCTTGCAAGACTCATTTCTTCTTAGCAGTAATCACTTCACCTTTCACATTTGAGTTTGGAATGAGTTTAACACAAATATCCCAGGTGCAAAGTAACAAGGCAAATTTGTGCACTAACTAACTCTATTTGAATGCTCCTATTTTTCAATATTCAGTCAAAAAAAAAAAAGTATCACTCATAAGGTCCTTGAAAAAGGACTGTGCCACCTGCTGCTTCTTTACAAATGGGAATCTGATCCTAAAAGGCATGGTCTATTGGAAACTGGGATTCAATGTGAGTAACTGTAAAATGTGTATTTATAGTTTTAAAAATCAGTATCATGAAGAATCATACATTTGTAAATAGGATGTTATTTTAAACTGTCAGAATTTCCATTACCTTTAATAACAGCAGTTCTTGTCCTCCCACAAGTTACTACTTTCCTATTCAACAGACATTTCTCATTACTAGTAATTTTCAGTCTCTTTATTGGGAGGAAGAAAAGTCATAATGAATGTGAAATGCAATAAACCAATGTTTAACTCAGTTCATTTTAATTTAAAAGTAACCCTATTGTTCTTTCATTGTATACGTATTGGGTTCAAGCTCACTGTGCCTATTTTAAAAAAAAAAAAAAAAAAAAAAAAAGCCTCCTGATTGTGGGGAATATAGACTTGTGCTCTCCGGTCCAAATTGCAATAGCTTCCTCTAAAGACATATTACCTTCTTAGCCTCTTCAGTTATCACAAATACTTTTTCCCCAGATGAAAAATAAAATAAAATAAAATAAATAAAGCAGCCCACCATGAGAATGTAATCCTGTTCTTCCAATACTGAACACTGTTTCATACATATACTTTCCTCTTAATCTTCTTCTCATGTTGCCACTAAGTTAGCCATCTTGATTCACCCTCAAGCTTCTAATTTTTGTGTTTTGCAGTAGCAGTTGAGGAATTGTGAGCTAAATGGTCTTCAGATTTCTGATAAGTCTAGTACTATGTGCATTTTGATTGTTCAGCCATAGACATCCAGAATAGCAGTCCAGTTTGTCAAAAAGAGACTGGAAATAGACCTTGTGAATCTCAGTCTGATGCCTTCATCATAGGACTGTCCTTTTTCTCTGCTCATGAGTAGGAATTCCAAAGAAGCCTCTGTTTAGTGTTTAATAAAGTACAGGTTCCCTCCACCCCCTATAGCATAGCCAATGTAAATATGACTTTTAAGCATCTTGAAATAATGATGTTCTCCCATGTGTTTGGAAATGGAAACAAAATATTTTTCCTGGTGTAAATCCAAAAATATATATCCAGTTAATAGGCAGTAATCGCCTTAAATTACAGCTTTGTGACTCCTTTAGTTTCTAAGGAGATCTTTATTAGACTTCTAAATGATTCCATTGTTAATCTTGTACCATGCAACTTGAAATAACTTGAGATGAGTGAGAGCAAACATTAGTTTGCTTGACTATATTTAGCCTTACTAGGTAAGAACAAATCTTGAAGTATTGTTACACTCTTTTGACTATGAGGATTCAAATTACTCCAATTAACTGTCCAAGAAAGCTGCTGATTTTGGTGGAAAATACAATTGTTTACAAAGTAAAAAATCACTAATTGTGCCTCAATTCAATGTTGGAGGTATAGATTTGCCAACATCGGTTAAACTTCTCCTAGCTGACCTAACCAACCAGGATACTGCCTTCTTGTGTGGTGGTGCTGCTGCTGTTGTGTTGTTTTGGGTTTTACTACAACAGACTATATTCTGTATGGCTGCAGTTTGTATTACATGCTGCTTTTGCTGTATGGATGTTCTGCCATATTGACTGTATGTCTATAAAGCCAAACAGCAAGAACCAATTAAAGTCATGGCATTTCCCATTTACAGTAGCTAAATGCTCCAAAGAAACTGTGGTTTTACACATTTTAAGTAAAAACTATGCCAGGAATACCACTCTGTGGAAAAATACCATGGTGCGCTAAATGTCGAGATTTTACTGTATCAGTGTATTTCAGTAGACACACCTGGTACTTTCTAAAGTACCAAAATGAGTAATCATGCCATGTGTCTCAGATGAAACAAGGGGGAAAGACCAGCATCATGAATGCCATGAAAAGGGAATGTCATTCCAGATTTTGTGGTGTAAAACTATAGTAAGTTTTCTATTGAAAATTAAGGTAACCTAAGTTTGATTATTTAGTATTTCTTATAAGCCTAACCTTGCATATCCTTTCTCACACAAGTTGCTCTTGTTTGATTTTTGTAAGTAAAGGTTGGCAGAATTGGATATTTTGTTTGAAACTGCGTATCATAAACTTAAGGTGTACAGGGAATCTGAATTTAAAAAATATTAGGCTGAATACAAATATACAAGAGAGAGGCCTGAATCAGTATTCTCAATGTGATCTTCCTGAAATTCAGAAAGGTCCGGATCCAGAACTTGTTGCAATTCAGGCCCATTTCCGTAAGATGTACGTGAAATAGTATGACAAGTTCCAAAGGGGTAGCCGTGTTTCATCAAAACAAACAAGGGGCCCTGTGGCCCTTTCAGAGACTAACAAATTTATTTATTGCATGAGTTTTTGTGGGAGAAAACTCCTACTTCAAGTGCTTTTCTCCCATAAAAGCTCATGCAATAAATAAATTTTTAGTTTTTTAAAGGGCCACAGGGCCCCTTGTTTGTTTAGATTGAATTGTATGAGTCACTAGATATTAATAACAGAGAGATTCAGGGGTTACCTTTGGAGACTAGTTCCCTCTTTATGCCCTGACACAGCAGGATCATGGTGGGCAAATGTTGCTTATTCTTTGATGCCTCATATAAAATTAATCCCTTATGTTCTTCCTTTCTCATCCCCCCACCTCCACCATTGTAGCTGTGACCCACCAATATGTATTCTTTATGTGGAAACCTGACAACGTTCTAATTGCAAACAGTGTGGTATGTGGTTGTGAGGCAGCATGGTCCATCTGTGGACTGAGCAGAAGACTTGGAATTCGGAGATAGGAATTTATAGTTCTAGTTTTGCCTTTTGCTTGCTGGTGGTCTTAGGCAAACCCTATTATGTCTGCTCCAGATGCTGTAAAATAAGTAAGTATTACTATCGGTATTTTCATATGATCCATTAAGACTCATTTTAGTCACAGATTTTTATTTCATTTTTCCTTTCCCCTTCCTTCATCTATTTTCAAATTCTTCATTTGCTAGATTATAAACTTGTCAGACCAGCAAAGTAAGTGTGTGTGGGTGGGGCAATATCATTGAGCTGTATATCAGTGTTTATTATTAGTATCTTAAAAGGGGTAATGTAAGGGTTAGTCAGGACTCATTAAGTGTGTTTACAAATGCTCAATACTATAATACTTCACTTTAGATATCAGGGTGATATAGTCTTTCTACATTGTCTAAGACCTTGTCTATACTAACAAGCTTTCAGCAGCAGAGTTGATGATACAGCAGCAATGCTGTAAGATGACTTGTATAACCAGTCTGTGTTGGGGAGGGGGGACTCTCCTGACAGCATAGCTCTTTGCATTCTACCACTTATGCCAGCAAAACTATTGCTGGGGGGATGTGGTTCCAGAGCCCTGAGCGACATAAATTTTGTCAGCATATGTGGCAATGTAGACATGGCCTAAGTAAATAGATAGATAGAACCTGGGAAGAGAGGAAGCATTTTAATTTAGTCAAACCTTCCTCATGAGGAGCTTCTGATCTGCTGAAATTCAGGCATACCAGGCACCAGTATAATTCCTACACACTGTAAAAATAAATGTAATTACAACATAATTTTAGCATGTGACTGACTCATTTCTTCTCAACAAAACATTTTAAGTGATGGAGAGCATGGTGCTGTGTTGACAGGAGAGTTTTTTCCCTAACACAGATCTGCTACACAAGAGATCTTCCAGTGGTGCTGCTGCATAATGTGATTTTAAAACAAACATCAGACGCGTATTCTCCTAACAGCTGAATTAAATGTGTAAAATAATTTGCATTAATATGATGATCTTGAAAGCCTTTAAATTATTAGGTTAACAGTAAATGGGTTGCAGAGGTAGAATAATGGTTCCACACACTCTAATAGATCAATTGCTTCGAAGGCTGCTGTCATATTGAAGCTCGAGTAATTAGCAGATCTTTGAAAACCTCTTTCTAACATTCTAAAACTGCTGACTGAATCAGTGTACAAGTATTCAAAGCAGAAATAAGATAGCTCTAGCCTTTCAGTTTATTCTCAGGGCTCAGATACAAAAAAACTTGTATGAAAAAACTGAGAGCATCTTGCTTATTAGTATCAATGAGCATGCTAAAGCAGCATTCAGAATTTTTTAACACAGTGCTAGGAAGAGAAGTCGATACTGAGCTGTTTACTTACACCAATTATATGGTGTCTATTTACGAGTCCTTCCTTAGAGCAGTTACTCATTTAGGACATGGTTTAGTAATGTGTTTAAATCCACCCCTATTCAGTATATGCGTAAACTAAAGCAAATGTAGTTGCACTGACATCAAGAGGCCTTCAACGTGTGCTTTAACTTGAGCATTCATTCAAGAGCTTTGCTAAATCCAAGCCACTGACTCCCATAAGAAAAATGAACGGGCACTCATTGCCTTATCAGTGCTGGTCAAATATTGGAATAAATTCACTAAAAAACATGGTAAGCAGAAGTGGTCAGAAAATGGGGATGGGGGTAGCTTCCCATGGAAAACTTTGACTTATTGGTGAAATAATAATATCTATTGGGAAATGCTTTGGTTTCTTCTGAGAGTTGGAGATCAAGTAACTTATGATCCCCATTCTCCTATATTAGACAGGTTCCTTGGGTGGTCTACATTTCCCCTGATAGATCACAATCACCGCTCTCGCTGAGCCAGTGTGGTGTGTCATAGGAGTCCATTGTTGTGGTGGATCATAGGAAATATAATCTAGCTGGGAAATTAACCCATAGAATTGAATTGGAAGCATGAAACTCCTGAAATACAACTCCCAGGAAGCTCCACAAGAGCACTGTTAAATAAAATGTCTTCATTTTTTGGCAATTTTACTTTTCTTTTTCATTTATTTTGGTTTTGGGGTGTTCAGATTTTCAATGAAAATTGCAAAATTTTTGTGGAAAGGAGAGACTTTTGTCAAATAATTATTTAGTTTTATGGTTTTTGTATGATTTGGTTTGGGGGTTTTGTTTGGTTTTTGCCAGAAAATTATCAGAGAGGTAGCCGTGTTGGTATGTGTACAGCAAAAATGACGAGAGTCCTGTGGCATCTTAAAGACTAACAGATTTCTTTGGGCATAAGCTTTCGTGGTCTCCAACCCACCTCATCAGATGCAGGAAGTGGAAAGTACAGTTAAGAGGTATATATACACATTCCAGGGTGGAGGAAGGCAAGTGTTAGCAAAGTCAATTCAGTTAGGGCGGATGGGGCCCATTCACACCAGTTGATTAGAAGAAGAGAATGTGTGAACATTACTTTTTGTAATGTGCTAACCATACCAAGTCCCTATTCAGACCCAATCTGATTGTGTCAAGTTTGGAAATCAGCTCCAGCTCTGCAGTTTTACACCGAAGTCAGATTACAAACAGGAAGCTGCCAGACTACTCTCTAACACCACATTTGTTAAACCATTACCCTCTGATCCCACTGAGGAATATTAAAAGAAACAACAACATCTGCTTAAGAAATTTCCTGAAGAAGCAGAGGAACAAATCTACATGGACAAACCCTGAGAGCCCTGACAAGGGATATTTTATCTATTACCCAAGAACCACAAACCTGGGAGTCCTGGACGCCCCATCATCTCGGGCATTGGTACTCTCACAGCAGGACTCTCTCCTCAGGCCCTACACCACTAGTGCTTCTAGCTATCTCTGCGATACCACCAACTTCCTGAAAAAACTTCAATCCATTGGTGATCCCCCAGAAAACACCGCCCTAACCATTATGGATACAGAAGTGTGGAAGAATTCTGTGGCTGAGGCCTGACAGTGTTGACCCAAATGGCTCAGAAGGCCTGAGGGGGAAAATTGTAAAAGAATGCACTCAAAATGCCATTAGAGATAATGTGAAAAAACTGCCAGACTTCAGGATTTTAGTTAGTGTCTCTCTGTGCCTGCCTGTTCCAGACATTGTTATTCTTCAACAGTTTCTCTGACATCCTTGACTTATACTAAACATTCTCTTATCAAACCTGCTTAGATGGCATTAACTTACACTGTTAAGTTATGTGAGATTCTTTTCCCTTCGACCTTGGTTTCTTTTAAGGAAATAACATTAGTTTGCACCAATTAGAGAATGTTAGATTTTATTACTGTTGCCTATGTATATGCATGTATGTTAATGTTGCTGTTAAGCTATAAAAGTTTCTGTAATGCATCTCAGGGGCAGAGACCAGCATCTAACTGCTCTCCCCGCTGCAGTGTGTCAATAAACAATTAGCTGTTTGGTTTTTGCACCCAAGTTGGGTTCAGCTGTTTTTCTTTGACAGAAGCCCTCTACACCAGTTGTTCCCAACCTTTTCAAAGCTGAGGACCTCTTTGTGCAGAAGAAAACTTTGCAGTTCCCCAACCCCCAGCCAGCTATATGAAGAAGTAACACCGCTGTGCAGCAGCAGCACTTCCTGCGGCCAGTGCTGCCAGAATCCAGCCTGTGCCATGTGCCCATGCCCCGCTGTCCCTACTGGACAGTGAGAGATGGAGCCACTGTGGCCATGCCCCCCCCCGCCAAGCAGAGAGAGCTGCTGAAGCAATGGCCCCCAGGGAGTAGGAGTGGGAGCTGCTGTGGGCATGGCTCTCTCTCCCTCCCTGTGCTGGCGAGTGGGGCCACCTCAGCCATGACCCCTAACTAGCCCATGCAGGGGAGCACAGCCAAGCCATCACTGTCATTGGCAACCAGCGTAGCACCAGGCAGCCCTCTGCGCTCCCCCCCATGGAGGGATCCAGCCCACACAGGGAACATTGGGGCCACAGCTGGGTTCCAGTCCCAGCAGGGAGCAGCACCACGGACCCCTTGGAACATGTCTGTGGATCCCTGGGGATCTGTGGACCCCAGGTTGGGAACCACTGTTCTACACCAACATTCCTCCCAAAGATGGACTACAAGCTATCAGGAACATTTGCCTGGATGATGACACCGCAAACCCGGTAACTGAACTTTCTGACTTTGTCCTGACCCACAGCTACTTCAGATTTTGAGATGATCTATACTTTCAAATCAATGGCATGGCTATAGGTACCTGCATGGCTCCACAGTATGCCAACATCTTTATGGCCAACCTGGAATATTGCTTCCTCAAATCTCGTCCCCAATTGCCTCTCCTTTACCTACATTGCATTGATGACATTTTCATCATCTGAACCCATTGGAAAGAATCCTTTGAAGAATTGCTCTGTGATTTCAATGATTTCCACCCCACCATCAACCACTGCGCCCAAGAAATCCACTTCTTTGATACTACTATGCAAATAAGGGATGGACACATTAAAACGACCCTATACTGAAAATCAACTGACTGCAGTACATATCTATATGCCTCCAGCTTCCACCCAGGACACATTACACAACCCGTTGTCTACAATCAAGCCTTAAGGGATAGCCAGATCTGCTCTGATCCCTCAGACAGAGACAAACACCTACAAGATCTGTATCAAATATTCCTGAAACTTCAGTATCCACCTGGGGAGGTGAAAAAAAACAGATCAACAGAGCCAGACAGGTACCCAGGAGCCACCTACTATAGGACAGACCCGACAGAGACAACAACAGAACACCACTGATCATCACATAAAGCCCCCAACTAAAATCCCTCCAACACATCATCAAAGATCTACAACCTATCCTTGAAGATGATCCCATACTCTCTCGAGCCTTGGGATGTAGGCCTATCCTTGCTTGCAGACATCCACCCAACCTGAAGCAAATATTCACTAGCAAACAAACACCATACAACAAGAACACTCACCCAGGAACCTATCCCTGCAACAAAGCCTGTTGTCAACTCTGCCCGTACATTGACTCGAGTGATAACATCACATGTCCCAACCACGTCAGCCACACCATCGGGCTCATTCACCTGCACATCCACTAATGTGATATATGCTGTCATGTGCCAGCAGTGCCCCTCTGCCTTGTACATTGGCCAAAATGGACTGTTCCTAAATGCAAAAGGATCAATGGACACAAATAAGACATCAAAAATGGCTATGTCCATAAACCAGTAAGAGAATACTTCAATCTCTTGAACAATCAGTAGCAGACTTGAGGGTTGTCATACTTCAACAATAAAATAGACTTCAGTGTGAAACTGCAGAGCTGGAGCTGATTTGCAAATTTGACACAATCAAACTGGGTCTGAATAGGGACTTGGAATGACTAGCACATTACAAAAAGCAGTTGTCCCTGTTGACACATTCTCTCTCTCTCTCTAGTCATCTGGTGTGAATGGGCCCCATGTGCCTTAACTGAATTGACTTTGCTAACACTTGCCCTCCTCCATCCTGGCAAGCATATATATATGTCTCAACAGTAGTTTCCACTTCATGCATCTGATGAAGTGGGTGGGAGCCCACAAAAGCTTATTCCTGAAGAAATATGTTAATCTTTAAGGTATCACAGGACTCTTGTTGTTTTTGCCCTAATGGTAAGCATTTTCTTCTGAATTTTTGTGATGACATTATTTATGCTCACATGTATTCAGATCATCAATAGGGTATTGGTGAAAATGTTTAATATCAAGTGTCATGGTCTGTTCTGAAAAATTATTCATATGAAAATTTGTAATGGGAAGTGTTTTATTCACTTTCAGTTACTTGTTAGTCACCTGACATTCAGTTTTTTTCTCTAATCAGGATTTTTCAAATGACCCCGTGTGACTTTTTTCCACTCACACATAATGAACAGAAAACAGTAAAAACCATAGTTATTGTGAGCAGTTCATAAACAACCCAAAGGAGAGAAGTGGTGTGTTTGATCCAATCTGATGAACGTTAAGAATAGCTAATGCATTCATAGAAACTTTTCTTGGACAACTGATCAACAGAAGAAAGGGGAAAAACATGCCAGCTAATATATTTTGAAAGAACAATTCAGTTTAGTGTCACATGTACAAATCATGCATGATTACAGAGGAATTGAAAGACAAAAGAATGACTAAGGAATTTATTAACGCTTTCAGTAATGCCTGACCCATACCAATTAGTATGTCTGCACCTGAATTTTGAGAAGTTGTCTGTTTAAAAGAATGAGATATATATATGTGCAAAAGCCCTGGGCAACTATATTTTATCAGTGACATACTCCATATAGTTTAATCAGCAGAATTAAAGCAGTTAAGGAGCGTCTAACTGGCTGCCAAAAAATTATACTTGATTGATCACTTATTCACTAGCTTTTCCAGCAAGTGTGTAACTGGTACTAAGTGATTGGCTGCTGCTGCAGAATGACCAGCCGGAACAATCTGCTGAGCTCTGTAAATTTGTCCACTTTATACAATCCAAAAAATTCACACTGATTGATCTACAAGGAAAAGCAACTACCCATTCCATTACCAGGACTTCCAAGGCCCTTTCAGGAAAAGGCAAAAATCAATACAATTCTGTAAATAAAATGGGAACTATATCAACATGACGATATATTTAATCTTTTAAAAGTTGGTGTATTTAAACTAAGAACCCTTTAATGATATATTTTATCTGTATATTGATAATTATTTCCCTATGGTCATATTCAACCTGAAAGAAGATGAGATAATTGATATAAAAGGAGAGAACTAGAATGTCACAGTGGAAAAGGTTTTGTACATTCTCTGCCTTCTATTGTCTTTTAAATGTGTTTTAATGCTGTTGTTTCTATCTGCATTTTCAGTTAGGATGAATCCTGCCTAGAAAGATATACTTAGCTAAAAGAATTAAATATTCCAGTGTAATTATTGGGGCTGTCCCATGCCAGAGAACAACAACATCCTAAGGTGTTAGGTGTACCACAGTTCAGAGGCAAACACTGTGGCTGTTACAGCTGGGCCCTGTAGGTGCTAGCCACGGTGGATCCCAATAACCACTCCAATAGCAGGCTAAGTGAAATGGTATTTTGCTAGGGTTGGCAAGAAAGGAGAACTTTGTGGCTATCCTAGGTATAGAGGCTTACCAGTTACTGTGAAATAACAGTAAATGGGCCGCTTGAACAGTCAGTCAGGGCTTTTAATGCCTACAGTGCCCCTTCCAGTCTCGTCTCTATTCAAGGAGCCAAGTGCTTGTGGGTTTTCTAGACCAGGGTTAGTTATGCCTCCCTAGGGATCTTCTGCTTTGGCTCCCTGCCCAGCCACTGCTTCTGCATTCCCATAAATCTTACACAGAACTACACTCAGTGTGATTGTCAGACAATACAGCTGCCTTCTGTGTATGGCTATGCCTGCAATTCCTGGGAATTTTCTCTATGTCCAGCTTCTCTGCAGTTCCTAGCTTTCTGTTGGGCTGTCCCTTTCCAGCTGAGCCTGGCCTCCCTCTAATTCAGTGCCTGGCCAGAGGAAAGGGATCTGCAGTGAGCATGAAGGGAGCTGGTGAGAGTTGAGATCCCCTGGTTAGCTGGTCCATCAAACCAGTCGGTGATTAACAGATTCTTAAAGGTACTTCACAATTTTGCAAATTCCACTAGATATGTGAGTTAGGTGCCTAACTTCTATCAGACTCCAAGCAGAGTTGGATGGTTAACTTAAGTAGGTGCTTCTGTAAAATACACAAAATGCTTAAGTACCTTTGTAAGCCTTGCCTTAAAGCAGGGGTCTGCAACCTGTGACTATGGAGCCGCAGTCAGCTCTTTGGCTGCCCCTTTGCAGCTCTAAGTTCTGCCCCCCACCACCACCAGAAGAACCTGCAAGTGGCCCCCTCAAGACTCCTCAGCACCACCAGGAGACCCTGTGAGGGGGCCACTCCTGGTTTGAGGCTTCATGCCCCCCACAGGATCCTGCAACAGATGCCCTGGCCCAGCTTTCCCCACCCTCCACCAGGAGGCCAAACCCATTGCGGCTCTCAAAACACTTGGCTACTGAAGGAACTTTTTTAAATGGCTCTTCTTATCTGTTGGGTTGCCAACCCTTGCCTTAAAAGATTACAGCACTGTTCCTGCAATGAGCTCTGTGCAGAGGGACTCCTGTGGATGTCAGTGAGGGTACAGGGGTCTGTCTATGTCAGTGTTCATCAAAGTTTGGGTTGCGCCTAGTACTAGATTGCAGACCCGCAGGCATTGGGTTGCCAGAAGGGGAGATGTGGGGGAGGGAGGTGGCTGTCTCTCGCTGAAATGCATGCAGCCTGTTGTAACACAGTATCAGCCTTCAGTAGAGAGCAATACAACAAACTTGAGTCATTAGGATTAACAATGAGGTGCTATGCCTCTTCTCTGAGTCAGTATCTCTTTGGGCTTCTCTCATTCATAAGAAAAGGACTGAGGTCACTGGCAAGCAACCTTGTGTTTTGTTTTGTTTTTTTTTAATCAACAGACCCAATGAAGAAAAGAAAAACCTTTGAACACCCCCTTATTCCACCATTTCTGGGATCTGAGGATTGCAGTTATTTTTGCAAATTAGGACTTGCCTCTTTTTTCAATGGGTTGAGAATTCCCTTGCTTACAACAAAAGTTATAACTTGTAGATGTTAATAAAAATGCCAGAGATTTTTTGACTGATAAATAAAAAACAAGGAGAAAAACAAACTGTTCTAGTAGGAGCCTGTAATAGAAAGTATGGTATTTTTTCTATAATTAGCCTAAGTAACAGAATAAAATCTAACTCAGGGATGTATCTGCTGGAAGGAGACATTATAACAAGGTCCCAATCTAAAGGAGAGTGGATAGACCCATTGTGTTGCTGCCTTATGCACACTGAGAGTGATGGGGGTTTGCAGATCAAGCAGAGAGGGCTAGCACCCCTTCAATCACAATATTGTGAACAATTGTGTGTTCATGGAAACTCATGCAGACTCAGGGAGCAGATGAAATGCTGAGGTGCAAGTGGAACCCAGAGGGGCTGCTTCAGTTCCTGGGATTTGGCAGTGGAGAAGGGAGCAGGACCTGAAGGGACTTGGACAGGCTCAGCAACGGCCAGGATCTACCAGGACCTTTCTTTCCAGCCTGGCATTGGCTCTCTTCTATTTCCCCTGTCTCTGCACTTCCATCTCATTTCTCCATGCAGTCACACCCCCCCCCATTTGCAAGGAGCTCCCACACACAAACTCTAGACTACTGCATGCAGTTTTAGAGACTTGACAGTATTTCCGGAGTTGAGACAGCAGTATGGCAGGTGGGATCACCCTCTGCATGTCCCATGTAGGTGATCTCAAATTAGATGTGTATATTTTGGAGATGCAATAGAAGCCTGAAGAAAAAGGATGAAAGCCATGAGGGATTCCCAGTCCACCCCACCATCTCCTCACAGCCATGGTCACTGTTCAATTTTCTGTTGGTAACCGCTTTTTTTTCAGTGGATGGTCACCGCATGGCAGAGAGGTCCAGAGCTGGGTACCAAGCAAAAAAGTTTGACAACCACTGGTCTATGTTATAACATCAGGGCTCGGAACTGCATACTGAGGATCAACTATAACTGTTTCACTCACTGTGGGTCAGATCATGTCTTGTCCTGCCCTGTGCAAGAAGGCAAAGAGGCATAAGGGGAGACATAACACCCTTCCTTTACTACTCTCAGGGTGGTAAAATAGCCTGCCCTTGACTCTGGGTGGATTGCAAGCTGACCAAGTATTATTTTACTGGAAACACTGCAAAGGAAAAAAAAAATTCTCCAGAATGTATATTGGGGGGCTATGGGAAAACTTTTCAAACAATGGTTGAGGAGAGGGATTTGCAACAATCTAACAAACCCTAAGAAATTCCAAGTGAATTAGGATAGTCCAGCTTTGTTTGTTGGGTTTGTGAAATTTAAAGACATAAAGCCAGGTTCATCAGCAGGAGTGTCACTGCCCTGGGGAAGGACCCGGGGCACTGGCCTAGGCCCTGCCCCCTGCCCACAGGCCATGCCCCCAGCCGGGGACAAGGGCAAGGGTGGCCGCAGGCAGCTGGGCCCTGGATCCCTGGGAGGGAACGGGGCCGAGAGCAGCCGCAGGTGGCTGGGCCCGGGATCCCCAGCTAGGGATGGGGCCTCAGGAGGGTGGGCCCCAGATCCCTGGCTGGGGATGGGGCCAAGAGTGGCAGTCACAGCCACAGACGGCTGGGCCTGGGATCCCCGGCCAGGGACAGGTACGGGAATGGCCACAGGCGGCTGGGCCCCAGATCTCCAGCCCCATCGGGCCAGAGACCAGGAGAGGTGGGGCCCTGCAGGACCCTGGGCACTGGCACTGGGATTCGGGGCACGGGCCCTGTGTGCCCGGCACCAGCAACGCCCCTATTCATCAGTCCTATTATCTAACTTCACTGATTCTAGTGAAGATGCCAGCAGTGAATTTGGCTTACAATGTCTGCTGGTCTATAAGCCAGCCAAATGTAGCTTGTATATGGAGTTTCCCGGACAATGCATAGGGGAGATGTGGCTGAAGATTTGTTGTTGTTATTAATTATGTATTTATTACTAGTGAAAGATTATAAATGGGGGGGGGGGGTATTCAGAACTACTCTGGTACAGGTCAATTTGGTTTGCTTGTTTTTCAGTTGGATGTTGTTTTCGGAGGGTGGGAGGAGGGAAGACAAGTGAAAGCAGCATCAGCTTTATGTTAGGGAAAGCTGTGGAAAATATATATAACACATACTTTGACATAAGGGATGGGGCTGCACTACATCACATAGTGAATAGCACAAATTGCAGTGTAGTTCTGAAGCACACAACGTAAGAACAGGCAAACATGTAAATCATCAGTAGGTTGCCAGTATGGTGGACCTCATGGCAGGAATCTGAAAGGAAAGGGATGGTGAGACAGTGTGATACTGGAGGAAAGAAAGGGAGGGATAGAGTATTGGAAGGTAATAGGGTTGAGGAGAAAGCTGGACTTTCTATACTTTTCCAGCTAAGTAACCAAAATGCATTACTGAAGCTGGGAGCTACCTGAATATCATTACTGTTGAAGGAAATTTAGTGGAGGTTTGAGCTAGAGAGATGAGTTCATCTCAAAGTTTGAACCAAAACTCTTTCAATCCATAGTCTAAATTTAGAAATCAGAGCCCATGCACATTCCTAGCAGATGTCCCACCACTATAATTTTTATATTATCATAGTTGAGGTGTACGAGTTGTCTTCATGAGGAGGAGAAATATGAGAGGGTCTCCAATCACTCTGAGCTCTGAATGTCTAGCTCCATGGGATACCTCCTGCTTTCTGATTCTAACAATAATCCACCCAGTAGGAGCTAGAGGTAGTGGTCTTTGTTGTTGTAAGGAAAGGAGAAGAAAAAAAAAAAAAGCAATGATCTCTGCAGTCTCATAAAGTTTCATTTGTTCCAAAAGGAATGCAAGCTTGTGGGAGTCCTCCACAATCAATTCCTAATACTACTAATTACATAAAAATAATTATTTTTAGTGACTATACTTTTGTTATACAGAACCATTACCAACCAGCCCATTTTAAAATATGGAATAAAGTTCTATTTCCACAATTGTCCTAGAATGATTTCATTCCCTTAAGTTGTGCAGAAATCTCAGTTGTGTATCTTGAATCTAGTGAAACATTCATACGTGATATGAGCATGACATTAAAACTCTTCAAACGTCAAGCCAGCCATGTTTGATGACTAGCTGTAACAGTAATCCTGTTTCTAACTCTGGAGGAGACATGATCCTGGCTAAAACCAAGAAGCTGACAAAGCTAAAGGAATCAAATGCTAAGTGCTTGTTGACAAAATACCTACAAAACATGGTCCTTATCCTGAAATCTGATTCCCCTGGGCAGACACCTACACCAATGTAAAATCCAGGGTCTGTAAATGATTTCCATGCAGACTTGAGATCCCAGTAACCAGATCAGATTGCTAGTTTAGGTTTTGAGACTGTATGTCTCCCATAGGTCTGGCCAAAAATTTTCTTTGGAACATTTTTTGGCAGAAATTTTGGTTTTTGAATAAATACATTTTTGTCATGTCTGATGTCTAACTGTTCAGTGGCATTTTTGTCAGCCTGCCTCCCCCAAACATCAGAAAGCCAAACATTTTGATTTGGAAATTCCACCATGGTGCCTGATAGGAGTTTAAGTTCCTTGGCATCATGCCCTCATTTGCCCTTAGGGGCTAGATTCCCTAGCCAGATTACATCTCTCAAGATGCATTGCAGATATAGGATTCTCATGAAATGATGTTCCATTATAAAAAAACTTTTGTTGTTTTTTTCATCTAAATTTTCACCATGAGGTGGGAGAAGTAATTTCTAACCAGCTGTGATCCCTACCCTTATGGATAAAGAGAGGGGTAATGGAGTAGGTATGCTGTATATTTTCTAATTCATTTATTCTTTTACTGTGCTCTCATTGACAAAGTGAAACAAAATCCTACACTCAATTTACCGGTATTTCTCTATCTTTCTGTAACTGTCTGCAGATCAAAGAACTGATTGATTGGCTTCATTGACACCTTCCAGTATAACAATGCCCCTCATCTCCATCCAGCCCAGAGTCCTAACTGAGTTTAAAATGTTGATGTCCTGAATGACTAATTTCCTAGAGAGAAAGAAATATTGTCATGTTAGGTGAGGGGAGACGATGAGCTAAGGTTTTGGAGCTGTGAACAATAGGGTAACAGAGTACTTGGCAGAGGGATGAGGAATCAGAGTCTCTGGCTGGAGGCACACAATAAGGGGGTTTGGTGTAGGGGAAATGGCCATGGGGGAAACAAAGCCCTTCTCTTTACTCTCTAGTGAAAGCAGTGTTCATTTTTTTCTCCCCATTCGCCTACTGCTGCTCTGAATTGTGCAGCCAGGAGCAGTAATTCCTATAAATTAGTAAGAAGCACTGTCTTTAGAAGTGTCAACTCAGCATTATGAGAATAAGGCAGTGGACCAAAAGCAATAGCTGCAAAATGGAAAGGTGCTGCTCTGTGAAAAGGAAACTAATGAATTAAACACACTGAAACACACACTTTAATAAAAAAGGGGGGGCGGGGGGGATTATAGTGGAAAACAAAGGAATGAAAGAGGAAGGAAGGAAGAAAGAATCAAAGAAGCTTAAGTCTACCAAGCATAGAGAAATGCCACTGAAAACAATTCAGGTATGTAAATCTCAGCAATTGGCTATCTTATTGTGAGTAGCTCACTCAGTCAGTATTACTAACATGCTGTTTTCAGGGGCTTAGAAAATCTAAATTTTCTAGCACAGCTGACCTTTGAGTAACTCACACCACTGGCATCTCAGCTGTCTTTTTTTGCCTACTTTATAGGCAAGAACCACCAGCCTGCTTTTGCACCTTGGCCACAACTATCGTACACATGTTGGCTAATTCTGCCCTTAATTTGCATTTCTACTGCAGAAGTTATTTAATAACATTCCTTCCAGTTTACAGTTGAGCTTGGTCTACAGTAAGACATCACATCTCTTTGACCTTCTCAGACCAAATTTTGATCTAGAATAATTGCACTGAAATCTAATTAACTGAGATTGTGGCCTGAGTTCTGTTTAAAAGCGTAATTTTTAACCCATCTCCGGTTACATCATAATGAAACCAAACTTCATGGAGTGCCTCAAGCATACATATATGCTGAAGGAGAGCAAAGTGACACTTGAGATATATTCATGTGTAGCCTATTCTGTTAATTTCCCTAGAGTTATATTGTAGTAGTCTGTGAGGGTTCAGTCCCCAGACTGGTTACAGTAGAGAGGCTGTCACCTGTCATCACATCCCTGGGACAACACTACACCTTCTGCAATTAATACACTTGTTAGCCACCGAAGAAAAAATGTGCACTCTCAGTACAGCAAACAATAGAAAGATAATACTGAACATTTGGTGCTTGCATCACGTACACCATCCTCTGCAATATTAACTGAGACTGTGTGTAGTGATCACATGGCCATGCCAGGAAATATCATTTATATTGTGGTATGCTAAAATCCACTTTGTTTTGGTTTCAGAAGGGGCTTGACCCTTTTCCTTGGCTGTAGTTCCAAACAGCACAACTGCTAATTGGTTTATTAACCACTTTCTTCACACTCATTAACATTCATGTTAATTAGTGCCGTAGCTTTATGGTGGTCAGAGCTTGTCAGTTGGTTGTACATATTCCTTTAATTTATATTTAAAAGATCAATAATCTGTGTCTGAGGTTTCTTGCTTTATGCCAGTCAAATAACTTGTTGCACTAGTTTATCACTACACTTTATTTTGTGACAAGGTCACTTGCCTGTCACTTGGTTCAGACTGAGCTAGGCCTTGACTATTTATAACTAATGATAACTTTATAGGCCTTAAGCATGTTGGTCCTCCTAGTCATGTCACAGCTTTAATCAATACTTGCACCTTCACATATATAGGTGTACAGAAGGCTATGTGTGTCTAAGGACTACATGTGTCTGAAAACCTGAGCCAGATTTGATGCCAAGGAAATCATCTTTGCAGTCTCTTAATCATGTGGCCTTCCCTGCTCTGGTTCACTCTCGCACTGGTTCACTCCCTAGACCTGATCTAACTTTCTTTAATTACCAATTAAGAGATCAGCCACACATAATGTAGCCCTGGTCATTATCCCCTACATTTATGGCAAGAAAGGAAGATACGAAGGAGCCGCTGCAATAGCTCTGTGCCATAAGAGAATTGCCGTACTCGGGCAAAATCCTCCGATAGCCAGCTCTGCTATCATTAGAGCCAGTAAAGCAACCTAAAGCTGCCCCGCCCTACTGAAGGATCTGGTTGAATGTCTTCACACTTTTTAAAATAGTCTTGGAATTTGTTTTTCACTATAAATGTCAAAATGGTTCAATTTTAAACACAAAAAAAGCTTCCTTCTAGAAACTGGTGCATTTGACTATTTTGTAAACTTCACTGAATTTGTTTTGGAATTTTTCCATGGGGGGTGGTGGTGGCGGTTTTAAAGAACCCCCAGGAACTACAGGCATACATCCAGTATACAAACTAGCAGGTCTACACGCTGTTGTAAGATATCTTAAGATCACTTTTTTTCAAGCCCTTACTTGAAGCAGGATCCTGTACAGATTTTATGACTACTTAATCCAGAAAAAGGAGATTGTATCTTGAAAACAATATACTATATTGATAGTAATCTTGGAAAAATACACAGCTAGCTCTGACACTTACCAAAGCACTTTAGGGGATCAGTTCTATTCTAAGTCTAGCTTTAGATGTATTTGCTTAAAGTAGTAGTTTACTTTATACTGACCCTCTGCAAGATACCAGAGAATACAGGAAGTGTTAAGGTTGTTTTGTTTGTATTTTCATACTTTGTAACAGGAGGAAGGAGTAACAGCTTTTTTTGCTTTTGTTTTTGTTTGTTTGTTTTTCTTTGGTTTTTTTTTTAATGCCTCATTATTTTTCAAAAACTGAAAGAAGTTAGTTTACTAAGTTATGTTTTTGGGGTTGGGTTTTTTGGCATTACTAACTATTAGTAAATCATTCTTTTTACAGTGAGAGTTAACAGTACAGAATAATTTCAGTGGCACATAACTTACTTATCCTTCACTGAAGCAAAATGTCCACAGGGAGGCCTGCATATCAGAAAAAGAAATAAACTTGTTAAACAAAGTAAGCATCTAATAAACCAATAAGTAAAATACAATGTTGTAAATCCACATGGTAAAAAAAAAAAAAAAAAAAGTTTAAATGAATGCTTTGCCTGTGTACTAAATCAACACACTTTATTCATTTCTTCTATGCTTCTCATGAATTAGGCCTTTATAACTGTCATGTTTTTAATCTTCTTTCATAATAAGACTTTCAGATCTTTCCAGCTCATTCATAGAAGTCCAAATACTCATTCATGCCTCTAAAGCTGTTTATCTTGCAACAGAACCAGTTGTAATCTGAACAAATAAACAAACGAGAACTTCCTGAATTGTTCCCTTGAATGTAGCTTGTTACAGTATTTTAATTACTGCTGGTGACACTTCTTCCAGAGAATATTGCATCTTTATTTGAAAAACAAGGAGTCGTCTGGCACTTCAAGACTAACAGATTTATTTTTCGCATGAGCTTTCGTGGGAGAAAATCCCACTTCATGATTTTTTTGCTGGAGTAGACTAACACAACTATCCCTTTGGAAATCTTTATTTGAGCTTGCATTTTTTTCTGTGAACATGGCCAAAATCAACAATCTTCAGAAAAGTACTTCTGTTAAAAACTCATATTTTAGTTTTTATTACTAAACAATTTGTATATTAACTGTCATGGCTAATAAAGGCATGGCAGAATACAAATGAAGCCATGTAAACCATGATTGCCTATTTTTGTAGTGCTAGCACTGTTTATATATCTACTTTGGTTTCTTCAAGTTCCTTTCAATATAAAATCAGAGAAAGTTACTTTACAATATTAAAGCATACATCTCTGAATGATGTATTACACACACAAGTGGGCAAGATCTGATCCTGACTCCCTCATTGGGTTAGTCATTTAAGAAATCTAATTCCCCGTGTTCTAAAAATATTGATAATACCTCCCTTCTTCACAGAGTGTGGGAGGTTAATTAGTTGTGTTTAAAGATCTTTGAAGATTAAAAGAACTATGTAGTTCCTAACTGTAATTAATAAATAATGAGTTCTTTCTAATGCTCCTTATTGACAAAGAAGGGGCTTGATGTGTTGAGGCCAACTTCTGCTCTGTCAAATAAGGCTGAAAACAACCACATGGGCTAGGACAACAAACACTACATATCTGCTGCTGTTGTTCTCATTTGTTACAGTGGTACTTAAGGGCCAACAAAGAATCGGGCCCCATTTGTGCTAGCTATTGCATAAACAAAAAGTGCTATGAACAGCGTTTCCTGCTCCTATGAATTTACCATCTAAATAGGGTTCTGACATGCCTTAAATCACTGGGCAAATTAATTTCTAATGAGTAATCAAACATGATTATCTTCAGAGGTGATGTGCCAGAGACCTTGGTTCTGTATTGACAGCCCATAATGTTGTCAAAGAGATAATGTGAGGTAGGAAAGAGCACTAATATTACGGTAGTAATATTTGTATAAGAGGAACTCCATTGGGGAGGGGCTTTGTCAACACCAGTATTCTTTATTTGTGTACACATCTAATTATTTTTAAATGACATGATGCAAATGTCACAGGGTAGAGTTTTATTTTGTAAGTTGCCTTATTGTACTAATAGGTTCACTGATTTCAGTAGCACTGATGTCATACTTATAAATGAAATGAACAGCAGGATTTTATTCAGGGGGACAAGGCAATACACTGCATTTATTGTGGCTACAGAAGTTTTTAAAACCAATTGCTTATGTGTTCGCTTGGACACAGAGTTCTGCAGGCAGAATATAATTACTAGCCTATATAGTGCTCAAACCAGTCCAATGGGAAGATGAGCTGATCCACAAATCTGATGTTCCTTCCTAGAAGTTTATAGAATGAACCCAAAGCCCCCATTTTTTCAGCCATTTTTATATAGTTGGTTTTTCTTTGGGTCTATGGATTTAGCTGTACTGTTCCGCCTTTCACTTTTGGTGGTGTTATCAATCATACATAATGCTGCAGTCATGATGGCCTTCTGTTTATTTTCTTATTTCCGTTTTACATTTTGTCCTGCTTTTGTTATTGAAGTCAACTCCTCTGTACTTCTGAATTATCTTGATCTTTGTTTTTTTGGCCATCTAGATTGTAAAAGTTGTTATAACAAAGTCTCTTTACACCCTTTTGTTCTTAGGGAGGTTTACAGTTGTTATCTCTTACTTTACTATTACTTATGTACTATTTATTTCTCATTCATTCAAGCAAGCTTTTATCAAAAAGAGGGAAAAAAAACTTGAGAGAATTACCACTATCCATTAAAATTACATTTCAATCAAATAATATCTATCCACCTTAGTTCTTCTCCCTTCCTTGCAGAACTGGCTAACAATGTGGATTCTATTTACAACAAATAATAATGTTAATATTGGCCAAACAATTGTCTGTTGTGACTCAAGGCCTCAGAATGTTTTCAAACAGTCAAACAGAGCTTTGGGATATTACAGGTATAATGGTCCCCAAAAACATGAGGAATTTTAGAAATAGCATTACTAAATATTTGGCCGGGGGGGTTATCATTATGATTTCTGGATTATTTCACAAGGCTGATAACACTGAATATCTACCTTTGGCCTACATTGTTACTAATGGAAGGGGACTTGACTGTATGATCACTGACGTCAGCAGCAAATTTCCCATGGATTTCAGTGGTGCAAGAGTAGAGTAAGGTACAAGTCTGAGTCAAGGTGGCAGACTTGGTCTCTTAAGTGTTTTTATTGGCAATGGGGGGTGTACTTAAAATGTAGGCAAATTCCCAACTTTATTTTATTTTAAAGGGGATTGAGTTCAAACAATCCTACTTGTGGAAGTAGGAAGATGTATTTTTCTTCACTTGTTTTAGTGTCATGGGGCCAAATTCTGTCTTTGCTGTTCTCGGTTGACAACTTCCACTGGATACAGAAGTTACTTTTGTGTATCCAAGAATGGGATTGTCTTTATGCACCCAAGGTAATCTAAATGTATCATTTAATCATTACTCAAGAAGCAAATGGTGATATGTAGTATTGGGGTACCATCCCACTCTAAAAAGTGACTATAAAATGAGACTACTGGAGGTTATTTATTGTTTCTCAATTATGTTGATGTCAAATTCGCTAAATTTAAAAATAAAATGATGGCTTGTCTATCCTTATCTACATTAATTTACACCAGTTGAGGAGCTCTCCCTTTGAGTTTATCCAAATTGTGAATTCCTGTTGGATTAGAAATATTATTAAAAACATTTTTCATCTTTGTATAAATATTTGACAGCCATTCAAAGCTGTTGAATATTGCATCTGATTACAAACTAAGCTGTATTGTTTGTTAATTTGGTTATATCCACAAGGATTGACACCACACTTAATCTTATTTCCTATTTGTTCCTTCAGTCTCTACCTTTGTGTTCAGCTACAATGCAGCCTGATTACAACACAACTCACTGGGAGAGGAGACCCTCGCCCAGGCCTCTTTATTGAGGGTTTGTCTTCACTGGAAAATCTTCTAGCATTACTACAGAAGTATAGTTATATTGATATAATTCCAGTATATCTGCTACTTCAGAATATCAATGGCCTTTTTTCATTTCAGCATAATTTAAAGTATGTTGGGTCAAAAAAGGCTATGACTATTCCAAATGAGCATGGCCATATACAGTGAATGTGGGAATTCTGTTAATATTTTCATGACCTGTATGTGCACCTCAGTTTCCCTGTGAACTTCTGTGCAGCTTTATGTAGAATGTATAAGTGAATGGGGGCTGGGAGAATGTCACACACAGCCTAAGTTGTGAAACAGGCTTCTTAAAAAGAACTGCTGAAATGAGCACACAGGAATGGAGAATTGGGATGGTACAGTCAGAACCTTATTGGGCAGGGCCAGGGATTTCCCTAACACCCCCCCCCCAGTTGTCAGCTAGTAACAGTGTTATACCAATTCAGTGAGTACCCCAATACCCCCCTCTCCCAACTTCAAGTCCTGGGGAGAACACTGGGCAGGACTAGAATGGGGCATCCTCTGTCCTCACCCTCTGGTGTCCAGAAACCTCACAGACTCTCCTGTCAGTCACTTCTCCATATTATTTAATAATATTCCCTACTAGAACAACAGTCTTGTGCAATCAAGTATTTACTGTTATTTATTGTCCTTTGCCTAAAGGCCAGAGAGGAACAGAGAGCTCCCTCCCTCAGGATCTCAGAGTGTACTAGCCTCAGCTAACCTAGTCCTCCCTCCCTTTTCTTATTTCTTGAATCTTTTTATAGTCCTTTCTTTTTATGACTAACTGGTTCATCAGCCCCCAGACTGATCAGTTAATTAGCTGCTCCACCATCAACTTTCTCCAGACTAATTGGCGCATAAGCAATCAGAGGGCTGGTTTTCTCCTTAGCTTCCAACACTCTCTCACAAAGATGTTAACATTTATCTATAGGGGTAACTAACTTTCTCTAACATTCTGCAGGCAAGTAGAGGGAGGAAGACCACAGCTAAAAACAAAAGATCAAATGTGAACAGGTTTCACAATTACTGCTGTGAACAGAGCAGGGAGATAGTATACAGCAGGAGGGTGGACTTGGTTCACCATGCAAAGCATGGCATCTTGGTCCATGGCTACCACCAATATGGACTGTCTCTTAAGCGTGCCTTGCCCACACTATTTGCTATTTCATTTCCCGCTTTTTTCTTATTTCAAAATGACTTTTTTGCTAATTCGAAGTAAGTCATTTTGAAATAAGGTGTTATTTCGAAACAAGTTGTTTTGAAACAACTTGTTTCGAAATAACCATGTCTGTGTGAACACAGCCTATGTCTACAAATGGCCTCTCAGGCTACCTCTGCACTGCAGATGCCATAACAGTGCAGCAAAGACACAAGCTGTGCTGCAGTTGTTCCACTGAGTGGCACCTACTACAGTGATGAAGGGGTTTTTCCATTACTGTAATTAATCCAACCTTCCAAGGGGCAGTAGATGGGTTGATGGAAGTATTCTTCCGTTTACTTAGCCATGTTTATGCCAAGTTTACCTGGACCTTTTCAGGAAGTTAACTTAATATTTAGTTGTAGATCATGCCTTAGAGTTCTTTAGTCATCTTGTCTCCAAAGATGGAATATCAAAACCCCAGTGATTACCATTTCAATACAGCAAGTAGGATGTTCAATTTTGGATCAGTACCATTATTGCTCTCTGTGGGAGTCAGTTCACACCCTCTGGATGAGATCATCCAGTTTTCATTCCTACTTTAACACAGAGGGTACTCTCTTATTAATGTCTTTTCCCATAAAACCTCATCACATCTACTTCTGTAACTTGTCATATGATAAGCATTATGTACTGTTGTGAAATATCAGAGTACCCCCACAGGATACTGATGAGGCATTGTTATATATAATATATAAACATTAAACTTTGTAAAGTAGTGCTATGCTAAGTTTTTCAAGGGAAAACTTGGAAACTTATCTTTGATTTAACTAAGCATTTGTGACGGTTTGATCTGGTCCTATCACAAGCCTATCAATGCCTTTGGAGTGAAATCATGTAAATTGGGAGGTTTTTAGATGACTTCATAAGCAAAAAACAGGTGAAACTTAGCAGGTTTGATGGAGTTTTGTTTGACAGTTTTGGGTTCCATTAAAACTGATTTGGTAACACAGCCCTCCCATCCAGAGCAGCACACATGAATACATTGAAATGAAAAAAGGCTCACAGGGGCTGTGTCTACGCTAGCAAATTCAGAGGTTAAAATATAAATTTGTGGGACCTGGAACCCTCCCACACAGGTGGGCCTGCCTCCTGTACCCCAGCTCCTGCTCCCCACATGCTAATCCCCCACTCCAGCTCATGTCCACACCACAGCTACTGCCTTCAGCCCCCATCAGGCCATTGCCCCCCCAACCCTTTGCCGTGCCATGCCACACGCTCTTCCCTCGCTGACCCTCTCCCCCGTGTCCTTTCCCTATTGGGCTGGCTTGCCTGCCCCTGAATTGCCCCCAGTCCCCTTACCTGCCATAGGGCAGAGTGGCTCTGGTGCTGACCTTGCTCTCAATGAGCATGCTCAGCGGTTCTGAGCATGCCCAATGAGAGCCAGCTCAGGGAGGGAGATTTAAAATTTCCTTCTCCATGCTGGCCAGAATGCAATGGAATGCAGTTCTAGGACCTGCTATTTTTAGGGGCTATGCCTTTGGGGGGCCCCTAAAAATAGAAAATGGAACCGGAATGCTGCATTCTGGGGCCTGCTATTTCTAAATGGTGGGTCCCAGAACACACTGTTCCAGTTCTGTTTTTCTATTTTTAGGAGCCCTGGAGCACAGAGCCCCTAAAAATAGTGGGCCTTGGACTGGTGTTCCATTGTGTTCTGGCACACTTTAAACCCTGAGCAAATAGTCCAGATTAAGGAGGCTTAATCCAGATTAATTTGCTCCCTGTTGAAACTAGACTTTGCCTAGTCCAAACTAAGTAAAGAGCAAAACTTAGTTCAAACTAATTAGTTTGAATGGTAAATTTGAACTAACTGCTTAGTTCAAACTTATTTCAAACTTTAGTTTGAACTAGCACAATGTAGTCATGTGATTTTGAGCTAAATAAGTCCGAACTAGCAGTTAGTTTTAACTAACTACGTTTTTTTTTTTTTAGTTTGAACTAACTGTGCTTTTCTAGTTTGAAATAAAAAAAGCGCTGCTAGTTTGAACTAAAAGTTAATTTGAACTGAAAAATGTGTTGGTGGTTTTTGTTTTGTTTTTAACTGCCTATTTTGGACTAAGGAATGCAAACTAAGCCGTTAAATCACCACAAGGATCTCATGAGGACTAGTACATTAGCCTGAGGGCCACACCACTGGAACTTTTTCATACAACGATATTGCAAATATTGATAATCATAGGGTCATTGAGGGCCGCAGGGAACAGCTTTAGGGACTGCATGTGGCCCACAGGCTGCGTGTTTGAGACCCCTGAGGTAGATGTAGACATACCCAAGAAGCCTTGTGAAACAAGATGATCAAATTTTGCATAACTGTAATCTCACATTTAATTACAGGAAACCATTAAGACTAAATATAATGTTTTGTCCACTTTGCTGTCTTAATAGATTCCTTTGTGTGAATAGCACATCTCTAGGATTCTGAAAAATTCTAAATATCTTCACTGTTAAGAGAACTGGTACTTTTTTCCAGTCACCGTTTGAAATACACCTAAACTGAAGCTATCTAACTACCTTTTGAAGTGTGGTATCTGCTGCTAAACCTAAAGCTGATCTAAGCAGAGAGAAACTGGTAGTTATGAAAATAGACTTTAAAATCTGGGTTCAGTCAGACTCCAAGAAGATTTAAAGATTTTTTTTTTCAAAACCACTAAATTATCTCTGCCAAGTGACTGCCTTGATCAGTGTCTAAGAATTCCTGTCATTACTTTTCAGTCTGTGGCTCCCTTCCCTAAAGCCCAGAAGGAAAACCTTAACCTATCTGCTACTGGTCCTCCCCACCCGCAACCCTGCACCCCTAGTTCTTTATCATCATCCCTTGTCTTAGTGCAATGTTGAACTTGGACATAGTGCTGAGTGGCCTCAGTCTCCAGTGACCCCAATCAAGTGAGGGCATTCAGCAACTTGCAGGATTTGTTCCTTTATTTGTATGAAGGGGTCTAAGCACACCTTGTGAATTCTACTGTGTAAATAGAGTAGCCACACTATACTCCATCCCTTAAGGCTACCCTAACTAGCTACCTCTATGGATTATATTCTGCCATAACGGCTTAAATTGAGTAGCACTGTATTCCTATATAAGAGCCATGTATACGTGGGAGGTCTGAAGAGCTCATTTGTTCTTAGCCTTTGCCCTGTGCGACTCCCTGTTGCAACAAATAATTCAGGACCATTTTTCCACATAGGATGGTCATTTAAACCCATAGGGCTATGCTGACCTGCTGGTTTAGAACAATGCTTGAACATAAAGAAAGATCAAAGTTATAAACCTTGGCATCATAAATCCAAAAGAAATAAACTCCAGGATCAGATTTATACTGAGTTTTGGGTCCCTAATTTCCCCTGGTTATTTAAAAAAAATTATATATAATATTTGGCAACTCTGAGTCTAGCATATTGCACAAATGTTCAATTATTTTTTAGCTGCTTCTTAGCAGAGCCTTTCAAGCCTTCAAAAATGATGATGTCAGGCAATTTTATAAAATATGGGCTCCACTTATGTTAAATTTGTCAACATCTAAAGTAGATAAGTGTCAGTGCTGGCAGGAGACATGCCCTTTTCCTGGAAGAGTATTTTATAGTTGTTTTTAAAAAAAAAATAAAATGAAGTGTGAAAAGAAATGAACGTGCAGAAAAAAGATGCTGAGGGTACCCCTCTGAAACTAAAGAAAAACTCACTGCCCATGGAAAAAGGTATAGGTGCATGGATGTGGTGGTGGGTTGTTTTAGAGGGAGCAGAAACCAGAGGGGTTGCTTCTCTGGATACTTGCAGCAGCGGCTCACTGGTTTGCATAGTCAGTTCTGCTTGTTCAGCTTTTCAGAAGTGACAGTTCCAGAAATGATGTTTTAGACCAGTGGCTCAGCAATTGGGCCCTAATCCATTAAGATACTCAAGTCAGGCAGATCTTTGCCCTCACAAAGAGCCCCTCGGAGGCCCAGGAGTAATTTGCAAGATAGGAGATTTAAATTTATAAAAGCTTTGATTTTTTTTTTCTTTAAGGTTTATATCTAGTTTCTAGAAAAATTATAAGCATGTGGAAAATGAATCAGACTTACTTTATTGTTTGTCTTTATTACATACATAATTCTTAAGCGATGAAATATTTGGATACACACTTACCCCTACTGCTTCCCCAATGTCTTGTATTTTGAACAGCATAGGGTGCTTTATCATTGTTTCATACTATTTTATTATCATAATGCCGAAAAGAGGTTTCATATAAAAAGCAAGAGAGTCATTGCCAAAGAAACTAATTTTAATAGGGGCTTATCAGAAGTACAGTTCAGTTTTATTTCTTTTTGTTTTCCGGTATGATTGAGAATGTAAAATACAATGAGAGTTTATGGTAGTATATAATTCAGGTTATCTGTAATTCAATCATTCCTTCCAGGCAAGATTATAATAAATAAAGATCCCTAAATATGTATAATTATTATAACATGCCATCTTACACAGTGATTTGTACCATTTTACTTATTGCACTGAGATGCAAAAATTAGCACTCCTTTTTGTTGCAAAAAAAAAATACCAAGCAGAATATTTATTCAATATTTTTACTAGATTCATTGTCCATAGACGGGCAGGGAGAAGGAAGGTTGATAGGGAGGAAAGGGATTTGCAGTTCCTGTCAGAGTGGGATCTTCTCCCACGAAAGCTCATGCAAAAAATAAATCTGTTAGTCTTAAACTGCTTGTTGGGTTTTTTTTCCTGCGCGATCAGACTGCCTAAGCACGTGCATTTTTCTTGCATGTGACTAGTCCCATTAGCTTCAGGGGGATTCAGTGTGCTTAAAATTATGCATATGTTTAAGACTTCAGTTCTGCTCATAATTTAGCATGTTCTTAAGGGCTTTCCTGAGTTGGCATGACTTAAGCATGTTTTTAACTGCATTCCAGAACAATGATAGATTTTGGAATCAGGGCCTCAAGGATGTGATTAACTTTAAGCACGAATTTATATCCATCTCTTATTCAGTACAGCATTTAAACACATGCTTAAGTCCTACTGATGTTGGTGCTTAAAGTTAAGCATGTGCTGAAATCTTTTGCTGAATCTGAACCTAACATGCTGAGCTAGGGCCATGATCACCATTGTGTTGCTGAAAGATTAAATTCTTTCTGGTACAGAGATCCCACATATGGTCTTCAATATGATTTAGGCTATGTCCACACACAAGGGGTTGTTTCGAAATAGGTTATTTTGAAACAAGTCCTTATTTCAAAACAACTTAATTCAAAATAACAAAAAAACCCACTTTGAAATAAGGGAAAAGCGGGAATCAAAATAGCATGTCCACACTGTGGACTTGCTATTTCGCTTCAGGGGCAGGGCACCATAGGAGGTGTGGCAGCGTGGCCGCCTCCCTGGGCCATGTCGGCGGCCATGTTGGTAGCCAATCCTATAAAAGCTGGCCCCAACCTCACTTCCCTGTCCACCCTGGCTAGGAGGACTCTGCAAGCGATGGACACTGCCCGGCTACCCAGACAGCGCTGTGCAACACTGAGACCCTCTGCCCACCTGCAGAGTGTGCTGCTGATCATGGGACACTCTACTCATAGACCCAGATGGTGCCCAGCCTCTGCCTGAGGCTGTCATCCACCTGGCCCACAGAGCAGAGCTACTACCCCTGCCCCCTCCGTGCCTCACCAGGTCTGGGCCCAGGAGATCAGCCCAGATTGGTGGGAGCAGGTAGTGCTGCAGACCTGGGGGGATGACCAGTGGTGGAGGAATTTCCGCATGACCAGGGCCAGCTTCGACCTCCTGGTCGCAGAACTCGCCCTGCTGCTGCACTGCAGGGACACCCCCATGAGGCCTGCCATCCCTGTGGACAACAGAGTGGCCATCGCCCTCTGGAAGATGGCCACTTTAGAGTCACACAGGTCTGTGGCACACCTCTTCGGCGTCGGGAGGTCCACCACTGGCAACATCCTCGTGGAGGTCACCAGGGCTATCAACCGGGTCCTGCTGCAACGCTTGGTGACACAAGGGGAGCTGCAGGACACCATTCCCGACATGGCCACCCTCGGCTTCCCCAACTGTGCAGGGATCCTGGACGCGACGCACATCCCTGTGTGAGCCCCAGAGCACAGAGCCGCGGAGTACCAAAACTGCAAGGGGTACCACTCGATCATTTTGCAGGTGCTTGTGGACCACTGTGACCTGTTCAAAAACTGTTATGTGGGATGGCCAGGGAGGGCCCATGATGCCAGGGTCCTCCATAACTCTGCCCTGTACTGGGGCATGGAGGCGGGCACCTTCTTCCCCCTGCATAACATCAATGTTGGGGGAGTAGAGGTGCCTGTCCTCATTGTGGCAGACGCGGCCTATCCCCTGCACCCCTGGCTCATGCAGCCATATTCAGGGCCCCTCGATCCCAGGCAGCAGATCTTCAACCGCCACCTGACCCACTGCCACCAGGTGGTCGAGTGGGCATTCGGCTGCCTCAAGGCTTGCTGGAGGTGCCTCCTCACCTGCCTCCAGCTCACAGAGAGGACAATGCCGCAGGTAATCAGCGCATGCGTGGCCCTCCACAACTACTGTGAGCAGCGGGGTGAGCCCATTGCACCTGCATGGGAAGCTGAAGCAAGACTCCTTGCCAGGGGACTATGAGGAACCTAGACCTGTGCCCGCCCAGGAGCAGCCATCCCAGAGAGCCTTGTCCATGCACGATGCACTCATGACCACCCAGGAGGAACTCTGAGGGCCAGGCCTGCCCTGCTCCACACCACCCTCTCCCCCGTTCGCCCACAGCCAGCCCCCACCTATCCACCTGCACTGTGAATACCCCCAAATAAAACCACTCAACATCAACAATGCATTTCTATCTATTTATTGAACAATACAGGGGTTGGGGCAGGGAAGGGCTGGGGAAGGGAAGGGCTGGGGGTTATGGGATGGGGAAATGTGGGGGCAGTCTGAGGGAGGGAGCAGTAACTTGAGAGGGGAAAGGGGGGGGGAGAGTCCAGGTGGTAGGGGGAAGTCAGGCAGGGCCTGTGGGAGGGTTCAGGGGTGGTGGCATACCCCACCCTTGCCCACAGCCGCCTTGGGTCCGGCATCGCCTCCGGGGAGGGCCAGGCAGCAAACCCCCTGCAGGTTGTGGAAAGGCCATCCACTCCACCAGCTCACGGACACTGGTGGCGATTGCCTCAACCACTGTGGCAGGTGCTTGCTCAGGCACTCCAGGGCTGCGACTACCCTGTCATCCACTGCTGCCGCCTCCTGCAGGAGATGGAGGGCTGCATCCTGGAACTGAGCCTGCTCCCATCTCCAGGCCTGGGTGGACGCCTCCATATGCTCCCCAAGCTCCTCCAGACTCTCGGAGGTCTGCCCATGACCGAGGGGCCCTCCTCTTCCTCTGGGGTGCCCTCGGGCTGAGGCGTCGGGCTGCTGGTGGTGGCTGGTGAGTGGCTGGGTGACCTGCTGGAAGGAAGCAGAAAACACAGTTGGCCCCTGCTGCCTGCTGGCCCTGTCTGTGTGCAGCCTGTCTGCAGCACACACCTCTGCCCTGACTGTCAGCAGGACCCAAGATCCCATGGGACGTTGCCCTGGGGTAGGGCTACCGGCCCCCAAAGCCTCGAAAGGAGGCCAGGAAAGTACCAAATGGAGGACATTGGAAGACACTGGCTGAAAATGTTGTCTGGCTGTGGTATTCGTCAGGGTTTAGGGAGCCCTGGAAGACTTGCCTGTACAAATCAGTATTCTATGGCATTCCAGGATCCTTCAACACCTATAGTAAAAAGCCTGACAAACTCCTGTATTTTAAACTGCCTGCCAGGAAGAGAATGTGAGGGTAAAAAGAAGAACAGGACAGTAAAAAGGGGACCATGTTCTTTTGCCTGACACCTGGGAACCGTACCCTGGAAGCACACATGCTAGTGGTGCCTGCAAGGGTGAGCTGGACTCAGCCACACCTTGCTCTAGGGGCTCTCCCAAGGCCACTTGCCAGTGGCGAGGTCTGCATGCTCTCCACCCTGCCCAAGATGCAGCTGTATCTTTGACACCCAGCCCCTGTTAACCACCCCCAGGCACAAAGGGGCCTGTGACCCCGGTGCCACCTGTCTCTCTGGGACCCGTGGCCATGGGGGGGGGGGCTCTGCACACACCGACCCTGTGCCCTACCTGCCCCGGTGCCTGGCCCTGGACCCCCTCACTGCCAGTGACCTGCTGGACAGGCCCAGCCCTATGTGCCTCAGCGGAAGGGGAATTCTTACCCATGGGGGCTCCAGAGGTCCAGCGAGATGTCCCGGGCTCCATGTTGGAGCCCCCAGGGGCGGGGATGGTATCGAGCCCCTGGTCCTCCAAGCTGGTCTCCGCAGGGCTGGCGAACAGCTCTGGGATGCTTCGGGTAGCCTCTGCTGCCAGTGGTGCTGGGGCCGGAGGCCCCCCGACAGACACATCAGACCCAGTTCCCACTGCCTCCGTGCCCAACAAGGGGCTCTGATACACTCCTGTGTCCAGAGCCTCAGCGGGGAGACCGCTGGGCTCTGGACCCAGGAATGTGTGGAGTTCCTCGAAGTAGGGGCAGGTGGCTGTGCTCCCTGCCTCCTGGAGCTCCCAGGCCTCCCAGGTCCGGGCATGGTCCTGGTGCAAGGACTTCACCTTGCTCCGGACCTGCTCCGTTGTCTGGGGGTGCCCCTGCTCAGACATTGCAACCGCAATGTCTGAGTAAATGTCCCAGTTCTGGTGAGTGGCCCAGAACCGGGACATGATGTCTGGCCACTGCCAGATGGCGAGGAAGCAGAGAACCTCCTCGGTGGGGGGGGGAGGGATCCACACAGGAGCCCTGCATTGCCCCCCTGTACCACTGGTGCCTTGTGAGGCCATGCCTGTCAAAGGCCCAGTGCACGCTGCCTCACAGACACACCCTGGCAGGAAGTTCCTGTTTCCCCAGGGTGCTGTGCACCCTGGGAAGAAGGTCAGACTGTTTATTTTGAAACAACGCTTGTTTTGAAGTAACATGTCCGGGCGATGGTTATTTTGAAACGAGTCGTTTTGAAATAACTGTCGTTTCAAAACAGCATGTCCCAACAGGGTTATTTCAAAACAACTTGTTTTGAAATAACCGTCATTTTGAAATGGAAGGGATTTAAGCAGTTTTGAAACGACGGCTCTTGTTTTGAAACAATGGAACCCATTGTTTCGAAACGAGAGTACATCATGTGGACATGTCGCTTCTTATTTTGAAACAATCTCTCTTGTTTTGAAATAAGAAGCCTGTGTGGACATACCCTTAAGCACTCCACCACCACAGAACTTGAGAGACAGGCCTATGTATCTCCATCATGCAAAGTTTCTGCGCCATCTTGCACAGCTCATAATGGAGAGAGGGGCACATAGGGGAAAGTATCCCTCATCTATGTGGCTTTTGAACCCCATGCTAGTTTTACAGACAATATACAGGATTCCAATACACAGCCTGCCATAGTGGCCACAGTGGTTCTGTACCTCAGGCCCAAGTATTAATCCTGGGTTGAAGGGCTGATTTTACTTCCTTTAGCTTACCCCGCTGCAGTAATAAGGAAAATATCAGGTCTATGTGTGAGTAATGTGCATTTCACTCTAAGGGCATAGCAGATTAAATGAGCCCAGTCTTTGCTTGATAGAGTTAATTGAGTTTTATATTTGCATTTTTTTTTAATTTCAATAGATTTTCAGATTCCTCCTTTTCTTCCCTTATTTAATTATTCTTGGCTCTCTTCTTCCAGTCACATTAAAGGGCCACATTAATTTTTATTTTAATTATTTGGCTCATTTCCAAATGCAATAGTATTTGTTCCATAGGCAAAATGTGAATCCTGTTCATTTTTCATAAAACATGCCACACTACAGTCCATTAACACTCATTGCCCTGCAGATAGATATATATTTCCTAAGTATGCACCCCATGTGGGGAAACTTCGCAAATGATGCAGTCAGCAGAAATACGCTCTCTTTGTATTCTGCAGCAATATCTGCAGGTGATGTGTGATTCCCAGCGCCATTTCTCATATACTAAAAGCACTATACACAAGGGTCACTGATAACCCTATCCTGCAGGCTACTATGAGCTAAGGGTGTGAGTTCTAGCTCATGTAGACGCACTTGCGGTAGTTCATTGAGAGGCAGCACAATTATAAATAAGTGTTGCCATAGTAATATGGGCAGCAACACAGCTTTTTTTGCCAACTGCAAGCCAGCCTGAATCTCATGGGTATGTAGTCAGCACAGCTAAGCCCTCCTGCTACTCTCCATGCAGCACCAGCTATGCTACTATATACTCTCACACTAGCTCTCATCAAACTCACTCACGTATGTATATGTATGTGAGCTAGTAGTTCCATCCCGAGCTCATAGACTTAGCCCAAGACACAGGATCAGAACCTCTGCCCATCATCAGATGTCTGGACCATCCCCCATGCTCTTGACTACCTGAATCTATGTGGAAATATTTTTGCAAATTTTAAAATGTCTGCAAAAGCAGAAGAGTTCCAAAGGGCAGCTATGTTAGCCTAGGTCAGCAAAACAAACAAGGAGTGCTGTGGCACTTAAAGACTAATGAATTTATTTATTTGTTAGGCATCTGATGAAGTGGGATTTTCTCCCACAAAAGCTCATGCAATAAATAAATTTGTTGGTCTTCAAATGCCAAAGGAATCTTTGTCAATTTTACTGTAAGTTCTATTGTGTCATTGGGTTTCATCATTCACCAGTGTAGGTATAATGCCTCCTAGAGCTGCCTGAATTTGCAGATAACATTGCACTACTTTTGTCTGTCTCATGTCCTGCTTCCTGTGTTTCCCTTCCCCAGTCCATTAGGAGAGACAAGCTCCTGCAGCCTATATTCTGTATGAATGCAATGGCAATCAGCTTGACTAGGAACACAAAGGAAATCTTTTCTCTCTTATGTATGGTCAAAATGGACCTACATGCTTTAGCAGAGAGGGCTGCCAAACCTCAACAGTCAAAAAATATGGTTTAGAAGCATCAACCCTCTCCCCCCCACAAAATCAACAGACTAGCATTAAAATCATGAGATTTTTTTTAATGGCCTAATAAATGCAGCATTCTTTTTATTTGCTTGCATGTTTCTGAGCATTTGGGGTATTCTTGCTCTATGTTACCATGCAGGGCCATAACTACAGTGGGGTGAATGGGGCTTTGCCCCAGGCACCCTCGAACAGTTCAATAGTCTCTCTCTATTAAAGGGTATGTTTTGTGCTGCCAGCCCCAACCCCTGCTAATTGTAAGGGGCATGTTGCAATCAGAACCCTCCCCAGGTGCCAAAACAGAGTGGTACAGCTCTGTTACATGCTATCCTCTGCACCCATGAAAGCTAGAATCTTGTCGTTAAAAGCTGAGACTCTATTTCAGTCTCTTGACTCCCAGAGATGGGACTTTAAGACAAACATTGACTATGCTAAGACTACTTCTACACTATGAGCACTTGAAATGGAACTGAAAAGAGTTGAAAAACTTGCTTGAGGCTCAAAATAAAATTGCGAGAATTGGCAACGCTGAGATTATCAATGCTTCGTCTTCACAGATGACGTCTGTCTGTCTAGTGCTAGTGCACCAATCACTATATTATGTAGTTGTCAAATCACGTAGGTCTAAAATCAGCAACATTCTGGTAGAACTAGAGCTAATGGAAAAATACTTTGATGGAACAGTTTTCTATTGACAAAAGCATTTTCATCAAAATTTAAACATTTCATGGTAACTTGTTTTCAATGAAATTTTCCACGGAAAAGAATCTAAATGAATCATTTCAACTTTATCATTTGAGTTAATTTCATTTAAATCATTCAATTTCTTTATTAAATTAGAATATTAGTTAAAATATTTATGTAAATTCAGATTAATTGGCCAAGTAGAAAAAGGTCCTACACTCGACTTGATGGCAGTGGCTAGCACCTCTGCTTAGTATGCAGAAGGTCCTGCGTTCAAGCCCCAGGGGGTTGGACTCGAGGATCTCATGAGGTCCCTTCCAACCATATGATTCTATTATTTTGTTTACGTTGTTTGCTCAATGCCATGGAATAATTTTTACAGTGGCATCCTAGCACTTCCAAACATTCAAGGAATGTTCTCTGTGTCAGTGGACAGAACCCTATTGATCTTGGTGAAAGTTAAAAAATCAGTAGAAAGATCTGGGGGCGGACTGACCTCTGGTTAGGAGACCTGTCACTTCAGTGAGGTCTACAATCTTCTATAGACAAAAGAACCAGTAATGGCACCCACTAACACTATCACATATGACACTCTCACAACATTCTCAATCCCTTGCGTGTAGTGTAGTGAAGAATGAAGGCGCACATAGAGACTGTGATATGGGTGAAGGAGAATGGTATGGGGAGAGGGAAACATGCAGTATATACAGATCCAGGCATAAGGAAGGGAGTGGGGGAACTTGCAGGGAGTCCCTCAGAGTTGGATGGGAGGGTGGCATGCAGGTCATTTGCAGGGGGAATGGAGGGATCAAAAAGTCCTTGGCATGTGCAATGAGCTTGGTCTACAGAAGCCACAAAATTTGAGACCCCTTGGTATATATTGATGCTATCTAAATGTTTAGATATTACAAAAATGAAATACTTTAATGATTCCAAATAGAAATTTTTCAGAATTTTTGTTGTGTAGAAATTTTTTGGTTCTAATTTGAAACAAAAACAAGTTTTGTAATGTTGCAATTTGACTGGGATATACCATAATATAGGTACTGCTTTGTTGGAACATAGTTAATGGGATTCTCCTATTTTTCTTGGTGGCATATCCTTTTCTGAATTTTCAGATTTTTTGCATGGAATCCCTTTTCTGCTTTAAATCGTGCACAATATTCTGTCGTGTAAGAGGTATGGATACCTGTGCAGGATTCTTTCCAGAGGGGTAGCCATTTTAGTCTGTGTACAGCAAAAAACAAGAGTACTGTGGCATCTTAAAGACTAACAAATTTCTTTGGGCATAAGCTTTCATGGGCTCGAATTGGATCAAGTGGGTTAGAGCCCATGAAAGCTTATGCCCAAAGAAATTTGTTGGTCTTTAAGAAACCACAGGACTTTTGTTGTTTTTGTGCAGTACTCTGAGGGAGGTGTGGTATTTTGACACAGACTATGCTGGACTTTATTTTCTGTGATGGTATAGGCACACCAATGCAGACATGCCCTTTGTAGCTGGGATAAATTGTACCACCAACAGTCCTGTTATGTATGTACTGATGTAACTGCATCAATGCATAGTTATACTGGAACAAATGTCTCTAAACCAGACAAGCCCCTTGAGAACTATACTTTATGGTGCACAAAACACAAGAACTGAGTCAGTATTGAAATGCAACTTTAATGTAAACATTAAATTCTATTTTATGAGTTTTAAATGTATGTATGAATGGATTTTAAGCCCAGACGAGACTGTTGTGATTGATTAGTCTGATGTCTTTCATGACACCAACCACTGGACATCCAGATTCGATGTAAAGTAGGGATGTTTTTTGGAAGACTGCATACGGAGATGCATGCAGTAGAAATTACATACAGAGAGTGACTAGCATTGGCGTCTGGTGCTGCTTATATCCCATTAATGCATGGAAATATTTTTTTTCTAGAAATACCCAGAATTCTTCCATTTGGGCCATCAGGATCATTTCAAAACTTTCCACTCTTGGGATGCAAAGTTTTACTCTGGATGTATAATTCGTTAGTATTTTCTTGGATTATTTTTTAAATAATGACGTACTCCGTGCTCTTGGAAAATTTCTCCTGCAAGTTAATTTGCTGAAGCTTTCCTAGCATTCTTTATAAGTCTGTGATAGATGGTTTGAACAGACTTTGTTCTACCATATCAGTTTCTGCAGTCTGTTATCTTTTAATAACCTCTTCACATACTATTTGCTCTGTTCCTAATTCCTATTTTTCACTGCCTTGGTAATCTGATTCCTGAAATAAGCAAATCTTCATCATCATCTTTTTAAGACCAGTACAGTAATAACTTATTTTTCTCATCTTTTTTAGCTAATTCATCACTCAGCCTTAATGGGATTTTAATTTTTTTTCTACTCTATATATTTGGAAAAAGCATTCTTGCTGAAATACTTTAAATTATTTAGTAGCCATACTGCCTTGTACTGTGATAATATGAGATCTCGAAAGCTAAGCATGGAAAGTTTGAGCCAATCCTCAGCCTTTGGTGAACAGCTAGATGCTACAGAAAGAAATTATTCAGTAGGCGTCACTCATTCCGAGTCAGGTTCCAAAGTGGCAGCCATGTTAGTCTGATGTTAGTTCATCTGATGAAGTGGTATTTTCTCCCATGAAAGCTCATGTGCTAATAAATAAATTTGATAGTCTTTAAGTGCCACAGGACTACTTGCTTGTATTTCGGAGTCAGTTTGCAACCAGTGCCTTGGTATGTGCTGGTGGCCGCTGGGCTGCTTAAGACGTGTTTTGTTTGCGCAGTGCTTTTTTTCCTCTTCCACAAAAGACAGACCGAAAGTCCTAACCCCTGTATTCACTGAAGATCCCACAGAACTTTCCATAAGAGTAAGGGTGTTAATCCCTGTATCCTGGCCGAATCCAAACTTCAGTAATTCTATTCCACTTAACTAAATTCCCACCTCCAGTTTTAACTTTTTGGACAATAGTATTCTTCACTCGCTGGTTTCAATTCCTCCGCAGTGTTGTCTGCTCTGACAGACTGCTGTGCTTCATCCCTTAGTTGTTCAAAGGAAGATTAAGAAAGTCTCATAGATCTCTTGTCTTTTATTAATCTTTCTCTATGGCTATGCAAAGAGGTGCAGAGTACAAGTAATTTTCCCTACCAGAATATTAACATGTGGGGGCCAACTGCAATGAAGTCACCCCTAGGAGGCAGGTAAAACCCAGCCCCACAAAGTGCAAGGAGGAAGCAGGGCCTTGACTAGCCCTTTCTCAGTTCACACACATAGTAGTCAGCAGAACTGGCAGATCATGAAAGGGAGACACTGCTGCATCATCCTTTTGAAATATGCTTCCAACAGGACAGTGTGAAGTGTGGGGCTGTGGTTGAAGGCCATCTCAAATGAAGCTGTACTTGGATACCCACTGGTATTCATTATCTGTATCAGAGGTTTTAGTTAGGATTTAATAAAATCTTATAAGTCAGTATAGGTTGGAAAAAAGAGAAATATGAATGAAATCCTGGCCCCATCTAATGCAGTGGCAAAACTTGCCTAGGGAAAGGATTTCCTGTAACATGCATTTTATTTTAAAATTTTAAGTCATTATGATGTTTAGGAGTAAGGTCTGATTAGCATCTGTGGAGACTGAAGTTAGAGGTGGGCAAAACTTTTTTCATTCAAAACTACTGGGCAGAGGGGTAAAATGCAAATTAATCTGCACTGAAAGATTTCATAAATTTGTGGTTGTTTCAGCAAATTATTTCAAAAGGGTGGGAAAGATTACCCCCTGATAAAAATTAAGTATTTTTTTCAACTGTTTTGAAATTAAACATTTTGATTTTTTTTAGGTTAACGTAACTTTTTCTCCAAATTTCCTTAATTTTTATCCAAAAAAACCCTCTCGAATTCCAGTTTTGAAAATTGAAACACATTGTTTCAAAATGTTTCATTTAATTTATTTTGCTGACAATATTGTTTGGCCTATAAGATCTTCCAGGGTGAATGAAAAAGAAAAAAAAAAGTAATGAAAACAAGGAGAATTATTAATGATTACACTTGGCACTAATAGAACACTCTGAATACACCTGATCTAAATTAATAATTTGATCTTTAAAAGCACAGAACCAAGGTAGGAAAATATTATCTCCATCATAGTGATGGAGGAATTGAGCTTAGCAAGGCTAAGTGACTTCTTTAAAGTAAGTCAGTGAGTCATTGGGAGAGCTTGGAATAGAGCTCAGGTCTCCTGACACCAGTCCTGTAATTCCCCCCCCCCTCCCCCCGTCACAAGACCATCCTTTCGTTCTAGACAACTCTCAGTGCATGAATAAGTGATTGTTAGTATTAATAGGAGAAACATCAAAGGGAGATTAGACCACAAATATTTGAATGTGGTTTCACATATAATGTTCCCATTCATTTTTTATTAGCAGGCATTATCATAGTACTTTCACTTCAAATTTCTTAAAGTCACACTTCAGGCTACTTGATTATATTTAGTCACATCATAGTTCTTAAACTGAAGGCAGGACAATGAATACAGATAATCCTATGTCAATCTTTGGAATTCTTTTCTTGAAAATGAGTAGTAGAATAGGAAAGACCCGCTAACCCTTATTTAATTTCTTCTGATATTAACTGAGTTCATTAGTGCTGATATGATTTTTACTAGAACCTAGGGGCTGTCTAGGCAAACTTCTATCCTCCACGACAGTAATGCAAAACCAGGGGCAGCATGTTACTCACTGGGATGGTGACATTGTGTGCGTGCTTTCCATTTTTGAGATAATGCTGTGATCCTTTGATCTGAATTTCATGCAAATATTATACTGACTGATACCTTGTAAATATGTGTAATAATAATAGTCGTGCAATATCACAAGCAAAGCATCTCTATATTTTGACTGTATATTTTTACTGTAGTCAGAAGAACTTCTGCAAAGTCTCTAGCTGTGATTTCCCTACATGGTCAAGGACGTGTTACAGTTTCAGAGTGAGATGGGCAATGAAAAAACAAAGCAATGTCCTGATAGTTTGGGGGGGGCGGGGGGCCAGTTGTTTCTTTGTGGGATTTTGGTTTGTTTTTTTTTTTTTATTACCGTAAGCCACCTAGCTTCTTTTTATAGCTAATTTTTGTCATGTTTTACTTTTGACTGTTTATGGAAAAGTAGATCCCTTTAATGAAAAGAAATACATTAAATGGCAAAATTAATGGTTTTCACTGGATTAAAGTCTTTTGGATTCAATGTTCGGTACATACAGATCTGATTAGGTCCTTATTAGTTTTGTCATAAATTTAATGCATCTTGTTTTCATTAAAGAAATTTACAGTGAGCTCCCTGAATGTTTTCCTTCAGGTTGTATGTCCTGAGGCAAAAGGATCAGTTAGACCAGTGGTTCTTAACCTTTTCAAGTATGAGGACCCATTTTTAATGTCAAAAAATTTTGTGGATCCCCAAAAGATAATAGTTGTTATCAGGGAGCTGTGCTGCAGAAGGACAGTAGAGGACCTGGACATATCCAGGGTGTTGCTGCTCACAGCAGGCAAATACAATTAATTTAAAGCAGAGGTGTCACATTCGTTCATGGGGGGGCACACTGGAAAGCAGGACACCTCTCATGGGCCATGTGGCTGCACAGGCTCCCCAACCCTTTCCCCCTCCATGTTCAGAGTGGCATGGGCTCCCCTTCTCCCTCCCCAGCCCTGCAAGCTCTGCAACACTTCCCTTTTCCCTCCCCTTTGGGCTCCCCTCCCCAATCTGGCTCCCAGACCTCCCCACTTCCCTTTCCACTTCCCCTACCTAGTGGTGGCCGGCACAATAATCAGTCTCAATCACAGGGAGCCAGGCTGGGCTCCTGCCTCTCCCCCTCCCAGCCCATCACTGTCAATCACTCAGAATGCTGGCCTTCAGTTGGCTCAGTCCAAACTGGTCTTGGGCCCTAACCACTTCTTCCTTTTTCATTTGTGATTCTTGAAATATGCTATCAATCAAATTAGCATGTTGACTGACAGTGAACAGTTGGAATGAGAGGCAGTGCGGTGGCTCTTCAGAGCCGGCCTAGCTTGCTGTGACCGAGACTCTGTTTGGTTGGCAGACCACAGCAGCGCTGAGCCGAGATTGGGTGGAGCACATACTTTGTTCTCCTGTGCCGTGACTCAAATTACGTGAGTGAATCAGAAGCACTCCTACCTCTGTTGTTCTAGGAGCCTGTTTTTGGAGTTTGCTGCCGCAGATAGCTTCAAAGTACAGCCCAGGAAGCAGCTCCGTGGGCTGGATCAGCACCCTTAGCGGGCTAGATTCAGCCCCCTGGGCAGTGAGTTTGGCACCCCTGATTTAGAGCCCTCTTCAGCATGGATTGCTAGCTGGCAGCAGCGGGGCCGGATGTATTCACAGGCCCCTTACGATAACTCAGCAGACCCCAAAGCATCCCTGGAGCCCAGTTTGGGAACCACTGGGTTAGACAAAACCCTGGCTGGGATGATTTAGTGGGAGTGGTCTTGCTTTTAGCAGGCAGTTGGACTAGATGACCTTATGAGGTCCCTTCCAACCCTATGATTCTATGATCTGGGTTGGTTGCAAATATTAAACAACAAGATATCTGTATCAGGTCCTGACTTACGACTACTTAAAATTGCGACTGCTCCACCCCTGTTAAAAATTAGATTCTTTTGTTCTTTCAAACAACTGACCAATATCCATCTGGGATTTCCAGTTAAATATCTTGAAAATGTTACTGACTCCTGCATTCAGTCTGATTTTATCTTCTGATATTCGGTTTAATTCCCCTCTAAAGTAAGAGTGTATCTGGGTGATAAACATTTTCTTGCTGTGCTGGAACTCTGGCATTCATCATCCTTGTTAAAGCATGATGAATTTATTTTGAGGGAGACCTGATTTCCTTGAACAAAATATAATCTGTGGTTGCAATCTTTAATAATACATTGTATTGGTCCTGATTCAGTCTTTTAAATAACAATCTAAATCTATTTCTGAGAGTACCTCCCAGGTTTTTTTCTGCCACCTAGCATATCTTTGTTCCTGTCATTTTCCTCTGCAAATACTGTTCACCTGGATAGCTATGTGATAGAGTGAGCTCCTTAGGGAGAGGAACTTCTCATCTCTGTGCAAGATAGTTGCTGGCTGGCTGGCTCTGCGTGTGCGTGTGCGTGCGTGTGCGCGTGTGAGAGAGAGAGATGATGATGTAGAAAAAAGAGCACAAAGGATCTCTCCTTACTTGACTTCAAGAGGGGCAACCACAGGCAGACCTGTTAACATTTAGTATCTCTAGCATCACTAAATGTTCCACATATCATGTGGCTGGATGGAGGTCATCGTTTCATCACTTTCTGCACCGGTTGGTATGGTGCAGCCAGCAGGGATGTTGCTTTCACTGTATCTATTACATGTAGTAGTGACTTTTCACTATCAGAACCTGCAACCTTGCCAAACTCTCACCATTTGGGTTGAAATTTTCCATGCCCGCTTTCTGCTTTAGCCTAAATCTTTTAGAAAGCTTAATCTAAAATGCCACTTCAGCCACTTCTGAGAGCAAAGCTAGGGGACAATATTGTTTTGTCCAAGTTAAAAATTCTGGTGCTATTTTATTTGAGAAGCTTTAGAGGCCTTGTGCTTAGGAGCAGGGACTTCAAATCTGGCAGCAGGCTGGCCTTTGTATCAGGGGTATACTGTGCCTGTGAAAGCTCACCCAAATTTGGCCAAATTATAAGCCTTTGGAAAATCACAGACTGCCCATGTTCAGTAGAGGTGGTCTTGAGTTTAGCAACTAAATTCTCCATGTAGTCCTTGTACACTGAAGACCTTCCCTGCAATTGCAGCTGGAGGCCAGACCAGCACTGGGACAATGTAACTGGGATCATGTGTCTTCTGTGCTCTCAATGCCTTTCCTGCTGACACCCAGGTAGCATAGAGAAGGAAGTTACCTGAAATCCAGAGTGGACAAGAATTAGATATTTATGTATGTGTGGGATAAGAAACAATTGAGGAGAGGGAGACTGGGATTGGAAGCTTATGGAGAAGAGGAAAACTAGGAATGGGAATGGGGGAAAACTGGGATTGGCTGGAGAAGAGAACTAGGACGAGGAGCTGGACAAGAAGACTGGGAGCGAGAGAGGAGAATGACTTTGTAAGGAGATTGCGACAAGAAGCAATGTGGGAGAAGCCCTAAGTTTGTATGATGATCCCAAGGGGAGAGATGAGTCCTGGGACTGACAGCAATTATGGATGAAGAAAATGGGTGTAGTGGGTGACTGGAGGCTGAATGAGGAGATAGGTTGGACAAAAAGCCAACCGGCTGGACACTGCTGGACAAGGAGAGTTGGGCCTGGAAGAGAAGGCTAAAAGTGGGGTGTGGAATTGATGGAGGAGACAAGGACATTCTGGACCAGTAAAATGGGATGGGATGAGAAACCTGAGGTGTGTGGTGCCTGGGTGAAGAGACTTGGACCAGGATGACGATCCAGGTGTAGGGCTGGAACAGGGATAGGTTTGAGAAGAAAGTGTCAAGCTTAGAGAAAATGAACAAAGGAGTTGGCCCTACAAAACATAAAAAGGAGCCCAAAATTCCTGAGTCTGACCATTCTTCTGCTGTCCACAGAAATGTTAGGAGAGAAAAATAGCAGTGTAGGTGCTATCACTCAGGTTGGAGTCCAGGCTCTGAGACCCAGTGAGGCCATCAGAGATCAGTCTTCAACCCAAACAGAAACATTTACACTTCTGGTTTTAGCCCCATAGCACAAGCCCCATGAGTCTGAGTGAATTGACCCAGGCTTTGAGAATTACTGTCATTGGTTTTGTGGGGGTGCTTGTGTGTGCGTGTGTATAGGCATACTCTAAAGCTGTGACCGTTGTGGCACCATTGTGCATCTAACACCTACAATATCATCTGTTTTCAATTGTATTCTTGAGTTTTATGTCAGAGCAGGTCAGTAGCTTGCACAAGGCCAGTGGAATCAGCAACATCATTTGGAGTACAATGGGAATATTTAGAGAGAGGTTGAATGAATCAAGGGTAGCTGGAGCCTGGAATTATCAATATCATCTCTAGCCCCTCTTCCAGGTGGCAGCACTTTGTTATGGGTTGTCTACCCCACACAAGGCACAAGTAGGGAGACAAGGCCAATTAACCCTATGGTAGGCTGCACCTAGAAGAGAATTAGTGTTGTTAAGATCTAACTGATGATGAAGACTAGTTTGGCAGGGACAAGCAGAGGGAGTATAAAATCAGGAAGTAGCATGGAAGAAGGAGCTTCAGGGTGCAAACTCTGTAGTTATTCTCATTAGCAAGTAGGGGACTTAGCAAGAGACAAGGAGGAGATATAGGGAGGAACAAACCCTGTGGTCCTGGCTGATACAACAGACTCAATAACTCCCAACAGTGTGGTGTAGCCACAAGGGAGCAGAGGAGGTTCCAGTGGTAACTCAGGGGTTGACGTGAAGATAGAGAAAGGAAGGTAGGAAAGGGCCAGGGGAACAATGACAGGGTGTGCACTGGATCCTAGAGCATAGGGTCCCTGGATTGGAAAGCTGAGGCAAAAAAGGTAAATAAACGGAGAACAAAAATAATGAATCCAATGAGTATACTTAATTTTAACCATTTCAGCTGTAAAAACATCCAGGTAATTAAAAATGAGCTTATCAATAAATAACAGTGTTACAGCTATGATAGTTTGAAAGGCTCCGGTTCATTTAAATGGTCAAGTTACATAACATACAATAAGAACCAATTTAAAAATTACTAAGATCTTTAAAAGAAAAAGTGGATCTTTCAATGGCTCTCACAGTTTTATATGGCTGAGCTGTTCCTTCATCTAGACTTGCTTATTTTACATGTAATTTGTTGGCAATTGCGCTTGTCTGTATGTGCCTTGATTCCAAATCATTGGGCACTGTTGACATGAGTTTCACTTTTCCTTCACTCTTCTGGCCAGCAAGGACTGGAATGACTTGGGGTGTGAACAAACCCTTCATCTTGTTCCATGATCAGTTGTCTGGATGATTAAGGAGCAGTACTGATGGGCTCCTCAGAGAGCCATGTTTAGCTTTGCCAGAAATTGTCGTTCTTGTGTAGTGTGGGTGTTGGAGGAATAAAGCTAGAGACCAGAAACTCCCCCCAGGTACCACAAAGCAGATGTTCCAGGAATGACCAAAATGTACAATGATGATGCTTCTTGCAATAATGGAAAATAATGGGCCATACTGGTTGAGCGAACCCCTCCACTAATAAATACAGTTTACTGGTAGACTATTGTCACCTTTTAATTTTAAAGAAATAAATCAAAGAGAAAATCTCCATTCCAAATTAAACTGCATGGACTATTTTAAATACAGGCTTCCCGAACATCTTCAGTATGCAAAATTAAAACTCTAATCTTATTTTTTTAATCCCATGACATGGAGATAGACTACTGCGCACATCTTTAAACTATGTTAAGTAAACACAAGTACTGCCAAAACCTGAGACTTTTTGCCAGTAAAATATCTAGTCCAGTTTCCAGACATTCCTTTCTTAAAAAACAAACAAACAAAAAAAAAAAAAAAAAAACCACTAATCTATAAAGCTGAGAGACAGGCAAATCCAAGGATGCTATCTGAACTTCTCTCCTGCTTCCTTGTGGAGGAACATGGGGGTGAGATGAGGTGAGGCAGTAATACACAGATACTGCCCACCTTCTCAATATATATCTGTGCCCCTTAGGCGATTGTGGCGGACGGAGAAAGAGAAGCAACGTGAGGGCTCCCTGTACCTAGGTCACTTTCCATGCCTGTGCTGTATCAGAGGCTCCTTGCATGCAGATCTATTTTCCCCAGTTGAAGACAGGAAGAGGTTACATGGGCAACGGGTGAAGGAGGAGTGGTGGGCCTATGGTGGGCTAGGGTAGGTGCCCATTCAGGTGAGGAGGTCACACTCCGAGGCTTGTTAGTGAAAGAGGTCACCATACAAAAGTCTAATAATCACTGTGTTAAAAAATAGCCACATACCGTGTAGGTGAAATGAAAACATGAAGATATGCAACCAACCATTGGGCTTAAAGTGCCCTGTGTCCACCACCACTAGCTACTCAGAGAATTGTGGGACAGTGAAAAGGACATATGCAGGAGTAGCAAGACGCCAATAAAGGGAAGCTAGCTGATCCAAGAGGTTTTATATATTTTGTTTTGTTTTTAGTTTTTGTCTTTTGGGAGGGGGTGGGGGTTGTCTTTAATTGGTACCCAGACTCTGCTATTTATTTCTACAGAAGGTTCTGCTGTATTGGTCTGACCTTTCAGATTCTAGTCTAACATACACAAGATCAATTCTTTTGATTTTGGACCATATGTTTTCCTCCACCCATTCACGGTCCCTTGAGTTCCAGTAATGAACAATGAAGGGCGGAGAATTCAGCCAAACAGCTGTTGAAGAAAATCTCCTTGCACTTTACCCCCTAAGGGAAAAGTAAAGGAAGTTTCAGTGCAATGAAACTTGTCATCTTCTGTCTGAAATTTATCATGTTGCTTCTCTTGTATGATACTTTACCTATAATGAGCCTAACTATGTGGCTAACGAGTCACTTTTGCGTTTAACTTGTACTGTATGCAGAGAGATCCTATCAAGATTTTAGTGTAGCATAACAAAAAGTCAGCAGATAGTCTCAGCATGTGCCTGACAGTAGAAGAAATCTGAAAATATGAGGTGAGGGGGATTTAGACCACATTAAAGATGTTGACTACTCTAATGGAAATGAATAGATGGCTGTCAAAAATGAAATTGTAGTAGGGTTGCTCCTCTTGCAGATGTTTTACGTATTTCAGTCATTTTTATTTACATGTTTTATGTAGTCCCTATTGCCCCATGGAATCTGGACTCTGTAACAGCAAATCAAATAATTATAAAATAATTTGGCAGTAATAACTGGTCAGACAGTGAGCTGCAGTTCTGCCATAATGTTTTGCAGGAGGCCTATGTAAGCACATAGACCTTGAATTGTGCTCTCAAAAGCTCTCAGACATGGGATCTAGCACCAGGTCCTTCAACTGAGAATGTTTTGCCTTTTTTTTTTTTCTTTTTTTTAATACATACTCAGTGAATGTGGTTGAATTTTCTTATAGGGTACTAATCAGTTTGGACAGTATCTTTAAAACTTTATGAAATCCTGGTCCTGTTGCAGTTGATGGGAGAAAATTCCAACTGGCTTCAATGGAAACAGAATTTCACCCAATATCAAGAGGATCATTACCCATAAATTTACAGAACCTTTAATTTCCCATCTTCCATTCAACTGGGGGGGGTCAGTATTTATTTTTTCATGGGTGTTGCTTGTAGATGGCAATAGTTAGTTGTGATGCAATTCTTTTTTTTAACTATCTAAATTGTATTACAGTGATTAAATGAGAGTTCTCTGTATAAAATGGTTCAAAGAAGATATGATCTAGTATTTATTATTCTGGATCTGAAATCTGTTTGCTTTGGCCTGAGCCAAACTGATGGTTGTCTTTTTGTAGTAATTTCCTCACCTCACCTTTAATTTTAAGATTAAAAAGAAAAGACGCATCTTAACTAACCATTAATTCATCGCTCACAAAAGGTCTCAGCATATTTTGAATTCTGGGTGTGTGGGTCTATGCCTACTTCAAAATAAAAGCCCAACTCCTCTAGTCAATGGGCAGTGACAGAAGCCAGAAAAAAACTGATTCTATTGGACAACAGATGATAAAATGGGAATGGGAGAGGCAATCAAAAATTTCAAATAAAGAAACCAGTAAGAGCCCCCCAACAGAAATCCCCGGAGAGTGCCTACTCCTCCTTGAAGGAGCCCAAGGAGTTAGTGGATGCTGCCTAAATGAACTTTCCCCAAAAACACATAACCTGGGAATGGGTGTAGGCCCTACACTTGCAGAGCACTTCTCCATTCATCATCTTCCTCCCCCCAGTCTGGGCCCTGATCTAGGCTCGGGCCGATCTGGACCAGCAGCAGGGAGCCGGATCCAGCCCCAGTCCTCTGGCCAGGTAGGCGCCTTTTCCACCAGCTGATCCGAGTCCCCACGGCCAGGCAGGGGATGCCTTCCCGGCTGCCAGCCAAGCATCGCCAGGGCCAGGCAGGAAGGTGCATTCCCCACCACCAGCTAAGAGTGGCCAGGGCCTTGGCGGGGTGCTTTCCTCGCCACTGGCCAAGCCAGCTTCCTGACCCACCAAGCCAACAGATTTCCCATCCTGGTCCCCAGGGCACCCATGCCTTTTCCCTTACCTGGCCATGGCTCCCAGGAGGCTGGAGCTGGCCTGACAGCATGGCATGGCTTCTCCCCTCCACCCCCCAGCATGCACCTGAGGATACTCAGGGATAGGGTAGGAGATGAACTACCCCGGTCCCAGCCCCAGCCTGGCTCCTAGAGGAATGTGCCTTCGGCAAAGGTATATTCCTCTTTGAGACCAGGTAGGGTCGGTCTGGTGCCCTCTAAAATTCAGCGCCCAGGGCTTTGCCCCATTCCCATGTCCTAGTTATGGCCCTGAGTACAGCTATCTTGTTGAATTTCAGAGGAAAGCTAGGGCCTTATACCAAGGTGATGCACAAAGACAGGAAGTGCACAAAGGAAAAGATGTAAGGAAAAGTGCAGCCAAAACCCTAGCAAATGCTTTTAGTCACTAGTACCTAGACAAAGTTTAAAATAGCAACCTAGAAAGGAAAACCACACTATTCCCTCATCAGTTCACTACTTTAGGATGTTCAGAATAAATTTGTCTGTTACCATCACCACTGAATAATCATGCTGCAGCTTACATAGGCTCACAAAAAGCTTCATTATGCATCAAAAAGGCAATTTGCAGGTGAAATTTTCATTTTCCAAATAAAGCTATTTTTGCTCCCCAAAATGGTACAATTGTTACCTAAGGATGAACTGATGACTTTGCCTAGGATGAAATGTCACTGAAAAAAGTGAGATTCTTTGGAAGCAATGCATATTTTCATAGCACATTAGATAAGAATCACCTACGTCTAATTTATTTTTTTAAATTTAAGTAGTAGTGTGCCCAGCACATTGCTAATTGTTTCTTTGTTCTTGCTTGGTTTATTAAAAAAAAAAAAAAAAAAAAAAGAGTACACAAAATTCCTCAAGACAGTTAAATCCAAAGCTGACTGTACTGAGTTACAAAGGGATCTCACTAAACTGGGTGACTGGGAAATAAAACAGGTGACCTTCAAAATTGATAAGTACAAATAATGCATAGTGGGAGGAAGAAACTAATCTTTCCTATGCATATAGAATGATAGGGTCTGAATAAGCTGTTACAACTCATGAAAAGATCTTGAAGTCATTGTCAACAGGTATCTGAAAACATCTGTTCCATGGGTAACAGAAGTTAAAAAATCTAACACTTTAGGAATCATTAGGAAAAAAAAATAAAATCACAGTGCTACCGTATCAATCCATTATGTTCCCAAATGGTGAATATTGCATAGAGTTCTGATTGGCTCATTTAAAAAAAGATTGGGGGAAATACAGAGGTGTGTGACATAAATGCTAATGTGTACCAAACAGCCTTCTTACTGGGAGCATTCAACTTAAAAAAAGAGATGACTATGGGGGGATAGAATAAAGGTCTATAAAATTATGATTGGTGTAGAGAAAGTGAATAGGTATCATTTTACCTCTTCCTATACCATATGCATCACAGGTCACCAAATGACATTAATAGGTAGCAGTCTTAAAACAAACATAACTACTATTTCATTCACAGAACAGTCAGCTTCTTGAACTGATTGCATTGGAGGTTCTAAAGGCCAAAAGTATAACTGGGTTCAGAAAAGAATAAGTTATGGAGGAGGGACATCCTTCAATGGCTGTTAATTAAAACGCTCAGGGACACAACTTCATGTTGCAGGTGTCCATACACCAACCTTCAGAGGCTAGGGCTAGACAAAAGGATGGATCACTCAAAATTGCCCTGTTCTATTCATGACCCCTGAAGCATCCATCAGTGACCTCCATTACAGACAGGATTCTGTGCTAAATGGACCAAAGGTCTGACCCAGTTGACCATTTATATGTCAGTTTCTGAAACAAACTTGGACTTCAGATATTATATTTATATCTAGATTTCAGAGTCTGGAGATATTTGGAGCCAGTACTTTGGGTTCAGGCTCATCTTTTATTTATTTATTTAAAATGTAAGCATTATCCATTAGGTTTATGTACATGCCAAGTCTGACTCACATTTCTAGGCTTTGTCTAACTGCAAAAATATATATGCAAAATTTGGAAGCTTTATAAATTATTTCTTCCCTCTGGATGACTCAGAAACAAATGATCAGTCCTCTTCATGCTTTTCCAAAACTAAACCTCTGGGCTAAAACCTAGCATGAGTAATTTCAGCACAAAACATAACTTGGTCACAATTGTACAAACCACTCAAACATTACAACTACTAGTACTTGACAGGGATATGTTTCACGTGAAAAACAGATGTGTTAAATATCTAAGCCTCACCCCTCCTTCCCCAAAAAATAAGATGAATGAAAGATAAACCCATTTTAAACCTCAAGGGCATGATCCACAGAGTTCCTCACAACTCCCATTGAATTCACTGAGAAAGCACTGCTCAAGATCAGGCTCTTTTTTAACCCATCATGTTGTCCACCAGTATCTTCCAGGAATGAGAGACAATGGGTGACCGTAAAGGTCACATGCCAAATATAGCACGTAAGCATTGACTTCAGTGGAGTTGCACCTAGTTATACCCAGAAGGAGTTTGGACTTTGTATGTATCATGATACCAGTGTACAAAATGGATCCAGGAATACCTATTTCTTCAGCCTGTGTAGTGCTATCAACCTTTGTCCTGCTCAGAAGGTAATCCCTTCCCATCACTAACTGATATTAGCATTTCAAATCATTTGACAAGTGATTGTAAATTATTGTCATACTTTTTATTTGTTAGGCATCAGCTGTGTGCCTCGTGCTATCTAGTTCATATCAACAGCCCTTGCCTCAACAAACTAAAGGACAGATTCTAGTGGGAAAAAAACCTGTTGGGAGATCCAGAAGAATATGTTAATTTAGACCCTAAACTATTGAAATAATAACTCAAGTCCCTCTGAAAGACTTGTATCCTATATGATGCCCATAAACACAAACCCATGTCAGACAAGTAGAGCACTGCAGATCTGTAGTATCCGCTGCAGGTCCGTGGTTATCCGCATCCACAGATGTGGGTGTGGATAACTGCAGACCCACTGCTGTGAATTGATTCACAGATGTGGCTTCTATTTTTACCTTCTCACAGTGTGCTCTAAGGCTGCAGCTGCTGCGCTAATCTGTGTCAGCAGCGCACAGGGGAATCAGGAAGTGCTCCAGCCAATCCTAGCTCAGCTCTGATTGTCATTTGCCAGCCAAAGAGAGTCTTAGTCTGTGGCTTGGAGAGCCACTGCTGGCCTTTGATTGGCTTATTCTCCATGACTTCCCTGCCCATGTCTTCCTTTTCTTGTTTCCAGTTCACAGGCCATGCCCAGAGGCAGCTTTAGGTTTTCTGGGGCCCTAGGTGAAGGCCCACTGTGGGGCCCCCTATAGGACCTAAATTCACATAATGAAAAGCAGAGCATTTTTGTTCGCTTTAAGAATTTGGACAGTGAACTGGGCCGCTTTTGTATAGCCTATTCAACAGTCAACTTCTTTTAGCAGCTGACATATATTTCTTTTTATTACCCAACTCATCTCTCACTGAAGCTCCCTTCCACTTGTCCTTATTCTTTATTCTCTTTTTTAAAAAATCTCTTTCCTGTTGAACCCAAATGAAATAATGAGTGTCACAACATATCAGAATGCCACGTCATCAGCAAGTACATCTCCCACATATAAAATTTCATGGATCAGCCACTACAGCAACTTCAAATTTCAACCCATTTTAGTAAAATGAGTTCTTCCAAGTTAGCAAAGAGCATCCTAGAATGCAAATTCCTCAATATCACAAATGTTGTGCAAGGGCTAGCAATGCCATGAACCAGGAAATAAACAAAAGCTGCCTCCAGCCCCGAAAGCGGGGTAGAGGAAGGGCAAGGCTGAGAGCTGTGACCCCCTCTTCTGGGCCCCTAGAGCTGAATATAGGGGACCCCACCTCCAGCCCAGCTGCAGTGAGGGCTTCAAAGTCCCCTAATCTACCTGGCTGGACAATTCACAAAAGGATTCCCATTTTCTCAGAACTGCACTGTTATAGGGAGAGAGGGGGCTTCTAGGGGTGCAGGCAAAGGCCTAGAATAGGTGTAACCTGCTGCAGTGAGGGCTTTTGTGCTCCCATCTTAGTTTCTGGCTGCAGCTGTAGAGGCTGGGCAGTGAGACTGAAAACCCTGCCTCCAGCACCAGCAGCTCTTAAGAAGTCAGGGGTAAGGGGCTGGCCCCCCTACAGTTCTAGCTCAGTTTTCCTATTACTGCTTTTGGTTTGGCATATAGTGGGAACCGCTGCCTGGAAGTTAAGACAAATAACAGAGCAGCACAGCTATGTATCTTAAGCCCCGTCCTTACATCCTATGGAGCTCCCCCCACCCCATCATGCTCTCCTTTCCCCTGGCCCTGCAGCTCAGTAACCCCAGCTTAGGTGCAGTCATGACTTTCAAATTCCCTGACCTCCCAGGCTTGGGGGATATCATAAGAAAGGGAGAGTGGGAGCCAGGGGCACTCCTAGGACTGAGGGTGAGGGGTGTATGCACTATGGGCTGCTAGAGAGAACATAGTCATGTGGTGGTTCCCTAAGTTTCCTGCTTTAGGGCTGAAACTGCCTCCAGCCCTGAAGAAGCTGGGGAAGAGGGGAGAGCTGGGGGTTGAGTGTCTGAAATAGCCACTGCTGCCGAGGAAAGAGAGGAAGAAACCATTCCTGAATCCTCAAATATGATTTTGCATCTTAAAGGGAAAAAAAAAAGGACAAGCACTTTTTTTTTTTTTTTACTCATAGGAACCATACATATGAACACTGGCTCCCCTGCAAAAATACATAATGAAACTGGCTCTGCCCTGAAAAGCTCACCTACCTCTGGCTGCCTGAGCAGTGAGCACCTTGCACAGGGTAAAAGTAAGGGATTGGGAGGAGTGAGCAAAGCCCGCATTTCCACATACACCCCGTACCCCACAGATACAGACCCCCTTCTCAGGTCAGTTTGGAGGTGGTACCAGGACACCTCCTGCTCTGTGTGGAGGTAAGGGGGGCAAATATAGGATTGGCCCCCAGGTGCCAGAGACCCTTGGTACCCCACAACCAGAGTAGAAGGCAAGAACAATTTCAAATGACCACTTTGTGTTCTGAGTCGCTTTAATAGCTGGTCATCAGTGGAAGAGTTGTGCATGTTTCCATTATTTTAAGCCTCAGCTATAGCAATTGACTTCACTTCACTAGATACTTAACACCTAATGTTTCCAGATATTACCAGCATTCAGCATCATCACCACACTGCACTTTTAATATTAGCATTCTTTCTAAGTCTCTGCCTCTACCCACTTGCTTCTACTACCAGCCCCAATATCCTTCCCTGCAGTCCCTGGCTAGCTTGTCCCCTCTGCCCACCCCTGGGAACTGCAACATGGAGGGTCTAGGTCTGTCTATGAGCTATTTCTATGGCTCCCACCATTATACTA
>ML682176.1:1308477-1552024 GCA_007922195.1 Podocnemis expansa | reverse complement strand
AGCGCTGGCCGGAATCCCCGGCGACCCCGCTCCTGCCGGGGGCATGTGGGGGGGGGTGCCCCAACACACCCCCGGCAGGAGCGTCATGCGGGGGACTCCAGGGGCGTGTACGGGGCACCCCCCCCACATGCCCCCCGCAGGAGCGGGGTCGCCGGGGATTCTGGCCAGCACTCACTCTGGCCCCGGCAGCAGCGGGCTCCAGCCGCGCTCCGGGGCCACTCCCCCAGGTTTGGGGGCAGCGAGGGCTTTAAAGCCCCTGGGGTGAGGTGCCCCGCCGCCCTCTCCTGGTGGGTGCTTGCAGGGGGCTGCAAGCACCCGCCAGGTGAGGAGCGGAGCTGCGCCTCACTCCGCCAGTGCCAGCAATCCCCTGCAGGCACTGGCGGCGTGCGGCGCAGCCCTGCACCCCCCCCAGCCCATGGACATCCCTCAGCACCCTGGCCAGGGTGCTGAGGGGGCAGCCCTTCCTCCCAGGGTGCTTAGCACCCTGGGAGCAAGGTGACATGTTGTTTCAGAACACTTTGTTCCGAAACAACATGTTTGAACAGGGCTGTTTCGAAAGCAAATGAGGTTTAAGTTGTTTCGGAAGGAGCACGGCCATTTCAAAACAAGCTGTTTGCTTGTTTCGAAATGGCCGTGCGTCGTGTGGCCATGGCACTTCTTATTTTGAAACAACCTCTCTTGTTTCGAAATAAGAAGTGTGTGTGGCCATACCCTAACAGATATTTCAGAAAATCAGTGAATATGTTGGCATTAATTAGCAGACATTTCAATTTATCTGTTGTAATTTTTCTTAAGTAGACAAATGTGGCATGCTTATCAACACAAATAATTAGAAGAGTTCATTTGCAATTTTTAGCACTATTTCTGTTTCTTGCAGAAAAATATTTTGCAGATTGAAAGTATATTCAGTTTTATGCTACTTTAAGAAGGCGGTTTCAAGTAGCATGTTTCAAATAAGTTTTTGTAATTTATACATAATTTCCATCACCATATCAAAATAAAATTATATATTATTTGCATTATACACACTTGCATCAGTGTGCTCACAAGTTTGAGCACACTCACTGGATTGCACACAAATTTGGACACTGGTTCTGAAAATTTGCACAAAGGAAATTGCACACACAACCTACGAAAAATTAGAGGGAACATTGCATGCAAGAGGCAGGGGAAACCTGGGGCCACAGGGCCTACAGAGTGGAGAAACAGAGCCATGGCGGGGGAAGGGCAGGGAATTGGGACTGAGGGGGTGATTAAGGCTGCAGGGGAAGTTGGGGCCACAGTGAGGACAGCACTGAGGGCCTGTGGGGGCCCCCACAATGGCTGCCTCTGATTTGGGGATGGGAAACTGTGAGTTTAAGTTGCCAAATCTCACAATTTTGTTGAATGTCTCATGATTTTTGGTGTGTTTCTTAAAACCTCAACTCCTGAAACCAAGAGATTGCATGAGACACTCAGCTGTCATTTCCAGCCTTCATGGTTGCAGAGAAAAGCCTGGAAATATGAGATGAGTGTAATATAAAGGCTCAAACCAGAAGGCAAGTTAGAACCCAATATTAAAAAAAAAAAAAAAAGTCATGATTTTTCAGCTAATCTCATGATTTCTGAATGCTTAACGTTCTCAGCAATGCTTTTCAGCATTGGGGCTGTATGAGAGAGGGATAAATAGGGTGACCATATGTCCCAATTTTACAGGGACCGTCCTAATCTTCAGAGCTTTTCTTACATTAGTTATTTATTGCTCTCATCGCTTGTCCTGATTTTTCGCACTTGCAATCTGGTCACCCTTCTCCTGAAGGACGAAAGGGGAGGATCATGGTCACCAGTGATCCTACCCACGTCTTTAGAAAAGGGGTCCTGCATTCAGTTCTCTTCCAACATTCTGATGCCCAAACCACCCAGATTTCCACTCCTGGAGTTCTGTACCACCAGCTATACCAGAGAAGTATTAGAAGAGAAACCACTTCTTCCTCTACTTCATCTGCACTGGTCAGCCCTAATTTGACCCAGAGGCCACCATGCACTTTGTTCTGATCTCAGTCACACAGGTATGTAGAATATAAAGGGTGAGTCCCCTGAAGTCAGGGGTGTTGCACCTGTTATGCACTGGTGTGTGTAACTTAGATCAGAATCAGGCTCCATGTTCCCAAATTGAATAAGATAGATGCTCTGTTCTTTGGAGGCAGTAGAACTTGGAGGCCCCGCAAGGATCAGAGTCCCTAGCACTGTTCAAACACAGACAAAAAAAATAAAAGAAGCCCTTTTTATAAAGAGCTTAGAGTTTAATCAAGCTGCTTGCATTTAGTTTGTATCTTTTTAACAAGCAAACAATACAAGTAATGAGGGGAATGTACAAGAAATAATTTAAGATAAGATTAATTTTGACCCAATAGCATCTTTTTTATCTAGTGATTTTTAATATAACATTACATTGCAAAACAAACAAGGAGTCTTGTGGCTCTTTTAAAGACTAACAAATTTATTTAATGCATTAGTTTTTGTGGGAGAAAATCCCTCTTAAGATGGGAAACCTACAGAATGAGAGGAAAAGAAATGCTGGGAAGTGTAAGTCATAGGATCAACTCAGAGTGTTACAGCATATCAAAGCAGTTGTTCAGATTCAAACACTGGGGAACAGCATACAGAAGGGGAGGTCAAATCACCTGCTGTAATAGGACAAAAATCCATAGTTCCTATTTAACCCTAAGGCAAACCTGTGTATGAATTCCAATTCTACCGTTTCTCTTTGAAGCTTAAATTTATCTATTTGTTGACACACTTGCCATATGGTTAAATGGGGACTACAGATTTTTTTTCTTATTCTACCAGGTGATTTGACCTCACCTTTCTCTGTATGCTGTTCCCCAGTGTTTGAATCCGTACAGCTGCTTCAATTTGCTGTAATGGTCTGAGCTGACCCTATGACTTATACCTCCCTGCATTTATTTTCCTCCCACTCTGTAAATCCCCCATCTTCAAAGCATCTGATGAAGTGGGGTTTTCTCTCATGAAAGCTCACGCGATAAGTAGATTTGTTAGTCTTTAAAATGACCACAGGATTCCTTGTTTGTTTTGCTGAACTAGACTAACACAGCTACCCCTTTGGAACTTGATTACATTGTAAAGAAAGTGTTCATATCCTGACACATAAAGACATTGCCCTAATTATAAAATGCAAAAGGTTTGGCTCCCTGAAACACTTTTTATAAAGAATGTGTAGTTTATGAGAAGTAATGTAAAATATACCTGCAGCCCATTAACTCCCTTTTGTTAAGAAGCTGTGAAGTGCTGATAGAGTCCTAGTATCAGCAAATCTGCCATTTTAATGCAGTTATTCATGGCCCATAGCAATTCAACAGAAAATTAATTAGCATCACTCCACCATAAATCTCAACAGTATTAGCTAAAATGCCAATTTTGTAATCATGTTTCATTAAAGCCAAAAATCCTAATTAAAATTGATTTTTTGCTTGTGCTTTGGTAAACTGCTGCCAGTTTAGGTTCCCAGCTGTAATGCTGGATGAAACAGACCTTTACTTAAGTGGATTTTATATATTGTCTCATCCCCTTTATAAAGATAACAATGTCTGAAAGGATGAGCTCTTTGGTATGCAGCAACTGACAGGTTCCATAAAAACAAAACAAAACAACACACACACAAACCCACAACACAAGGGAATCTAACTTCATTAAAACTGTAATGTCCTATGTTCTCAATCTGGCCCCTCTAGCTAGGCGTTTCTTTCAGGCAGTTGGCTATTAATACACTTCAAAGAATAAGTTATGGAGGATTCTTTAATGAATGACTCTAGTAATTTACTGATAACAAACAGAGATATGCCAAACATGCTTGGCTCAGTATAGCCATACCACAATGCACTGTGCCAAATGTTTTTCTCTATTACACTTGTGCAGCTCGGCTCAGTTCACCAGGGCACAACTTGTCCCAATGTGCTTTAGAAGGGATCTGGGAAAGTTAAACTTAATTTTGAACTGGTAACGGCTTCCTCATTGTTCTTCACTGGCAACAATAGAATCACTATCTAAAGTAATATGAGTAAAATGACACCGTAATGTGGTACCTGATCTCATTTGCATAAAGCTTTATCTTTTTAAGTTGATGTTTCTGTGATTTACTTCTTAAGTAAGCTAATAGAACTGGGGAAAACTGTGAGAGGGTTTTGATTTAGCAAGGCCTTCTTAGGTGAGTTTGGGCTTCAGAAAAACTTTACGTAAAATTATGCTTGTTTGAATAAAGTGATGATGGAGACAAACCCCCTCTTGCACCTTGGGTTTTGCTGTAGAACAGTAATCACCAGGCTCAGTTATAGGCTCTGGCTCACAATAAACAGAATCCCACTGGCAGAGGGAAAGGAAGTGGAAAGGAACCCCACCTCATGGATCAATCCTGAGATCTGTCAAACTGTACAAGGGGATAAGGAACAAATGGTTTACTGAGTTCCCAGCAGGTGCTGAGACCTCTTTCCCCATAGGCCCACCATACCAATCCCTGCCTTTAATGTTCCCAGGAAGGGTGGTGCCTTATATCATCCCCACTGTCCAGACTCTTTGGTGGTTAGTTGTGGTGGATCTCTTCCTCTACAGCTGGTTTGTCTAAGAAGACTTGTTTGGTTAGTGAGCTACAACCTGTACACTTTGTTTTAAGAGCTGGCAAGGGTCTAGAACAGCCCCTCTTTGCTACTACAGAAGCAAGAATATCATCAGAAATATTAGTCAGCAAAAACCTAGAAACACTTTGTTGGCTTCTAGAGAAACCCCAGGGTTTCCTTAGTTACTGCTCAGGATCCAAAGCAGAAACTCGAAGAAGCTGTAATTCCCTTTCTAACGACCTCTAAAGCTTTTGGTGCAAGTCAATGGTTCAAAGCCCATTGATGCAATTCCATAGCAGTCATAAGCTGCTTTTCCAGTTGTGGAAAGAGGGGTTGGGGAAGCAGACTCTTATCCCTCCATAAACTGATTTGAACTGAGCAGCAGTGGCTCATACCAGGTGTTGATGATGGATGCTTAGTGATCGGTATGAATATTGGTTAGAAATGGTATGCCCAATTTGCAGATCAATAAGGTTTTCTGTAGATCCACTACTTTCATACAGAGCTAAAATTAACAACAGAATATCATACTCACTAAGCTTGGAGAACAAAGCAGTCACTCAGAAGGCTGTATGCTGGAACAGCTTTCCTCAGGGGCCCCGCCAGGGAGACAGTCACCTTTGGTCCAAGTGGCAGCACCTCTCATGGAATCAGGGATTGATGGAGCACATCCCTTTGTGTAAATAATCATTTTTATACCCTTCCATAAACAGCTGTCACCTAATTATCTCTTCACTCATTATTATATATGCTAATTACCAAAACTAAATTCTTACCCTTAAATACATTCCATTCTCAGCATGATAACTGGGTTAATTAAAACAACATCTGGTAATACACAGGGAAATGTATAAATATGCCCCTTGGCAATGAAAAAGTGTACCCCCAGACAGTCAAGGATAACTTGTTCTTCCCATCACCATTATCTATGTGTACGGGTGCAGACATACATGTTGTGTATTTTGTCTTATGTGCCATGGTATGCAGAAATTGAGACATCTACAAGGTTACTCAGTGTTCTTATTCATTCTGCCAGCCAGAAGATATCAGCTACATGTGTCAGAGCAGCCAAGCAAGTAACTAAAGCTATGCTAGGCCTGTAAAATAGTGGCTAGACCACTAAAATAGCACTGGGCCTCCAATACCAGGTGGCCCTGCTGCCATCAGTGTTCACTCTAAGCTGTGCAGGAATCTTCCAGCTGGTAGGGAACTGCCATGCCCCAAGCTGGGCCTGGGAGTTTTTAAAACTCCCACACTGAGCCTGATCAGTCAGACCAGGCTCAGGGCGGGAGCCCCAACCTGTGCCAGGGTTGCTCTAGATGGCAGCCAGGTGAGGGGGCCTTGTGGGGATGGTGGTCGGGGACAGGCATGCGGCCCAGCAGGATAAGGGGGCAGGGGAGGGGGCTGGCCCAGGGCAGCAGGAGAGGACAGCATGGCACAGCAAGACGATTGGGGAAGAGTTTGGGGGAGTGCAGGGACCAGCAGAGAGATGAGGAGTTAGAGAAGGAGTTAGGGAAGGGTTTGGGGGGTTGCAAAGGCCAGTGGGAGGATGGAGTGTTGGGGTAACTCAAGGGACTTAATCCAAAGCAAGCAAGGAGTCCTATGGCACTTTTAAAGACTAATAAATGTATTAATCACATAAGCTTTCATGGGAGTAAAATCCCACTTCCCCCTCTTCAAAGCGTTTGACAAAGTGGGATTTTCTCCCACAAAATCCATGCGATAAATAAATGTGTTTGTCTTTAAAAGTCCCACAGGACTCCTTGTTTGTTTTGCTGAACTAGACTAACACAGCTACCCCTTCAGAATTTCACAGTATTCCAGCACTCATGATCCATTATCATCCAGGGAAAAATCACAGGGTTTGAACTTGTACAAAAAATATACATTTCTTGATAAGCCAAAGAAATGACTCTGTTTTCAAGCAAACAGAAGAGTTCTATAGATGCAGCTCTACCAACCAACTTTTCAAAAAAATCTGCTTAGAGCATTAAAATATTTCCCTTAGTAATGTTGGAAACCCGAGCATTGTAAATATACAGTAGTTTATATTTCTGCCTCTCATTTTAGTTTCTTTCTTTTTAGTGGCAACAAAATTTTGCTTTAAGATGAATTTTTTTAAAGTTGGTTGGTAGAGCTGCATCTATAAAATTGTTCTCGGAAAGTTATTAGAGTCATTTCTTTGGCTTATCATGAAATATGTATTTTTTTGTACAACTTCTTTTTCCTGGGTGATGGTGATGGATCATGAGTACATGGAATATTGTGAAGTTCTAAAGGGCTAGCCATGTTAGTCTTGTTCAGGAAAACAAACAAGGGGTCCTGTTGCACTTTTAAAGATTAACAAATGTATCGCATGAGGTTTTGTGGGAGAAAATCCCAGTTTGTCAGATGTTTTGAAGATGGGGGGACCTACAGGATAGGAGGAAAATAAAAGCAGAGAAGTGTAAGTCATAGGATCAGGTCCAATGTTCCCTCTAAGCTGATGATGCAGCTAAGCAAGTTATGGATGCACTCAGGAAGATGGTGGGCAGCAGGGACGGGGCCTGGTATGGGTTCGGAAACTGGCGGCGAACTTGTTCAGCTGCATCCATAACTTGCTCAGCTACATCATCACCTTAGAGGGAACACTGGCTGGCACTTCTAAAGCTTATTTGGTCCCTCTGTTCCAAAACAACTAACATAACTGAGTTGAGACTTGGTCTGAAAAAACATTTCCAGCGTTTCTCAAAAATAAGTAGTTGGGTTTTAAAACCTTAATTTCTATGTTCCTCAGATCATCAGCTATAATATGGTCACCACAACAGTTGTGAAAATAAATTAATTAATGTTTGAAGCACTCAAATGCTGTAATTCTGTTTCAGAGCAGGGTTTGAATAGTGTGCATTAACTAAGGCCTGGGGCCACACATTTAAGGAAAACAAAACAATCATGAGGAGCTGCTTATTAACTGAGCACTGTCCATCCTGTGGAGTGACTGAGGCAGAGAGTCTATGGAAAAAAATGTGAGTGAAGTGCAGAGCCATCCTTAAGGGGGGGGCCAAAAGGGGCAACCACCCTAGGCCTCATGCTCTGGGGGGCCTCGCGCTTTTGGGGGTCCCACACAACCGGCGGGAGTAAGGGAGCAGGGACCTTCTTCAAGCTGAGGAGCTAGCCTGCCCTGGGAGCAGCTCCGGCTGGTCAGGGAAGGGGAAGGGGACTCAGAAAGGCAGCATTTGTTTACAGTAACTCTTCACTTAAGTAACCACCTTCCCACAACTGCTCCCTGAGAGGAAGAGAAAGGGCAAGTGTTGAGATAAAACTTATGGAGCCAGCCTCAGTCAAGCAAATGGGGACAAAGTCAGGAGAATGTCACATCCCCAACCTTTACAAATCAGGACCTTCTCTTTGAATTTACATCAGCATCTCTAGAAAGCGTTCAAGATATTAAGGAACATTTTTCCTTCTACACTTAACAAGAGTTTTCAGTCTTCAGGGATGTCTTTTTGAGCAAACTTCTCTGTGCAGATAATGATCTATTATACCTGAGAGAGAAGACCCAGGCTAGCACTTATATGGAAATACTGGGTTTTTAGGGTTAATGGCAATCAATCAACACATTAAAGAAGTTTTTTTTTCCTTCCTTCTGCACTGTAAGTATGCTCCATTGTCATTGATTACGGTCAGAGCACCAGTTCCAAAGCATGGCAAAGAGGAAAGCAGCTGTGGCCGTGTGGGTCTAGTTTTGCGAAACAAACAAGCAATCCCTGATGTAAAATAAACAAGGAGTCTTGTGGCACTTTTACAAGCTAACAAATAAATAAATTTTTAAAATCTTAAAATCTTTATAAGTGCCAGAAGACTTCTTGTTTGTTTTACATCAGGGTATCTGAGAGGAGGCCAAAGGTCCCTTCTTTCTTCCTCTCATCCTCAAACAGTACCTGAGTTTCATTACTTAGATCACCTGCAAAGCAATGAGGAATGTATGAATACATATATTAAAATAAGACAGGAAAGGAGAGAGTCAGGCAGCATAAAGGAAATAATATGCATTAGACAATTGGAATCCAGTGCTTTAAGGTGAGAGAGGACCTGGATTTATTTCTTGATATTATCCAAAAATAGCATCTCTCTCTCTCTGAATTTTCAAGTTAACAAAAACTTGATTTAAGAAAAATTATTAAACTTGTAAAATTGTGTGCCCATCTTGAACAGAAAACCAGAACCACAAAGAAGAGTACCTCCAGATGCTCCTGTCCATTTGGCTGTGAGGTTGATGAAATATCACCATGACACATTCAGTATTGCCTACCCCAAGCATCAAAAATAGTCACAAGTCTGGCTTAAATATATCATTAAAACACTTAAAAATAAAGAGATGTTTAAAGAAATAATAAATGAGGGGGAGCTATTTTCTTTGACTTCTGGGGTTTGAGCCTTTAGGATAAAGTCAGGTCATGTTTTTCTGCTTCTCTCTGCAACTTTTTAGCCTGAGGGCTAGAAATTTATGATTTTATTAAAGAAAAATTATGACACTGCGGCAGTTAATGTTAATTCGAATTAAGGGAAAGCCTGCTTTCGAAACAGCTGTTATTTCAAAATGGTTATTTCGAAATAAAGCTGTTTGGACATGTTGTTTTGAAACAACATGTCCAAACGGTGTTATTTTGAAATAATTTCGAAATAACAGCCATTTTGAAATGAATAAGGTTTAAGCTGTTTCAAAATGACAGTTCTTATTTTGAAATGACAGAGCCTGTCATTTCAAAATAAGAAAACGTTGTGTGGACATTCAGTTTTTTATTTTGAAACAACCAGTGTTGTTTCTAAATAAAAGACTCGTGTGGACATACCCTAAGATTGCACAGATATCTGTCATCACATTTGGTAAGCAGTTCTAATGGTTAACTGCAGTCAATATTAAAAATTGCATCTTATTTCAGGTCTGAATTTGTCTAACTTCAATTTTCAGCATTGGGTCACATTATACCTTTGTCTGCTCAAGTAAAAAGCCCACTAGTATCAAATTTCTTTTCCTCTTCTGGGTACTTGATCATGGTCTATGCTACAAGTCACCCCTTATGTTTCTCTTTGATAAGTTTGGGTATGTCTACACTTAGAGCTGAATTTGAATTGATTGTCATCATTTCGAATTCTATTAAGTGCATGGACACACTGGCTTTCCTCAATTCGAATTGAGGAACTCCTCAGTTCGAATTGATGAAAGCTGACTTTGAATTGGTCAAACCTGCTTTTCCATCGAAGCCACGGTCAATTCGAAGTGAATAATTCGAATTAACATAGTATGGCCATGTCAGTTTGAATTCACTGTTAGTTTGAATTAGCCACAGCTTGATTTTTCCCTATATAATAGCACTCCCTACTGAATTCGAACTAGTAAGTCCTGTTCATGGACATGCCAATTCGAAATGGATTTTTTAGTGTGGCCATGCCAATTTGAATTGACTGAATTTGAATTAGATTTGAATTAGTCAATTCGAATTCAGTCATTTAAACTGAAATGCTCAGTGCAGACATAGCTGTTCATGGACATGCCAATTCGAATTGGATATTGTAGTGTGGCCATGTCAATTCGAATTGACTGAATTCAGATTAATAATTATTAGTTCGAATTGACAAATTCGAATTCGGTAATTTAAACTGAAACTCTAAGTGTAGACACAGCCTTTGAGACTGTCACTTTAAGGTATGTCTTCCAATCAGTTAATCATTTTTGTGGCTCTTATCTAAATCCTCTCTAAATTTTCAGTACCCATGAAGAGTAAACAGAAAAATGGAATATGTTATTCCTGCAGTGATCACTTCCGTGCCAACACAGAAGGAACTTAAATCTCTTTACCTCCATTCAAAATTCCTTTTTTTATAAACCTAAGGATCAGATTTGTTGTTTTAGCCACAGCATCACCCTTGGAGCTCACTCTCAGATTATTCCCTGTGAACCCCAAATCTTTTTCCAGAGAGACTGTTTCCCAGGAAAGAATTCCCCCATCCTGTCATTATGACCTTTCTTCTTTTTTCCTAGTGTTGTGGCCTTACATCTGATTCTGTACTGATTGCCTGTGCGTCCGGGTTACCAAGCAATTCTGATTGTCTGTGTCAGTGAACTGTTCTTTTCATTATTTAGCACTTCCGCAATCTTTGTCATATGCAAACTTTATCAAGCATGATTTTATTTTCTTCCACATCATATATTAAAAATAGTAAATAGCATAGTAGCAAGAACTGATATCTGTAGTATTGCAATAGGGAAATATTGGCTTAATGATGACTCTTCATTTACAATTATGTTTGGAAACTTCTTAGGTGGTTTTTTAGTTCATTTATTGTGTCTCATGTTGATTTTGTAACTGTGTTTTCTTAATCAAATAACTTACTGAAGTATTGACATGTTATAAAAACACTTATTTTATCAACAAAGCTTGTAATTTCATGTTTTTAAAAAAATTGAGTTTTTATAAGATTATTTTCCATAAACCCACACTGATTGACATTTATTTGATTACTCTTTTAATTTTGTATTAATAAATTCCAATATCAACCACTTCATTATTTTGCCCAGGATTGGCTTCGTACTGAAGGCATTACAACTACCTGGATCATCCCATTTACCCTTTTAAAATGCTGGCATAATATTAGCTTTCTTCCAGTATTTTGGGACTGCCCCATTTTTCTAAGACTTATTAGAAATCAGCATTAATGCTCCAACTAGCACTTCAACCAGCTCTCTCAAAATTTAGTTAAAATTTAGTTGAACCTGCAGACTTTAAAATGCCTAAGTGTTGTAAAACAAACAAGGAGTTTTGTGGTACTTTATAGACTAGTTACTATTTAACATCTTCCTTTGTTACTGTTCGAGTAGAAAGCACTTCATCATTATCATATGATATGACTACATCTTTAATCTTTTTCCTAATTACAGAATAGAAATATTTATTGAACATTTCTACCTTTTCTTCATTTATTATTGACAGTTCTACCATTTTCCTCTTGCAAGGGAATAATACCATTGTTGGGATTCCCTTTGGTTAAACTTAAAAAAAAAAAAAAAAAAAAAAAACAAACAAACAAAAATCCCTTTTTATTGTCCTTACCTTTGCTGGCCTTAGACTTATCCTTCCATCTTTACTTCTCTTATCAATTTTCTACAATTCCTAGCCTCTAATTTATTGTCATTATTACTGACTTCCTTTTTAAAATGTATACGCAAATTATTTATGGATGTTTTCACATCCAATTAACACTGGTTTTTGTTGTTTTTTTAACCATTGTAGCCTTCTTTTTTAATTGTGGGTTGTGGCTTTTTGGGCCATCTAGTAAAATCTTCTTAGAGTTCAAAATTATCATTCAATTTCTCTGGGGTTCTTTTTTTCTAGCCGATTTAGTTCATAATTGTTTTCAGCTTTGTGAAACTAGCCTTTTTAAAACATCAGGTAAATACATTACTAGTTAGGATATTATCACGTTTGCACATAATGAATGTAAACAAGTGATAAGCTAATTTTTAGATCTGTGATAAATTCTTCTTTATCTGTATCTGTTAACAGAAAAATTTAACATGGCATTTCCCAGGGTTGGGTGCAATGCTTTTTTAGTTAGAAAATTGTCACTAATGTTGTTTAAAAATTCCAAGGACAGTTTTAGTACTGGCAAGTGATACCTCCTTCACTTAAAATGAAGTCCTCCATGACAGACAGCATATTTTTCCCCCTACATATTGTATAGAGAGCCCGTCATCCACTAGCTAGTGTGATTTGATGGTCTGTAGCAGGGGTGGCCAAACTTATAGAATTCAAGAGCCACACAACTCGATTATTAAACCTTCAAGAGCCACACTGAGGCACATAATCATTATACTTTTACCTACTCCAAAATTACTAAGCTTAAAATTCATTGCACATTTTATCATAAAAACGGGGCAAATATTGATCCTACTAATGTCAGATTCTAATAATTACTTAAAGTTACCATGAAAACTAGGCTTACACAGTAAAAACGTAGCTGTTGTTGGATGTAGAACACTGCGGGCTAGTGGCAAGTTTTTTAAAATCTGGGCAGTAACTTGTCAATGCAACAGGTAAAAGGTCTCTCAGGTGCTGATCTCTAAGTATTGCACAATGTTTCAATTTAACAAATTTTGTTGTGGAATACAATGCTTCACAGGTGTAAGTTGTGTCAACAATTGAAAGTAATCTTCATTCAGTTTTAAACTTTTCTCCTCTGTATTTTCATTTCTTAGTATTCCATGTCATGTTTAAGACTTGTAAAACACAATTTTAACAAAGGAGTAAGCTGCATTAGGGCCTATGAGAAAACCTAAACATGCCATGCTTCCCTCCTCCACCCCCCCACAGCTTCTCCCACCGGCCCCAACCACACCACCATGGCTTCTCTGCTGCCCCTGACCATGTTGCCCTTCCCTGCCATGCTCTTCCGCGAGCCACACTTTTCCTTTGAAGAGCCGCATGTGGCTCACGAGCCGCAGTTTGGCCATGCTTGGTCTGTAGCAGACACCAACTAGTACCCTATCTTGTACTTTTATCTGTTAGAATATTGATCCATAAATATTCAGGTTCATTTTTTTCAAAGCTGACAGTAGCTCAAACAGGTATCGCCATTTTTTGACAGAGTGCCAGTCCCCTTCTTCTTTTGGACGTTCAATCATTCCTAAATAGTTTATCCATTGATTTTTTTTTTTTTAACATTCCAGTCATCTGAAGCTTCCCACCAGTTTCAGTAATACTAATTAGATCCCAGTTATTCTTTTAAATAAACAGTTACAATTCTTCTTGCTCTTAGAACTGGTACGTAGACAATTAAGGACTTATTCTCTTCACATCCATTGCTGACATCTTGATTTTGTGCTATCCTGAGTGCTCATTTGCACTCTTTTTACCTTGCCTTTTTGTTGTTTCTTTAATAAATTACTACTCTAGCCAGCATAACCCTGAGCAGATTGATCAACTTTCTATGGTGAGAGGAAGCTTTCCAGTTTGGATGGCTACATTTCAGTAAAAGGGGAACCAATGTTCCAAAAAACCCAAACCCTTGACCTGATACCACTTACATAGCCAGTAGTTCATGTCCAGAATCTTCTGCCTTCCGTCTTCTTTTTCTTACAGGACCAGAAGGATATCTGAGCAAATCACTTAGCTTCCTCTCCTTTTACAGCTTTTCAGCTTCTCGGAAGTAGTGTATAATCTGTGAGGTATCAGTGTCATTTAGTGATGATGCGCACCACCACCAGAGGAACTTATGATTTCTGCTTCAGAAGCCTATCTAGTTTCCTAATCACATCTCATGTTTTGCTCTGGGGAGATTACAAACTCATCCTTTTCTCCACCTGTTCTTTGCAGCAGAGTCCTTTCATTCTTCTTAGCATAGAATCCCCAGCAAGGATGAGGTAGACTCTGAAGGGCTAAAGATTTTTTTATTGACTCTAACAGGACTCCATGGAGAAATAAATGGTTGTGCCTTGGAGCAGTTATAAGTCCAGACCCTACCAGCTGTGCTGTGATGAGGTGACCTGCCTTTATGGACAGTGATTTTTAATAGCAAGTCCATCTCATCACCAGGCATGGCCCTTTAAGGATTTTGAAAGATCCAATAAAGATGTACAAGGACCTAAGGAAGAATAGTGACAGAGAGGAAGTGACTCTAGGAATAAGTTGTGTTAGGAGAAAGACTGCGATTCAGGCATAGTTTCTTAAAGTCATAGAAACCAGGAGCCTGGCAGAATGTGTAGAGCAAGGCTTCCCACTTCCTCAAGAAATTAGAGAATGAAATGAGAGAAAGCAGCCAGATGAAGGCTCTTTGTTCCGTCACAGCAAGGACAAACATCAGCAGGAAACACTGCCCACTAAACTCTCCAGATTCGGGGGTTAATTTGAAATAGTTCACAACTGAAGGCAAAAGTCTTTTAGGTGGCTTACACTACAAGCCCAGCTCCCCAGAAGAGAGCTCATCAGGGGCTCTTGCCCTGAGGATTGACCAGACTGTCTGAAATGCTTAATTTGAAGACAGGGCTGAGGGGGAATGCCTGTCTGAAAGAGGGAAATATTGACTGTTCTGAAGCAGGGAGGCTATCTGAAGTAAAAAGCTAGTCCCAGGACAAGGGACGGGAGGCGGGCTTTTTTTTAAAATGAGAAGACTGATGACTTTCCTAAGGTAAGGAATAGAGAGAGATTTCTTGAGATAAAACCCTTGCTCCAAGAGAAGGGCTGATGGGGGAACTCCTATCTGGAGGAAGGGAGGTATTGCATGAGGCTTCCTGGAAATAAATTCCCAGCCCCAGAGAGAGAGCTGAAAGGAGAAAGAGTGATAAGAGGGGTCAGATTCCCCAGTTTAGCTCCAGGAAGAGAACTGAACGAGAAAATCCTGCTTAGAGGAGATAGACAGTGACTTTTAAGGCAAGAGATTTACTTGCACAGCCCAATGACTGCAAGAGAGCCTGGGTACAGTTTTGAGGGCGTACCTCTTTAGCTGGCAAAGAGGAGGAAGTGAGGAACCACAGATCCTAGATGGGGATAGTGGAATCCAAAGACCAGGGGAAAGACTTTGACAAATGGGCCAAAGGTAGGAGCAGCCTAGGAAAAATGATGGAGAGACTACCTGACTAAATAGTCCCTGAGCTGGAACCAAGAAGAAAGAATGAGTGGGTCCAAGTTCCCCTACTTCACTGCCAGACCAAGAAGGGGAGCACAGGTGTTAAGAGGTCAAGAACATAAAGTTCCAGATAGGCTTGCAGACCATTAGCTTTTGAATTTCCTATTTGGGGTCTTTGTTTACCTTGAAACGAGATTGAACTGAATGGGAGCCTGTCTGCAGGGCTAGGCTGCAGAAAATGTAGGCATGGCATTCTTACGTGATGGACTTGCACAGGCAGTCCCATAGATTCCTGGGGTGTGTTCACACAGCAGTCTTATTTCAAAACAACAGAGGTTGTTTTGAAATAAGAAAGGCCATGTTCACACGACGCACTGTTGTTTCGAAACAACTTAAACCCCATGTGGGGACGAAACAATGTTGTTTCGAAACAATTGTTTTGAAACAATGCTGTCTGAACACTTTGTTTTGAAACAACGGTGACTCGTTTCGAAATAACTGTTGTCTGAACTTGCTGTTTTGATTCCTGCTTTTTTCCTTAATTTGAATTAACAAACTGTTAATTCGAATTAACTTATTTCGAAATAAGGCGTTATTTTGATACAACTTGTATTGAAACAACTTGTATTGAAATAACCGCCTGTGTGTGAATATAGCCCTGGAGTCTAAAGTCCGAAGTGACCAGTATGATCATCTGGTCTGACCTCCTGCACAATGCAGGCCACAAAATCTCACCCACCTGCTGCTGTAATAAACCTCTAACCTATGACTGAGTTATTAAAGTCCTTAAATCTTGATTTAAAGATTTAAAGTACAGAGAATCCACAAGCAAGTGAGACATGACCCATGCTACTGAGGAAGGCAAAAAAGAAAAAAAAAAGTCAGATCAAGTGGTCAGACCGTGATGGCTAGCGGGGTGCTGAACTGGAAAAAGCCTTGCAACACCACACTTAAAACATACACAGACTCTCTGGAAATGAGGGGCTTTGTAATTTGTTTCCTTAATCGACCTCTTTTAACATTGGTTAAAATTTTCTAGTGTGAGAAAGTTAAATTTGCTTTCTTTCTTCCATATCTCAGAAACAGTCAAAGCAATGTTTCTCAAAAATGAATTACCTTGTGGTAAAGATCAACCATGAAAAATCTCACCCTGAAAGGTCAGTGTTTCAGAAAGCCTACCTACCTGTGAAAGCAAGGATTGTAATGCAAAGTGTTTTCTAGCATTAACCAGAGTAGACATGATTGTCCTTCTATGGCTGTATTCTAGTTCAGCTCTCTTTATGTGTGAAATGTTTTGAAACAAATGTTATATACCATGTTTTTGCCAACTCAGACACGCTGTACATCTAATCACTTTTATGGAATTACGTACCTAAAATCAATCAGAAATGTAGTTATAAAATCTTTTTTTCTTAAATATAAAAACATATCAAGCTTTTGCAAACTGGATGAAAGTAAATTAAATCCTTATTGTAGTAAGAAAAATTTACAGTGAATTAAGCAAGCAAGAAAAACTATCTCCATTCTACTTTATTGTATTTTCTGCATTTTCAATACACAGGGAAGAAAAAAGGCATATTTTTATATTACCCTGCCATGAAGTAGAGATATAATCTCGTCACCCATCTGTCATCAATTAGTTTAATGAACATAGGCTGAAATTGTGCAGTGATCAGCAGTAGTGATTAAATTCATTTTAATTATAAAACCTTGTCTATCCATTTTATTGGCTTTAAGGTACCTCTGCTGTTTGCTTTCATAGATTCCTTGTTATGTTTATTTCAATTTATTAATAATCTGTTACACAGAACTTTTTTTTAATTTTTAATAAGTGAACAGGACAAATAATTATTGGTCCTGGGGCTGGAATCCCTCTCTGTCAGGAATCCCAAATAAAGCTTTTATTGTGACTCTGAAATATGAATGAAATTCTCAACCAGTTCTTGCAATGTAACTTACCACTAAGCGAGAATTCAGCTTTAGTATGGGTGCTAGTACTTGTAACAGGACAGTTAATTATATTGTCAATAATGTCATTATCTAGCACTAGCCACCATTTTAGATCAGTTTTTGTGCAGTAATACAGAGTTATGAAGTCATTGGGAATATTGAGTTATTTCTTCTGAATGTCCTCAGAAACTGAACATTCTAGTACATTCTAGTTCATTAAGGAATTGGTATGTATGAACACTAACACGTTTATAAATCATCTTCTTCGTCTGAAATGGTATTAAGAGAATGACCTGTGATTAAGGCCAGTCAGCTAAAATATGAAAGACTGTATCCCACTTCAGCATAATCATCATAACAAATGCACAGCTTTCCATTTTCTATTTTCTTTCAAAGATCTCAAAATGCATGAACGAGTTGCTTCATCCCCATATCATGAGCTCAGTCCTGCATCCTTTAATCACACAAGCAAATCCAGTGAAATCAAAGGGACTGCTTATGTGAGTATGTGGGTTGCAAAATTGCATTTCATATAACCAGTAAGGCTGAGCAATTTTTTCAATAAATAGCCATTATTTCAAAATGATGGAGTCCTGTCATTTCAAAATAACGACACATCATTTGGACATGCCCGGCTTTATTTTGAAACAATGGCTGTTGTTTCGAAATAAAACCCTGGTGTGGACACAGCCAAAGAAAACTGGTTTGAGATGTGGTGCTGGTAAAGACTTGTTTACCATCTGCACACCAAAGAAGATAAATGTTTAGGTTTAGAAATATTGCTGGAGATAAGCAGTTTTGGTTTTGGTTTTAAATGTGTTCGGGATTTTTAATTTGCCTGTTGATTTTCCCCCACCCTTGAGGTGGGCTCATCTCATGTGTTTAGTGTCTTCTCCATAATCACAAAGGCTAGAAGGTTACCTTTGTTTAAAAGACAGAGTGAGTTCTAAAATTATCATCTGACCTTTTGACTTCATTTAAAGAAAAATATCACATATAGTAAGTTTTATGATAAAATTAGGAGTTGGTAGCACAGTAAATGTTTGTTGTTTTTTGTTACTTGCCTTTTCATTCCTGCTTCCAGCACAGATTGTAGATAGCCATGACCATATAATAGAAAAGATTTTTTTTAAGTATTTTCAGCCCACCTGAAAACAGGAAATACCAAAAACTTCATGAGCCCATTGTCATCAGATTTCCAATTCTACTAAATTGGCAAAATATCCAAAATTATGGATGTCTATGTAAAACAAATGTTCAACTCTTTGAGGTTTGTTTATTGCCAGCTTACAGAAACCAACTTTGGCATCCCTTCTACCTATCTGTTCATTATATAGTACAAATGTGACTGAAATCTCTGAGTAAAGTGGAAATAAAATATAAAACATATGCTTATGTCAGTAATATATTGTGAATGCCTATGTAAACAGGAAATAAGTCTCCAGTGGGTTTAAGTGTGTTTTTGCCTGGTGCAGTGGCAATGACGTTCAATATATATTGCTGAAGAAAGAGGATGGCTTTTTCCTTTTTTTTTTTTAAATTCACCATGGTAGTTGCTTCTACCTAGTTGTTTCTCATAACATTTCCTACCAATAATCTCTCCAAGGAACTCCAGTAGACATAGAAAAAGTGAAAGCTCTACCTTAGATCAACTGCTTAACTTCTAAGCACCATGCTTTACTCTCCTTAGTGCTGGATTATACAACATGATTACATTAGCTCTCCTGCCATCAGTGGTGTCATTTGCTATGGGACTGGGGGGTGAGGGGTGCAGTTGCCTCCACTTTTGGGGTTTGCCCCTCACACACACACACAACTTTTCATAGGTCTGTAAGCTCTGTTTCTACTGATCCCAGCTTTCTAGGGTATAATATAATTACATAAAAAGCAAGGAGTTCTGTGGTGCTTAGAGACTAACAAATTTATCACATGAGCTTTCATGGGAGAAAATCCCACTTCATCAGACACTTTGAAGATGGGGGAACTTACAGAATGGGAGGAAAATAAATGCAGGGAGGTATATGTCTTGTGATCACATCACACTGTAACAGCAAATCAAAGCAGTTAAGATTCAAACACTGAAAAAATAGCACATAGAGGAGGGTGAGGTCAAATCACCTGTTGTAATGTTTGCTGAACTAGCCTTAACACGGCTACACATTTGGAATTATAATCCCATAGCTCTATATGCAGACACAACTTGTGGCCCAGTCCCCCACTCTGTGCTACAGATGGCAAAGGGGAGAAATCTTAGTGGGAAAATCTAGTATAGACAAGCCTGGACAGTGCAATTGGAGCAGTATCTGAACTTCTGGTCAGCTTGTGCACAAAAGGGGCTGGAGAATCAAACTGAAGACTGCAGTGCTGCCAGAGCAGTTCTTTTAGAGAATTTCCTACTGCCACCTACTGTTTTTTGTTGTAAAGTTTAATGGCTATGCTATAAAAGTAGTATACATTCATGCTGTGTCCTAAGAGAGTCAGTCTGTCAACTCACTGACCTTTTGCTACAGAGGTTTTCCTTTGGAAAGGTTTCCCATGCCCTTCTTCAAGGGACCACTCCAACACACACAAACTACCATTAGGAAGAAACCTGCTGCAAATGCCTGAAAAACAAAATAGGGCCTAACAATGACAAATCTTTATAGGAATGCAATAATTTTAAGCCTCTTGTAAAGAACATTTTTTCAGTGATCTGAAGTCTGAAAAAGGCACCTGAGCGATGAGAATTTGCCATGGAAACAGAGAATTTAGGTGAAATGTTTGTTCTGAGTTGTGATTAAATTTGGATGGATACAGCAAAATATTTCTAGTAAGAAAAAAATATCAATCTATAAATGCATTTGCTTGGGCTGTTCTTTTACCCCTTCTGTGCTGACTTTCCACAAACAGTTGCAATATTACTCCGCTAATGCTCACCATGTATATTTTAAGCTCCCATATGTGGATATTTGAAGTGCTGGTTAATTGCATGAAATAATCAAAGGTGCTTGCTTATTTTTTAGGGTAGTGGAACACCTATTATTATTATTATTATTATTATTATTATTATTATTATTATTATTATTCCAGCAGTCTGAGTGGAGTCTCAAACTTCCCAGAATCTTCTTATAGAGGGAACTAGATGAGCTAGATGCAATCAAACTTGTCCTTTTGCAGACAGGACCATTCATGTTTCTACAGTAGAGTGTGAAAAGAGAAAAATAAATTTAAATTCTCTATACCCAACCAGTAAATTTTACCTTAATCTAATTTCTTCTAAGAGTAGTGCCTGAGGCAAGTCTTGCATGACTCAAAAATGACAAACGATTTTCTGAAGCGCTCTTGTTTGCTTTCGTTCCCAGAAATGCCACCTCTTTTTTTAGGTCTGGTCCACACATACATTTGCACTAAAATAAGTACATTGGTATTAATTAATGTCTTTTGCTGCTTTAGTGCAAGTCTGTATGTGGTTACTGACTTAAACAAAACCAAAACAAGAAATTTATTCTAAGGTAATAACTGCACATGTACATGCACTAAAGTAATTGTGTAAATTAAAAACAATTTGCTTATTTCAGTGCAAGTTTGTGTGTGGGCTGGCTCCAAATGTTTTAAAACCCAAAGCATTGTTCATTTTCTGCTCCAATCTGTGCATGAACAAGAACAGCCAGATTTGCTTCATCTGCATAAACTGTTTACCTAGAACTCCAGATGGACAGAGGTTCAACAAATGAAGGAACTCTCTTCCTACATCTATTAGTGAATGAGGGGAAGTAGGGCTGTAGAGAGTCTCATTTGTATAAAATTTCTAACCAGAATTCCTCTGACACTTTGGGAACTAACAAAATATTACCAAATTCTGAATCAGTAGGATAGTGGTACTGAGCTGAGAAAGGAGATAGAGTGCAGCTTTGGAGGTAAGGACTCTACTCAAGAGTTAAGCATGCTACTGGTTTTTCTCTACTGCAAATCTGGTGCTGTTGAGAGGCTTCTTCACTGAAGTCACAGAAGACAAAAGCAGAGCTGTGTGAACTTTGACTAGGCCCCTTCTGACCCAGTCACTAAATAAATATGAAGTCGCTATCACTTGGTGAAATAAATGAGCCTCAAAACAGGAACAGGCAGCCCTCTCCAGTGGACTAGAGAGAGACATACCCAAATGCTCCTCAGGAATCTGGAATTACACTACACACTGTCAGAACACAACTGGGATTTAGTGGACAGAGAAGAAAGAAGTGGCATAGTAAAGATTCTTACCTAACTGGAAGTTCACATTGATGGGTGAGGGACACATTTAACAGATAACTATCAAAGTTACCTGAAGCCAGTGTTTTCTTTATCAGTCATAGAGGTAGATTGTTGCTACATTTTCTCACAATAATGTCATGCCCCATGTTCCCCTAACGTTTCCTTTTTTTATAAACAGACTCAGAGCTTGTGATTGGGAATTATTGGCTGTGGAGGGTGCCCAAGGAAAGTATTTTAGTGATCTCAGAAATTCTAGATGGGAGTCAAGGTGATGGTATTTCTTAGTTTAAAGATGAACCCTAGCTCTTTGAACCCAACCCTAGTTGCTCTAACACCTGAAAAAAGGGATGCCTGTTTAATTGACACAACTTGCATTTGATATCAATCCATAGAGTTAAAAACGTGGTTTAATTTTAACTGAGTAAATCAGAAAAAAACTGATCTTCCTGAGGACATTGTGCAAGTAGGGAAAGGTGCTGAATCCCGAGTGTTATTCCTGTCTCCCTGAGTGTTATTCCACTCCTAATTGTCCCTTACAGGTAAGAAAAACAAGAATTGGAGATGTCTGATTATTATAGAATCATAGAAGCTGGAAGGGACCATGGCAGGTCATTGAGTCCAGTTCCCTGCACTCATGGCAGGATCAAGTACCCACATTAAACCATCCCTGCCATCCCTGACAGGTGTTAGTCTATTTCCAAAGGAATAGCCATGTTAGTCTAGTCCAGCAAAAAATAAAATAAAATAAAATAAAAAAATAAAAAAGTAGTTGTGTGGCACTTTAAGACTAACAGATTAACCTGCTCTTAAAAACCTCCTATGTAGAAGATTTCCACAACCTGCCAAGGCAACATATTCCAGTGTTTAATCACCCTGACAATTAGGAATTTTTTCCTAATGTCTAGGCTGAACCTCCCTTGCTGTAATTTAAGCCTGTTGTTTCTTGTCCTATCATCTGTGATTAAGGAGAATAATTATTCTCCTTCTTCCTCATAACAACCTCTTAGGTATTTGAAAACTGTTATCATACCCCCCTCTCAGTCTCCTCTTTCCCAGAATAAGCAAACCCAGCTCTTTCAATCTTTCCTCAAAGCTCAAATGTTCCAGACCTCTAATCATTTTTGTTACCCTTCTCTGGACTTTCTTTTTGAAATGAGGTGCTGAAAACTGGACACAGTACTCAAGTTGAGACCTAATCAGTGCTGAGCAAAGTAGAAGAATCACTTCTCATTTCTTAATCACAATACTCCTGCTAATATACCCCAGAATGGTATCTGGTTTTTTTTGTAACAGTATTACACTGCTGACTTATATTTAGCTTGTGATCCACTACTGCACCCAGATCCCTTTCTGCAGTACTTCTTCCCTAGGCAGTCATTGCTTATTTCTATTGATGCATGTTTCTCTAAACAAAAGCTAACTGCTGTAACAATTTTTTAATTGTCTCTGATACTTGTATAGCTAAGATTTTTCAACTTGTTAAAACTTCCTAAACAAAGACAGTTTTAAAGAAAGAGGAGGTTAGGATAAGTAAGAAACAACTGATCCAACTGAATAAAAAGAAAGAATTTGAGGAAAAACTAATCAAAGGTATAATAAATCATTCTAAGAAATACTATTACTGTTCAATTGAAAATAATCCAGTGTAAGCTATAGGCTTGATGTCAGTCATTATTGATGAGAAGAAAGGATTACATTGGTTAGTGGTGGTCAGTCAAGATGACAGATTTCCTTGCATAAAATACAAATGATCAATAAGGGAAGGAACACCATTTCATTTTGGGGATATGGGATTTTTTAATCTCATTCTTACATTTAAAAAATCCTACTTTTTAGTGTTCAGTTGCTCATTTACTTATTATTCTGTTTGCCTTAGGGTGTTGGTATCATCTAACGTCATAGGCTACGTTCACACACAGGGGGTTATTTCGATACAAGTTGTTTCAAAACAACTTGTATTGAAATAAGGCGTTATTTCGAAATAAGTTAATTTGAATTAAGAAAATGTTAATTCAAAATAAGGAAAAAAGCAGGAATCGAAATAGCATGTTCGGATAACAGTTATTTTGAAACGAGTCACTGTCGTTTTGAAATAACATGTTCTGATGGGACTGTTTCAAAACAATCATTTCAAAACAATGTTGTTTCAACACCAAATGGGGTTTAAGTTGTTTCGAAACAATGGTACGTCGTGTGAACATGGCATTTCTTATTTCAAAACAACCTCTGTTGTTTTGAAATAAGACTGCTGTGCGAACACACCCATAGAGTTCAAGGCCAAAAATGATCTCTTAGAATCATAGAATCATAGGTTTGGAAGGGACCCCACGAGGTCATCTAGTCCAACCACCTGCCAAAAAAAGCAGGACCACTCCCATTAGATCATCCCAGTCAGGGTTTTGTCCAGCTGGGCCTTGAACACCTCCAGAGATGGAGATTCCACCACCTCCCTAGGCAGCTTATTCCAATGCTTCACTACTCACCTAGTAAGGAAGTTTCTCCTAATATCCAGCCTGGACTGCCCCAGCTGTAACTTGAAACCATTGCTTCTCGTTCTGCCCTCTGTTACTACGGAGAACAGTCGAGCTCCATCCTCCTTGGAGCAACCCTTCAAGTAGTTGAAGGCTGCTATCAAATCCCCCCTCAGTCTTCTCTTCTGCAGGCTAAATAAGCCTAGTTCCTTCAGTCTTTCTTCATAGGGCTTGTGCTCCAGCCCTTTGATCATTTTTGTAGCCCTCCTCTGGACTCTCTCTAATTTGTCCATGTCCTTTTTGTAGTGGGGAGCCCAAAACTGGACATAGTATTCCAGATGTGGCCTCACTAGTGCAGAATAGAGGGGCATGATCACATCCCTCGATCTGCTGGCAATGCTGCTTCTGATGCAGCCCAGTATGCCATTTGCCTTTCTGCCAGCAAGCGCACACTGCTGACTCATATCCAGCTTCCCATCCACCATGACTCCCAGGTCGTTTTCTCCAGTGCTGCTATTTAGCTGATCACTCCCCAGCCTGTAGCAGTACATGGGGTTTTCTCGTCCCAAGTGCAGGATTTTACACTTGTCCTTGTTGAACCTCATGAGATTCCTCTTGGCCCACTGCTCCAATTTGTCTAGGTCTCCCTGAATCCTGTCCCTGCCCTCCAGGGTGTCTACCGTTCCCCCCAGTTTTGTATCATCCGCAAACTTACTAAGTGTGCAATCTATCCCATCATCCAGATCATTAATGAAAACATTGAACAGAACTGGCCCCAGGACCGACCCCTGGGGCACGCCACTCGTTACTGCTTGCCAACTTGACATGGAGCCATTGATTCCTACACGCTGAAACCGTTGATCTAGCCAGTTTTCTATCCACCTTACAGTCCACGCATCTAACCCATACTTCCTTAATTTGCCAATGAGAATGCTGTGGGAAACTCTATCAAAAGCCTTGCTAAAGTCAAGGTATATCACATCAACGGCTCTTCCCGCATCCACAAATCCAGTCATCTCATCATAGAAGGCGATGAGGTTGGTCAGGCATGATTTACCCTTGGTGAATCCATGCTGACTGTTCCTGATCACTCTATTTTCCTCCAAGTGTTTCAGGATGGATTCTTTGAGAAGCTGCTCCATGATTTTTCCAGGGATTGAGGTGAGGCTGACAGGTCTGTAATTCCCTGGATCCTCCTTTTTGCCTTTCTTGAAGATAGGTACTATATTTGCTTTTTTCCAGTCCTCTGGCACCTCCCCTGTTCGCCATGAGTTTTCAAAGATAATGGCCAACGGTACTGCTATCTCATCAGCCAGCTCCCTCAGCACCCTCGGATGCAGTTCATCCGGCCCCATGGACTTGTGCACATCTAGTTTCTTTAAGTAGTCCCTAACCTGACCTTCTGTCACCAAGGGCCTCTCTTCTTCTCCCCAGTCTACCGTACCTAGTGTAGTGGGCTGGGAGCTGACCCTGCTTGTGAAAACTGAACTAAAAAAAGCATTGAGCACTTCAGCTTTTTCCTCATCCTCTGTGACGAGGATGCCTGCCCCATTCAGTAAGGGACCTACACCATCCCTGATCCTCTTCTTGTTATTGATATACTTGTAGAACCCCTTCCTGTTATCCTTCACATCCTTTGCTAGTTGCAACTCCATTTGTCCTTTGGCCTTTCTGATTTTATCCCTGCAGTCCCGAGCAATGTCTTTATATGCCTCCTTAGTCATCTGTCCTAGCTTCCACTTCCTGTAAGCGTCCTTTTTATGCTTCAGCTCAGTGCAGAGCTCTCTGTTAAGCCACAGTGGGCGCCTTCCACATTTGCTGTGCTTTCTCCTTATCAGAATTATATCTTCCTGTGCCCTTAGCAGGGTTTCTTTAAAATGCACCCAACTCTCTTGGACACCTTTCCCCTTCAGATCAGCCTCCCAAGGGATCCTGCCCATCAGTTCCCTGAGGGAGACAAAATCTGCCTTTCTGAAGTTCAGGGTCTGCATTTTGCTTCTTTCCTTCGTTCCTTTAATCATCAACTTGAACTCAATCATTTCATGGTCACTGCTACCCAGGTTGCCATTCACTTCTACTTCCCTGATAAATTCTTCTCTATTTGTGAGCAGCAGATCGAGAGGTGCAAGGCCCCTAGTTGGTTCCTCCAGCATTTGTACCAGGAAGTTGTCCTCAACAGTCTCCAGAAACTTCCTGGATTGCCTGTGCACTGCTGTATTGGCCACCCAGCAGATGTCAGGGTAATTGAAGTCCCCCATGAGAACCAGGGCCTGTGATCTGGAAACTTCTGTCAGTTGTCCATAGAATGCCTCACCCACCTCCTCCTTCTGATCTGGTGGTCTATAGCAGACACCTACCACAACATCCCCCTTGTTGCTCTCCCCTCTAAACTTAACCCACAGACTTTCAACTGGCTTGTTTCCACTTTCATAATGAAGCTCTGAGCAGTCATAGAGCTCCTTTACATATAGTGCTACTCCTCCCCCTTTCCTTCCCTGCCTGTCCTTCCTGAACAGTCTATACCCATCTATTGCAGAGCTCCAGTCATGCAAACTATCCCACCACGTCTCTGTTATCCCAATCATGTCATAGTCCTTTGTCTGCGCCAGTACTACCACTTCCTCCTGCTTGTTTCCCAGGCTCCTTGCATTTGTGTATAGGCACCTAAGATACCCGGCTGATTGCCCTGCTTTCCCATTTTGATTTTCAATTCTATTGTATCTACCTCCCTGCATTTTCTTTTGGTGTTGACCTCCCCCACCTGCTTCAGGCATTAGGGCTTCATTAGAGCATCTAAGAAGGTTATTTGATTCCCCCCGCACATTCCAACTACCCTCTCTTCTATCCCTGGAGTTACAGTCCCAGCACCCCCCAAGTTCCATCCTATCCCCCTGGTCTCCCACATTGTCACTTACCTTGTTCATCTAGTCACAGCTACTGTATATCACAGGTGACCAACATCAGCCAGAACCTGCACACTAAACCCAACAGCCAGAATGGTTATGTCTGCATCAGAAACCTTAGTTTGGACTTACTTAGTCTGAACTAAGTAGTTTGAACTTTGTTCAAACTAAGTGCAGTTTTTTAGTTCAAACTAATTTTTATTTCAAACTAACCATGCTTTATTTTGGTTCAAACTTACCTTTTAGTTTGAACTGAAAAAGTGCAGTTAGTTCGAACTAAAAATTAGTTCTAAATAAAAAACTGCACTTAGTTTGAACTAACAACTAGTTCAAACTTATTTAGTTTGAACTAGCATGACTTCATCATGCTAGTTTGAACTGAATTCCAAAATAAGTTTGAACTAAGCAGTTAGTTCAGGCTAGCCATTCAAACTAACTAGTTTGAAATAAGTTTTGCTTAGTTTGAACTAAAATAATTTTTAGCCTGAGCTAACCAAAACATAGTGGAGACAGGGTTAAAATTAGTCCAGACTAAGCTTGCTTAGTCCGTACTAATTTTGTAGGACGGATATAGCCAATGAGACCAAAGTATAACAATCCACATGAGACTAGACAGTTATGTGCTAGAGAGCAAGAACAGGAAAGACTGAGGTGTACCAGTGACGGAGGCCCCAGCGATGGTGATGAAATGTGATATACAGTAATAATCTTGGCACATGACCTACACGCACTACTGGAGAAAAGTGGTGTGGGGGGAATCCCACAGTCACTTTCAATATGACCTGGAGAAAATTCCTTCCTAACCCCATATATAGCAAGCAGTTAAATTAGCACTTCCCAAACACTGGGTTGTAGATCACCTCTCCCCCACCTCTCCAATGGGGTTTCGACATCAGCAGATGGATTGCAGGTCTAATAGACCAATGCTGCCTGTGAGACAATGACATCTGCCCTAACTCTGTCTGGACCTGCTTCACCAACATCTCACCAGGAGACTTTCATTTTGTTAAACAAAATTGCAGCCGCCACACACTATTATTTAGTACAGTGCACTAGTTTGTAAAATGGCAGCTTGCTGGCACATTATTTGTGGAGCAGTTCCAGATATATTGACTGTGTAGAGGTGACTATGGTGAACATCATTGTGCAGCTAGATGGTGCAAGTGCCAAAATCATCCAGCAGTGAGACCTGAATCCAGAAGATCCTTATCTGTGGGTAGCAGTCTTAGTAGCAGCCTTAAATTTTATGCAAGTCTAATTAGTAGTATGCTGGGCACTCAGACTGGCATAAATTCCCCTTTCTGATTTGTGATAAAAGGCACAGTGAACTCATTTTTATGCAGAGTATCTGCTTCTAGTTCCATTAATGACACATCAATGACAGTGATGAAGTTAGGAATGAAAAATTAGTGCAAGAAACATGTTCAAATATGATGAGATTTTGAATATGGTTTCACAGTGATTTTTGTCAAGAACAAAGAGGCCAAAATGCCTGCTGTCTCAGAAGCTGCTATCTAGCAAAGGCATTAAGCCTACTTAACATAAATGTCACTTGAAAACCCTTGACTAGGAACACAGGAAAAGCAGTCATTTTTCAAGAACTGGGAAGAACTTTCAGGTCTACGTGTCAATCTCCGAGTAGGGTGTCATGCGGTATACATCTGTGCACCCTGGGTTATGATCTATATGATTTTTCTGTTCATTTATGCTCTGTAATTGTATGTTTTTATGCCAATTCAAGGGGGTGGGACACAAACAGAACTCTCTCCCTGCAGCATGTGAACAGTCACAGCTGTGAGCAAACAAGTACCTGGAGAAGGCAACAAAGATAAGCTACTTGAGGTAGCTCAGACCAGATAGAGATCACCTCTGCCCAGAAGGGTAGGGGGGTGGGGGAGTGAAAACTAAAAGAGACACTTGGGAGGATTTGGGGCTTTTTGGCTGGGAATCTTCATCTTGAAACAACTCTAAGCAAGATCTGGGCTCTATCTGGCCTCAGCAGAGACTTGCTGTACAAACATCTGACAGCCAAACTCCTTGAGCATAAACTTGAACTATGAGGTCAGTTTTACCTTTTATTTCCTTCTGGTCTCTCCTCACTCATTTATATTTCCGCCTTGATTGGCCATATTACTTAGAATTATAATATGATCAATAAACTAGTAGTTATTTTATCTAAAGCTTTGTGGTCTTTAGAGAGTGTGAATGAGGAAGGTTGGGCACGATCCAGTTCTTTGTTAAATGGACAGACTACAGTGTATGGTGATTGGGAGTGGGTCCCAATCTCTGTAGACAATGGCTCCTACTGTGGTATCTGGGTCCAGGGGTGCTTGCTTGGGGACTGTCCCTTGAGTAGCCAGAGGGCATACACCTCCCGCTTGGGACAGACTGCACACAAGAAGCTGGAGTGAACTGAGTCAGGAGTGAGTGGACACTTGGTAACGTGAGGCAAATCAGGGTTCAGGCAGTGGCGTCACTGCTAGAGGGTACATGGGACATGTGCCCTGAATGTCCGCAGCAGTTCCCCAAGTCCCGCTGAGCAGCTGGAGCCAGCAGAGACATTTTAAATTTCCCGCCTTGCTCCACTCTCAGGCACTTAGTCTAGGGTGGAGCAGGGTGGGAAATGTAAACAGTTTAGCTCTACCCACACCTTCCCTGGAGACTCCAGGCCCCATCCACAGCAGGTAAATGCTGGGCGGAGCCTCAGGAGCTGGGCAGAGGTGGAGGCAGTTGGAGCGGCCCAGCTTGGAGCTGGCCCAGTGGTGCAACTTGGGATCAGGCTTGGGCCTGGTTTGGGGCTCTCGCCTGGCCTGGTAACATGGCTCGGGGTTTTGGCTTGGACCTGGCGGTGCACTGCAACTTGGGCTCAGCTTGGCCTTGGGGCTCGAGCCCGTCTTGGCAGCGTGGCTCGGGGTTCTGGTCTAGTGCAGTTCGGTGGCACGGCTCAGGCTTGGGCCTGGCCTGGTGGCACGGCTTGGGGTTGGGGTGCAGAGTGGCCCAGGGGTGCAGCTTGGGGTTTGGGTCCAGCATGGCATGGGCTTAGACCTGGCCCAGTGGTGCAGCTGGGGGTTCAGGTCCAGTATGGCCCGGCAGTGTGCCCTGGCCCTGAACTGCTCTGCCTGTGATCTGGCTCCAGGGCCCTAGCACAGCAGCTTGATTGGCCATGGAGCAGATCAGCCCCAGGGATGTATGCTGGGGGGGATGTCTTAGGGGGCCCCCAGGGCCTGTGTGCAGCAAATATTTTTGAGGAGCAGCAATGCCCTAGGTTCAGGAGTTGGAACTGGGGGGCACGGCAGCACACTGGACTGGATCTGGGGAGCAGACTGTCACACAGGGTCAAAGTGCTTCATCTGAGATGAACTAAAACATCACTCTGCCCAAGATGACTCACTCATTTAGGAAGACTGTGATTTTTTTTGCCAGCTGCAATTGATATGGTGCAGATAATACATGGGGAAACTTAGGTGGACAAACTCAAAGCCATGCCACTATCCAGCAACACAATGAAATGAAGGATTAAGGTGATAGCACTAGATCAGGAAAACACACAGATGTTCTTGCGATTCAAGTTGATAGGAACAATTCAGGGTTATGATGTATGTTTCTGACTTTTTGACACACGCATGTAATGGTACAGTGTTCAAGGACATTTTGTTCTTTTTCCTTCTTCCCAGACCCAAGATAGCATAAAGAGTATTTGATGTGCTACATGGGATATTTTTTGTCTTGAATGTAGCCCAGTGATCACATAGTATACTTTTGCACACATGGAACTCTGTCTAGAGCAGCTCACAAAGCAGATTGAAATACACTGGTAAGGAGATTGTGTGACTCACTGAGCAATACGCAGAGAACTGTCATCTGAAATTTGGAGTCCAGAGCGCAGTGAAATTGCGCAGCAGGTTTCATTTATTGTGACCTACATGAAGACCCAACCTCTTTGTTCAGGATTGTTTGCAGAACTGTGTGAAGACACAGGGTCCGATTGTGACGTTGTAGTGTTCCACTAAACTAAAACTCATTGACTTTTGAGAGGAAAAGTTCAAGGATGATTTTTCTAAAGCGAGATATGAGCTTTGTGCCTATGCAATGCACTAAAAAAAAAAAAAAAAAAAAAAAAGGAAATTCATTCATTGTTTTATGTGGCCAAAGGAATGTGTGCTTTCTTGCCTGTGTTGCAGACATTTTTGGAAAACTGAATGAACTGAATATGGGTCTGTGAAGAAAGAATACCCACATCTTTTAGTTGAGTGATCTAATCATAGGATTCTTGAAGAAAATTTTCTGGAAAAATAATCTATTGAAGCAAACTATATATCCTGCACACCGCTTTGTAAATTCCTAGCTGACAATGAAATTATTCAGCCTCCCACACAGGTGATGGCAGAGCACCTCAACCAGATGGAAAAACAGTTTGCATCTTTTTTTCCCCCTAACTTGGACATGACAAAATATGACTGGGTGTGAAACCCCTCTCAGTGCAAACTTGTTGCCATGGATTTGCCAGCAGCTGAAATCAAGCAGCTCATTGAAATTTCCTATTACCAGTTCTTGCAAGGAACATATGCACAGCTTCCTCTCCCAGGGCTCTGGTTCTCTATTAAGAATGAATATCCTGCTCACTCAGAACATGCCTTGAAACTGATGGTCATTCAGGAACATGTATACGAGTGAAGCCAGATTCAGAGTGAAGCCAGATTCAGTGCACTTGTGTCATCAAAACTCAGTATAGATCTACCACCAGTGTCATATCAGAGATTAGATGTGCATTTTCTACCATGCTGATGGTCTTCAAAAAGCTGTATCACAACACAGAAACTTACATGTCACATTAGAGAAAGTTAAATAACCTACTTAATGTGTAAATTCTTTTGATACTGTGGTCACTGTGTTACTGACTGGAGTCACAAAAAACAGTCATTGTCAAAATGAGTTCATGAAAGCAAAATTTGGGAGCCCCTGAGTTACAACCTGAGCAAGCCACACATCTGAGAGAGAGCATGTTCAATGCCATCTCAGAGCCCTTGTCCATCATACCCAATGTCCCATCTGTAGCCATGCCTGTCTTTTAATCATCAAGGGGAGATAAAAAATGCCTGACAGAACACACAGAGGCAGCAAGGAATCCTTTCTTTACCCTTGCAAGTGACTGGCTGAAATCCTAAAGCATGACTTTTAGGAACATAAACAAGAAGAGACCCCAAAAGGCTGTCGAGCACAAGTGACCTCACCACACCAAATCACTAGTAAATTTGTTCAGCAGTCTCTTAAAACTAGTAAAATTGTTTCCCCCTTCTCCCCTCCCCGCCTCCCAGCTCCTAGCAGGAGATTGTTCCAGAACCAAACTCTGCTGATGGTTAGAAACCTTCTAATTTTTAGTCTGAATTTGTTCATGGCCAGTTTATAACCATTAGTTCTTATGCAAGCATATCTCCTTACTCTCCCTAGTACTTACTAACCTGATGTATTTATAGACTTACAGAAGATTAGAGTCAAAAGGGACCTCAGGAAGGCATCTAGTCCAACACCCTGCTCAGAGCAGGACCAACCCCAACTAAATCATCAAGAGTAATCATATAACCTCTCTGTCTTCTTTTTGTTAAGCTAAATGAGCTAAGCTTTCCCAGTCTCTCCTTCTGTGATCAGCTATTAGCAGTTCTCCACACCTCTCCAGTTTGAATTTATCTTTCTTGAACATGGATGATCACAGTTGTAATCTGTATTCCAGAAAAGGTCTTCCTGGTGTCTTTTTCAATAACACTAAAACTTCTCTATCTCTACTGGAAGTGAGGACTGCATTTGTGTCTTTCACAGCTGCATCACAGTGGGAATTCATTGTCATCTGTGATCAACCCACACACTCAGGTGTCTCTCTCCTCCTCTGTTGCCTCCAGCTATAAGCCCCATCTTGTAGCAGAAATTCTTATGGTTGAACTTTAAGTGCATGACCTCTCATGTTGTTGAATTTCATCTCACTTCTGTCACTACAGTCTTCAAGGTCTGCCATATCTTGCCGTACAATACCGTAGGCCTCCTCCACTAAAGATCTTATGTGCCATTTCTTTCAGGATTCTGTGACGGCAATTATCCAGTTACCATGATTTGAGAAAATTAAGGTCTAAGTTTTGCTTTCTTCTCCAAATGTAGTAATTTCCATTTCTTCTTCGAGCAGCTGCTCACATACATTCCACTATAGGTGTGTGTACACTCAGTGCATGGTCACCGGAATGTTTTTGCCCCAGCCTACTCTCCGTAGTGCCAGGAGCGGAGCCCTCTAGAGTGGCACCCAAACCGCCTAATATAACAGCCGCTGCTGACATGCTCCCCTCCCAGTTCCTTCTTTCCATCATAGTGACAGTCACTGGAACTCTGTACTTGCGATCTAGGTTGCTTAGTTGTCTAGCTCTTACTTCCCAGTCTACTGCAGTTTAGCTTTAGTGTCTCCCAGTTATTTCTCAAAAAAAAAAAAGAGAGAGAGAAGAAGATGGGCACGGGTCATGATGCCATGCTCCCCAGGGTTTAAGCCGTGTGCTTCATGCGGCAAAGCCTTTTCCTTGTCAGACCCCCATGCCACGTGCCCGAAGTGCCTCGGGGAGGGGCACCAGCAGGACAAATGTAAAATCTGCCGGTCCTTTAAAACCCAAACTAAGAGGGACCGGGACACGCGGCTCAGGACTTTGTTAATGGAGGCTGCCCTGCGCCCAGCTTCGGAGCCACCACAGACGCCTTTGGCTCCACCATCTCTGAGCCACAGTGCTCAGTCTGCCTCCCCAAGGGGCGGATCGCCAGCCAGGAAGCCAGCGAGCAAGCGCAGTTTGCGCTCGGTACTAGCCATGCCGGCGGTAACGTGTCTCTCCACCTCGCCCCAGGAACTTTCCCGTGAAGGGACCACCATGGGCTTGAGATCACTCTGGGAGGGCTCACTGCCCCCCCTCCACGCTGGAAGCTTATGAAGCGGCGTGAGCTCTGATGGCCCTGCCGCCACTTCCCGGGGCTGCCAGAGAGGGAGCTTGCTCCCCCTCCAGAGGGAAGCCGCCTCTGTCTTCCCCAGCATCAGGAAACAGATCCCAAGCCCCAGAGGCTTTGGCTCCTCCTGGTCTCCCTTCCCCCCATTGCCAGAGCAGCTTCAGCAGCCCTCCCCGCGGCCAGACCTGGAAAGAGGAGCCAGCAGACACTCCAGATCAAGATCAGTGGAGGCTGTTTCTCCCAGCCAGCCACTCTGCTTCCCAGTCTTCCTGTCAATCTGCCTCCCTCTCCCTGCATGGCAGGAGGTGGACCAGGGAGTCGATTTCTAACAGGGGTCAGAAGGGGAGACCCTCCTCCTCCCAGCATGCCTCGCCATCATCACGGGCACCTGGAGTCTTGCTCGGTCTTAAAGGAGCCACACACCTCCAAGAGATTCTGGTGTAGGAGAAGGGATAGAGAGGCTTCTTCCCCCTCAATCTCTCCTGCCAGAAAGGTGCCCAGGGGTGTCTCTGCCCCACCACACTTCACGTCCTACATCCGGCCAGTCATGGTCCACGGCCTCCAGCGACCCTGGGGAAGGCACATCGGCGAATATGCCTTCTGCCCCTCCACCATCAACAGTAGCATCGGGGCCTGGCGGCGACCCTCCTTCCACAGATTCAAATCTCATCAAGACCTTCTCAGAAGGATGGCCTTGAACCTGGGACTGAAGGCGGAAGAGGTGGATGAGAGTTCAGACTCTCTTTTTGATGTTCTATCTTCACCTTCCCCATCCAGGATAGTGCTTCCAATTAATGAGGCAGTTCTAAAGATTGTGAGATCCCTCTGGCAGATGTCAGCCTCTGTGCCTGCAGTCTCAAAATCTTCGGAGAGGAAATATTATGTTCCAGCTAAGGATTTCCAATACCTCTTTTCTCACCCTCCGCCCTCTTCATTGGTGGTAGATGCTGCAAACCAAAGGGAGCATCAAGGACAGCCTGCTCCTACCCCGAAAAATAAGGAGACAAAGACCAGGGATGCCTTTGGCAAGAGGGCGTATTTGGCAGCGACCATGCAGATCAGGATAGCCAACCATCAGGTGCTTCTGAGCCACTGTGCATTTAACCTATGGAACTTGCTCAGCTGCTTTGCGGAGGTCCTCCCTCAAGATCAGCGCCTTGATTTCTTGACACTTCTGGATGAAGGCCTCTTAGTCGCTCGCAGAAGTCTTCAGGCTTCATGGGACGTGGCTGACTCAGCAGGGAGAGCCGTGGCAGCTGCGATCACTATGAGATGGTCATCATGGTTGCAGGTCTCCGGTCTTTCGCCCCTGGTCCAAAATTCGATCCAGGACCTTCCTTTTGAGGGTACCTCTCTCATTGCAGACCAGACCAATACCAAGTTGCATGGCCTCAAAGACTCAAGGGCAACTCTTAAGTCATTGGGCCTGCAAGTACCGGGCCAGCAACTTTGACCCTTCCACGTCCCAGCATATCAATAGCCTCAAATGAGATCATCGCCTGGGTTTAGACCAGGTAGACAGAGGGAGAGGGAGAGGTACAGAGCGCAGAAGGGGAGACATACGAACCCCTCTTCAGATACTGGTTGCAGATCAAACAGCAGGCCTTCTAGCCAGAGACAGAACTTTTGATGGATTGATCGAGGACAGTGAACCAACTCTGACCTACAGCCCAGTATCACCATTCCTGAACAGGTTGTCGGGCTTCTGATCCCAATGGACCATTATCACCACAGACCGCTGGGTGCTCGACACCATATCAGTTGGTTACCCCCTCCAGTTTACCTCGTGCCCTCCCAACTTTCCGCCCCCATCCCAGTCCCTATTCAGGGACCCCTCTCACGAGCAACAGCTAAATCAGAAAATGGTGAATCTCCTGTCGCTGGAGGCAATAGAGCCGGTTCCCAAAAAGGAGGAGGGCAAAGGTTTCTACTCCTGATATTTTTTTAATCCCCAAATCCCAAGGGGAATTGAGGCCCATCCTGGACTTGAGACGTCTTAATAGATTCCTAAAAAGCAGAAGTTTTGGATGGTGTCCCTAGGCCACATCATCGCTTCCTTGGACCCAGGGTTTTGGTTCGCTGCCCTCGATTTAAAAGACGCATATTTCCATATAGCCATAAGACGGGCCCATAGACACTGTCTGCACTTTGTCAGGGGGTCCAAGCATTTCCAGTTTATGGCCCTCCCCTTCGGACTTTTGTCAGCACCAAGGGTGTTCACCAAGTGCATAGCTGTGGTGATGGCGCTCTTGAGGAGAAAAGGGGTGCACATTTACCCATACCTGGATGACTGGCTGATCAGGGGCCAGTCGAGGGAGGAGGTGGCCTCGAGTGTCTGTCTCACCTTGAAGGTCTGCAGTTAGCTCGGCCTAATCGTCAATACCCAAAAGTCCCAGGTCCTCCCTGTCCAGAGAAAAGAATTAATCGGGGCGGTCCTGGACTCGGTTCAGGGAAGGGCATTCTTACCTCTAGCAAGATTCGAGTGGATGTCCAACATGATTTCGACACTGTCCCATTGCCCGATGACTACAGCAAGAGCATGCCTTTGTCTGTTGGGGCACATGCCAGCAAACATGAATGTGGTGCAGCTAGCTCGGCTCCAGCTCAGGCCGATGCAGACCTGGTTAAGGTCCGTATTCCAACCCACAAAACATTCGCTTCGCAAGGTAGTATCGCTCCCTCGATGGTTGTGCCATCAGCTCTGGTGGTGGCAGGATCCCAGTTGGTTCTTCAGGGGATCCCCTTCAGAGTGTCCAACCCCTCAATCACACTAATCTCCGATGCCTCGGACAAGGGCTGGGGAGTGCTACTCACTTTGAACCTGCACACTCAAGGTCGGTGGTCAAGCCGGAAGGTGAAACTTCATATCAACATCAAACAACTGCGGGCGATCCACTTAGCCTGCATGGTCTTCATCAAGCGGCTTCAAGGTTGCACTGTGCAAGCTCTGATGAGCAATTCGGCAGCAATGTATTATATAAATCGCCAAGGGGGGGCACACTCTCCAGCCCTCTTTCGGCAGGCCATTTGCCTGTGGGAGCTGGCGGTGAGCCACAACTTCTTTTTGGTGGCCTCTCACCTCCCAGGGTTCAGGAACAGCGAAGCCAACAACCTAAGCAGGGTCTTCCGGTCCCAGCATGAGTGGTCCCTCCATTCTCAGGAGGCACTTTCTATTTTTCCACAAGTGGGGGTTTCCCCAAGTCAATCTATTCGCGATGCAAGAGAACAATAAATGTCCCCTCTTTTGTTCCCTGTGAGGGCGGGAACCCGGATCACTGACAGATGCCTTCCTGCTGGATTGGTCAGGGCCTCTGATGTATGCTTTTCCACCGATTCCTCTCCTCCTAAAAATAATCCTGAAAATAAAGAAGGATGGTTCTGCGGTCTTTCTGATTGCACCGGCTTGGCCCAGACAGTTCCGGTACAATCTGCTAGTCGACCTGTCACACTCACCCCCAGTAGAGCTCCCACTGAGGCCAGATCTCCTCATGCAGGACCAGGGTCTTATTCATCCTCCAAACCTGAGGTCCCTACACCTGACGGCATGGAACCTACATGGCTAACTAGCAAAGGGAAAGCATGGTCCCTAAGGGTTCAGGAGATCCTAATAGGTTCAAGAAAACCATCTACTCGGATCTCGTATACTGTGAAGTGGAAGCGTTTCTCAGCATGGTCTCTGTCATGCAGGCTTAATCCGAGGTCAGTGCTGATCCAGGAGATACTAGAGCAGTGGTTCCCAGCCTTTTCTTTGCCGTGGCACACCTTGATACTTTCAAATTTTTTGAGGCACACCACCATTAAACTCATGAATATTCAAATTAACTTAAACTACTTATGAATATTCATGAGCCATGGCACAGTGTTTTGGAAATGCTCCTATGTGGGGTAGTAGGGGTAGCAGAGCAGGGGTGGCAAAACAGGGGAGGTCAGGAGTCATGTGCAGTGGCATGAGTGAAAATGGGTAGCAGAGCAGGGCAGAGGTGGCAAAAGAGGACAAGGGCAGCCATGTGGGGAACAGCACAAGGGCGGCAAAAGAGGAGAGAGGAAGGGAGAACAAGAGTGGCTTTGTGGGGGGGGCAGGGGTGAACCTCGGAGTGGGAAGGTAGGACAGGGTAGCATGGTGCAGCACCCACTTCCCCCTTCTCCACAGTGACGCCCTGCCACTCAGGGCAAATCCTCATCCCACTGCTGCTCTCTCCCACCCCAGTGGGTCCCGTCCTCCCCTCCCCAAGCCCCCTGCTGCCTTTGATGGACTCTCCCATCACTGCAGGTGCCAGAACCAGACCTCCAGCCCCCAGCAACACCCCCCATACACAGCCATTCCACGCCCCAACTACACACACACGCAACCAAACAGCCACCCCACAATCCCAGCTACACACCCTCTGCTACACACCCACACACACACCAGCCCCACACAACCCCACCAGCACCTCAAAGCCCTTACCTGGCCTGTTTGCAGACTGGATGACACAAGTTGCTCCACCCTGCAGGGGGAGATTCACACAATCCGGGCTTCCCACCCCTCTCTGCTGGCTGGGTTAAGGTGAAGCAGGGTTTAAAGTGGGGCCACTGGAACTCTGCGTTCTGGCTGCTCCTGCTATTTTTAGGGGGACCCCTGGAACTCCACATTCCTGTGCCTTCCTCTGTTTTTAGGGGGGCTGGAATGCTGCCTGCCTAAAAACAGGGGGCCCTGGAGCTGTGTTCCAATGCCTTCCCCATTAATTTCAACCCTGCCTTTTTCCAGCCCTGCACAGCCCACATGGCTGGGCTGAGCAGGGAGGGAACTCTAACTCCAGCTGTAGGGGATGCTCACAGCACACTTTGGGTGTTGCTGCGGTGCACCAGTTTGCCCCGGCACACTGGTTGGGAACCACTGTACTAGAGTACCTCCTTCTCCTCAGGACTCAGGGCCTGTCCCTGTCTTCCCTACGGGTTCATCTGGCAGCTATCTCAGCCTTCCATACCCTGGTGGGGAAGTCCTCTGTCTTCTCGCACTATACGGTAACTAGGTTCTTGAGGGGCATCAAGAGGTTGTACCCCTTGGTCCATCCACTTATGCCCCAGTGGAATCTTAACTTGGTTCTGAATTGCCTGACAAAGCCCACGTTCGAACCTTTAGCGTCATGCCCACTTCTGATGCTTTCATGGAAGGTGGCCTTCCTTGTAGCTATCACCTCAGCGAGGAGGGTATCAGAGCTAAGAGCACTTTCTTCAGAGCCGCCATTCACTGTATTCTACAAGGATAAAGTTCAGTTGAGGCCGCACCCGGCCTTCCTGACCAAGGTGGTATCTCAGTTCCATGTGAATTAGGCACACCTTAGACATCAGAAGAGCCCTTGCATTTTACACTGAGAGGATGAAGCTGTTCCAGAAGTCTTCACAGCTTTTTGTCACAGTTGTGGACAGAATGAAAGGTCAGCCAGTCTCCTCGCAAAGGATCTCAGCATGGATAGCCGCATGTATCAAGGAGTGCTACAAAGAGGTGAAGGCTCCTTTGCTTGGAGTGGTACATGCCCACTTGACAAGGGCCATGGCATCCACAACCGCCTTCCTCGCCCAGGTACCCCTGCAAGAAATATGCAGGGCAGTTACATGGTCCTCCGTACACATATTTACTATGCACTACGTCATCGTGCAGCAGGCTAGAGATGATGCAACAGTCAGGAGGGCAGTGCTGCAGTCGGTTAGACCTTGACTCCGCCCGCCATCCTGGTACCGGCTTGCTATTCACCTATAGTGGAACGTATGTGAGCAGCTGCTCGAAGAAGAAAAGAATGGTTACTTACCAGTAATAGCCATTCTTTGAGAAGCGTTGCTCACTTCCATTCCATACCCACCCTCCTTCCTCGCTTTCAGAGTCAGCGGAAAGAAGGGACTGGGGAGGAGCATGTCAACAGCAGCTGTTATAATAGGTGGTTTGGGCACCACTCTAGGGGGCTCCGCTGCTGGCACTACGGAGAGTAGCCTGGGGCAAAACATTCCGGTGACCGTGCACTGAGCATACACACACCTATAGTGGAATGGAAGTGAGTAGCGCATCTCAAAGAACGGCCATTACTGGTAAGTAACTGTCCTTTTCTTGATGCTTATTTCCATCAGCCTTCCTGGCCTTCATTTACATGTTCCATATCAGCATTGTTATTTAAAACTGAGGCAAAATAATCATTTACATTTTTAGCTATTCGTGGGTTACTTTTGATTTACTTTCCATCCACATTTCCTAGTAGCCCAGCCTCATTCTTCCATATTTTTTTTTAATTTTTAAGTTCTTAAAACCCCACTTATTAATTTTAATTTCCTTGGCAAGAACTAATTCAGTTCACTTTTAACAGTTTTCATTTTATTCCTACATTTTCTAACCACCATGATCTAGCTTTCTTTGCTGAACATTCCTTTTCTTCCATTCTGTAATGACTCTATGCTTATTGCTAATAACCTTTATGAGCTTAATATATTTACTGTAATTAAATAATCATTTATCTAGAGAGACTCACTGACATAGTTAGTCTATTAAAAAAATATGTTTGGATGATTTTATAGAATGACCCAATATCATTCACGTCATATCATGACACACAGTTGTGCTAAAGACTCAAGAGCTCCATAATTAGATATATTCCACAAATGTACACAGTAGGCCAGACTGACTCAGCTTGGGGGAGGAGGTTATCCAAGCGAGATCCCTAATCAAAGCTCAGTCTGGGACCAGATAAAAATATTGATCATAAGCACTAATGATTCATTTGCTGTATTATTTATTATTTGTGTTAGAATAGTGCCCAACATCTTCCCTTTTAAGTTTCAGTCAAGGCCCCAACAACTCAAGTGTCAACTCATTCAGGCTGGGCAAATGAAAAGGCCACTTTATCTTTTTCTATTCCCTTAGAACACGGATTGGAAACCTACAGTCCATGGGCCACATAAAGCATGCAGGAACCTTTCATCAGGCCTTCCACCTGGGCCTGGATGAAGCACAGCACAGCATGGAAGCTGTTCTCACCTGCCCCCTGGCTCTGGAAACAGTACTCTGGCTTGAGCATGGCAGCCACCTCCAGCCCAACAACAGCACGCTGAGCAGTGTGTGGCAGCCATTCCTCCCTCCCAGCCTCCCACACTTCCCCAACCCCTCTCCAGCAGCATGGCCCACCCTACAATATCTATCACAGATATGGCCCTTAGGCCAAAATTTTGCTCGCCCCCGCTCTAGCACACCCTGAAGTGAAATGCTGTGTTAACACAAAGATGTAAAACAGGATAGACTAAATCTCCAAAAGAAGTTCATTATCAAGTAGCTCCTGTTTAAGTATTTAGATACGTGGCAGAGTTTCTTTCTCAGAGGGGTCTGATGAAAGCTGAGTATTCTTGAATATCTACCCCAGGGGTAGTCAATAGGTGACTGTAGGCCATATCTGGCCCACCAGATGCTTTCAAACCAACCCTCAAATAATTTTATTTACTTATCATCATCACTGTTTTCATTATATATTTATTTATTTTCTTTCTCTGGAGTCTGAGTCTGGACTATACCTTGACCAAGAAATTTGAACCTTGATAAATAATTGATCAGTCCTTGTTGCAGTGCCTAAATAGGCACTGAGCTCTTGTGCAAATTGGGCCTACAGGTCCAATCTCCAGGGTAGATTGAGACCCTACATCTAGCCATGCCTAAAGGTACCATGTAGTTGTGCTGCTTCAGGAGCAGTCCTGAGATCCAGTTGTAAGTCAAAGATGGCTGCCTCTAACTCTGTGGGTGAAATACATAAGCGTAACCATTGACTAGGTGCAGATTGCCACACCCTTCATGGTAGTTCAAAACTAGTGACTAGCAACTTAGAGAGGATGGAGCCAAGTGCCTGCCCACCCATTCACTACCCGCTCCTTTGACACATCGAGAAATGGCCCTGGAGCCTGGTCTCATCTCCACCCACATCCCTAAAGCAGCAGGCCATGCACATTGCATTGGTAAATGGAGAGGGACTCAAGCCTTCTTACTCTTCTGCTTGAATAGCATGGTCAGGGACAATCTTGCTCTCTATGGAAGGGAAAAGAGAGACTGATTTCAAAGGGAGTTTTGTCTCAAGGAGGACTGCAGGTATCAGCCTCATGTCCTTAACTTATCCATTTTAGCTAGGTACAGCATCTTTTCAGTTAGTACAACATCTAAAAGAAATGGCAGAAAAACAGATTTAAGTTTCAACTTTAACTTTCTCCAAAGAGGTAGCCATGTTAATTTAGTTTGTAAAGCAAGCAAGAAGTCCTGTGGTACTTTTAAAGACTAATAAATCTATTTTTTGCATGAGATTTCATGGGTAAAGTTCCACAAAAGCTCATGAAAAAAATAGATTTATTAGTCTTTAAGAAGTGCCACAGGACTCCTTGCTAATTTTAACTCTGAATTTCTTTGCACTTCTCATTTGTAGAGAGATCCTTAATATTATTTTTAGCATAGTGTTTAGTATGGGTATAAACATGAACACAATTTTACTTCTTTAGCAACTCCAAGTCACTTTTTTTTGCACGTCTTTGAATGCTGTTGGACCAATTAGCCAAAATCCCTAAGGGTAATACAAGGTGAATAAATTATGCCAGTAAATATTAACAAGGATCTTTAACTCCTTTGTTAAAGGATAAAAGTAAGCTCTTCCTTCTTTAAAAATTAATTTACCTATGCTACTTAACTAGCTGGTGGGGTCGGTTTGAATATAATTATAATAAAAAATGAGCCTTGATTATTTTGATCTGGTTATTAAAAACAGAACACAATTTTATACAATTCTGATGTGATCTCCAGTGATGTTATATAAAGCAAGATAGATTTATAACTTTTGCCTGACCTCCTTTTAATGATTACAGAATTAAAATATATTCAATGAACTCATAGTAGGGGGAAATGGTCATTCTGAATTCAGTTGTGATTCTTTACATTTCTTTTTCCTGGGGGGAGGAAAAAAAACTCTCTTAGGCCTGAAAAAACACAACTGTATTGCATAGTGCATCAGCCAATGAAATATAAGGAAATATAATTTGTGCTCTTGTGTAAAACTCACTTATTGTACCTGTAACACTGGAGCTGTTGTAATTGTAGCTCTGTGACATGCCAGCATAAGCAGAACTGGTTAGTCCCAGGCTCATAAAGACAATGTTCCTGCACTTTATCAAAGTTCCATAGATCAGAACTCTGTTCCTTTGGCTTCAGCCCTTTCCAGTCCGTTGCTCCAGCTTTCCAGGTTAGAGCTGGCAGGGAACTTCCTGGCTCTCTGGTGTGGGAATACAAGCCAGTAAACTGCTTTTGATGTTCTCCTGCCTTTAGCTTTCTCTCAGGAACCATTCTGCTTCCTTCTTGATCTTCTCCAGTCCTTTGGTCTCTGGCAGTTCTTTCCTGCCCTTCTTGACAAAACCAGTTGACTATGACTCATGGGAACTCACCCTATCACCAGGTCACACCCTGGGATTTTGTAGCCCCTTGGGGTTGCTTCCCCTTCCCTCTCCCACCCCCCATTAATTGGCCAAATGTGAGTACCTGCTTTGGCACAAGGGAGCTGGACTGATTTTATTTACAAAGGTTAGCCATCCTGTGAAGGCTGTTACCAGGTCAGTCATCTTGTCAGCATGTTTAGTCTTCAGAATTCTTTTTTAAAAAAAGCTTTTCCTCTTAAATCATGTTTTCTCAACCTTTCATTATTTTTATTGTTTTCCTTTTGACCCTCTCCAGTCTTTCCATGTCCTTCCCAAACTGTGGTGTCCAGGATTGACACAATTCTCAATGTCAGAGCTCATCAGTGAGAAGTAAAGTAGGACACTTACCTCTCATCTCTTACATATGACACTCCTGATAATACACCATATAATATTAGCCATTTTTGGAACAGTATCATGTTGTTGGCATATATTTAATTTGATATTCACTCTAATCCCCAAATTCTTTCAAAAAGTAGTACTTTCCTGCCAGTTATTCCCTTTTGTAGTTGTGTATTTGATTTTTTTTTTTTTGCTTCCTTAAGTGTAGTATTTTGCGCATATCTCTACTGAATTTTATCTTGTTAATTTCAGAACAATTCTCCATTTTATCAAGGTCTTTCTAATCCTACTCTTTGCAATGTTTATTATTCCTCCTGTTGGTGTTTTCTGCACTTTTTATAAGCATGCTTTCCACTTCTCTATCATTTATGAAAATATTAAAAGACTGAAGACTGACTCCTGTGGAATCCCAGTAGATTCATCCATCTGTGTGAGAGCAAACCATTGATAGCTACTCTTTGAGCTTAGTCCTTTAATTATGCACCCCCATTATGGTAATTTCATCTAAACCACATTTCTTTAATTTATTACTGTCAAAAACCTTATTTAAAATCAAGATAGATCACCTCTCCAGCTTTCCTCCATCCACTAAGCTAGTAACCCTGGCAAAGAAGGAAATTAAGTAGATTTGGCATGATTCGTTCTTGACAAATCCATGTTGGCTATTACTTATTACCCTGTTATTCCATAGGTGCTTTCAAATTACTTGTCTAATAATTTATCCTACTATGTTTCCGGGTATAGAAGTCAGGCTGACTGGTCTAAAAATCACTAGACCCACTTCTTTTTCCCCTTTTTAAGATAGGCAGTAAGTTTCTCCTTCTCATGTCCTGTGGGACCTCACTCGCCCTCAATAATTACTTAAAGATAATTGCTAACCAATCCGAGATTGCTTCTGCTAGCTCCTTAAGTACCTTTGGGAAAATTTCATCAGATCCTGCCAGCTTAAATACATCTAACTTATCTAGATGTTCTTTAACCTGTTCATTTCCTGTTTTGGCTTGTGTTTTTTCCCTCTTGTTATCAATACGAATTCTGAATATCTGGTCATCCTTAACCTTTTTATTGCTGACTGAAGTAAAATAAACATTAAACGTCTCAGATTTCTTGATGGCGGCTGTTAGCTCTCCTGATACGAAAAGTTAGGGGCATCGTTATACTTAAATACTGGGGGGAGCCCTGTCCCCCACCAGCCGCTGGGGCCCTGATCTGTTCCTTTCCCTCCCTGCTGGTTCCCCATGCCCTTCCCTAACCCTTCCGTCCCACTGCTGGTCTCCACTGCCTCAGGCCAACCCTCTGCCCCACATCTTTTCCCCACCAGGCCTGTGTACCTGCCCCTGGCCCACCCTGGCTCCCTGGAGGCAAGCGGGGCCATGGTAGCAGCAGCGGCTGAAGCCCCTGGCATGACCCTGCTCTGAGCATGCTCAGAGCAGGGTCAGACCAGGGCAGGAGTTTGAAAAAACTTCCAGCCCAGCCTAGGGCAGCTCCCTCCCAGCTGGAAGACTCTGTCTTCTGGCCAGGTATAGGCCACGGCTGCCAGCAGTGTTCCTGCATGGGGGCACAACGGTGCACCCCCACGCAGTTTTGGGGCACACTGCTCGGGGGCTGGCCCTGAGTTTTAGGGGGGCTGATGCCCCCTGAGCCCTTCCCAGTGATGCCACTGCAAAAAGTATTACATTTTTCTTCATCTTCCTCTTCTCTTTATTTTTTTATGTTCCTTGCCTTGTGTAATTCAATTTGTGCCTTAACTTTTCTGATTCTTTCCAAGCTTGAAAACTATAGACTATAGGCTTGTCTACACTGGAGTCAAGATAATAATTCAATCCCAAGATGTCAACTTACATAAGCCGCAGGAGACTGGTCAAACTCTGCATATGGCTCCAGGATCTTGCATTCCCCACTGGTCATTGTTACTTCTTCCTGAAATGCATTGCACTGTAGGTATCTATTCCATAGTGGTTCAACTTGGCGCAGAGACTTGTGGGGAGGTAGTTGTTCTCCCAGGATGAACCTTGCTCACTCCTTCTACTTTCAAAAAAAAAAAAAAAAAGAGAGAGAGAGAGAGAGAGAGAGAGTGAAAAGCTTTCCATGCTGTCTTGGGCTGTAGCTGCAGTCAGGGAAGGTGTTATGTGCTGCTTACCTGCCCTCGTGTAGCACAGTGGAAAATCAAGAGCAGCATGAAAAGAACAGAGTTCTGTGGGAGATCCAAGACGTGAATGAGATCAAATTTCATTGCTCTCTGGGTACACAGCTACATTGGAATGGCCCATTTCGACCTCACTGTTATTTCACTTGCAGGGATGGTGTTAGCAAGTCAAATTACAGCACCATTTAATTTGAATTTAGGGTCTGACAGTGGAGACACTGGCTGCAGAAGACTGAAGTAAGCAGCATTATGTCAAACTTCTCTGTCAGTGTAGACCAGGACTGTGACTAGGAGCCTAAAAGAAGAAGATAAGAATGCTACTGCAATAAAAGAAGTTAGCTGATAAGAAGTACAGCTTTCTAAATCAGAAGCAGAACCAGTAACCTTTGAAATGCAGGTAAAGGTGACTCAAACTATTTTCATTTCAAACAAATGCAAAGTAGGCTATATAACTCTGTGATGTAAGAACTCATGGAATCAATGGGCTCCTCACAGCTTAAAGTAATGACACAGTACAGCCAATAAGAACACACTGCATGTAGTATCACAGGTGGACATCCATCAACTTACAGAAACAACTCCCTCAGATTCAGACAGACATCATCTTCCTTCCTAAAGGCAAACAACTGGACATTATACCTAATGGACTGAAGGTAAAAAGTCCTTTACAATTAACATATTACACAGACTACAGTGAGAGATTATGCCATACGCTCTCACAGAAACTCAGAAACCACCTGATCAGCATCCTGTACAGCAGACAGAGGAAACTTAAAAATGAACTCTCAAAACTAGATTCCCTCATAGAAAACCAACCTACAATGCATTCTTCTACATGGCTGGACTTCACAACAAAGAGAAAATCCATCTACGACACACACTTTGCTTTCTTACAGAAGAAAAAAGATAACAAACTGTATAAACTACTAGACACCACTACAGAAAACAAGAGTGACACCTACAACCCAGCCAGCAACATTGTTACTCTCTCAAGCTACACACTTACTCCAGCAGAGGAATCTGTGCTATCTCGGGAACTTTCCTTCTGCCCCACAACTGCCACACATAAGATAAAATTCTGTGGTGACCTAGAGGCCTACTTTCATCGTCTAAGACTCAAAGAATATTTCCATAACACCACAGATACCTTCCTCCAAATGCTACAAGAAGAAATATTGTTAGTGGACTCTTCTAGATGGTCGAAACAAGAGACTAGACTTCTACATTGATTGTTTCTGCCACCATGCCAAGGCTGAAATCGTGGACAAACAGCATCCTTTATATCATAACCTCAGCCCTGCAGAACGCAGTGCCATCCACAGCCTCAGAAACAACTCTGACATTATCATTAAGGATGCTGACAAAGGAGGTGCAGTTGTCATCTTGAATAAATTGGATTAGGACTGGGAGGCTTATAAATAACTCTCCAACACAACATTCTATAGACCACTTTCCTCTGACCCTACTGAGGAATACCAAAAGGAATTATGACACCTACTCAAGAAACTCCCTAAGACAGCACAGGAACATATAAAGACAGAAACACCACCAGAACTGCAGCCACAGATGTTCTATCTACTACCTAAAATCCATAAAAAAGGAAACCCTGGACGCCCCATCATCTCAGGCATTGGCACTCTTACTGCTGGCCTATCTGGCTATGTGGACTCCCTCCTCAGACTCTATGTTATCAACATGCCTAGCTATCTTTGAGATACCACAAACTTCCTGAGGAAAATACAGTCCATTGGAGAGCTTCCAGAAAACACCATTCTGGCCTCTATGGATGTAAAAGCTCTTTACACCAACATCCCATGCAAGGATGGATTACAAGCTATTAGAAGAACCATCCCAGATGATGCCACAGCACAGCTTGTGACTGAACTTTGTGACTTTGTGCTCACCCACAACCACTTCAGATTTGAGGATAATTTATATCTCCAAATCAGTGGCACTGCTATGGGCACCCGCATGGCCCCACAATATGCCAACATCTTTATGTGCGACTTAGAACAACGTTTCCTCAAGTCCCATCCTGAAACACCTCTTCTTTACCTACGCTACATTGATGACATCTTCATCATCTGGACACATGGCAGGGATGCTCTTGAAGATTTTCACAGAGATTTCAACAATTTCTACCCCACCATCGAATTGAGCCTGGAACACTCCACACAGGAGATCCACTTTCTTGACACTACAGTACAAATCAGGGATAGACACATCATCACAACCCTGTACCAAAAACCTACTGATTGGTATAGTTACCTACATCCCTCGAGCTTCCACCCTAAACACACCACACAGTCCATTGTCTATAGCCAAGCCCTAAGATATAACCAGATCTGCTCTGATCCCTCAGACAGAGACAGACATCTGGAGGATCTCTATCAAGCATTCTTGAAACTACAGTATCCACCTGGGGAAGTAAGAAAACAAATTGACAGAGCTAGACGGGTTCCCCAAAGTCAGATCTACTACAGGAGAGACCCAAGAAAGAAAGCAACAGAACACCACTAGTCACCACATACAACCCTCAAGTCAGACCTCTGCAAAAGATCATTAAGGACCTACAGCCTATTCTAAAAGATGATCCCTCTCTCTCTCAAGCCTTGGGAGACAGACCTCTCCTTGCCTACAGGCAGCTGCCCAATCTTAAACAGATATTCACCAGCAACTACAGATCTAACAACAGAAACATTAAAGCAGGCACACACCCCTGCAACAAACCATGCTGCCAAGTCTGCCCACATATCTGCACAGTAGATACCATCATAGGTCCCAATCAAGCCTGATACTCCATCAAAGGCTCATTTACCTGCTCATCTACTAATATGATCTATGCCATCATGTGCCAGAAATGCCCCAACACCTTATACATTGGACAAACAGGATGATCGCTGAGCAAAAGAATAAATGAACTTAGAGCTGATATCAGAAATCACAAAACAAAGAAACCAGTTGCTGAGCAGTTCCATCTTTCGAATCACTCGAAAAATGATTTGTTAACAACTGTCATCACAGATGTGGCTAGGACATCAAGACTTCAAAGAGAAACAGGTGAACTGGAATGAATATGCAAGCTAAATTCTGTGAAAGCAGGACTGAATCGAGACTATGGGTTCTTTTCCCATTACAAAAGGTAATTTGACTTCAGGCTTCCCATGGTTTGAGCCTTAAACTGCTCTGATTTGCTGTTACTGTATGACCTGATCCTATGTTTTACACCCCCTTGCATTTATTTTCATTCCATTCTGTAAGTTCACCCATCTTCGAAGCATCTGACAAAGTGGGATTTTCTCCCATGAAAGCTCATGCCAAAAATAAATCTGTTAGTCTTTAAGTGCCACACAACTCCTTGGGTTTTTTTGCTGGACTAGACTAACACGGCTATCCGTTTGGAAATATTCTTCTGTGCTGGCCACTATTCGTGGAAGTTAATATGTGTGCCTTTGGCAAGTATAAACTTACACACACACCAAAGAAAAGAATAAGAGCACATAGATAGCTATACCCAAGGATGATTACTTATCATTTTTAAGACATGACTAGTGCTTTTCAGCTTCAAAAATTTAAACAAACATTCATTAAACTGAACACATCTGTGAAATGCTATATACTGTGTAATGTCAGTGAGTAACAGTTACTAAATTAAAAACAACTGTTGCAGAGCAAGATGTAGCAGTGCTCTCTGTTTGGAACATCTTGGAGAATATTTTTTATGAGCAGAGTGTGCAGTTGTTTGCTTTTCTTGCTCTCTTTGTCATTCATAAAAGCGTAACAAAAGCCAGAGCAGGTCAAGAAGTTTTGAAAGGGGGAAAAAAAAACCTGCAAATATTTTCTCAGATAAAAGCATTGAGTTGAATTCAGTATGCCTCTCAGAGTCCTGTATCGATAGTGGTGTGTGTGAGTAGCCACTGAATGTTGGTGAAAATGTTCCTAAGTTCCAAGTTAGGAGCAATAGTAACATCAACTCAGACTGGGACCCTGTTGTGCTAGACACTGTTCAATGGCACAATAAGAAATAGTCCCTGCCTCTAAGAACTTGCAAGGTAAGGTAAGGGAGAGATTTTCAAAGGCACATATGGTGGCTGCCAATGGGGTTCCTAACTGTTCTTTGTGATTTTATCTAAGTATTTATATGCCCCCTATTTCCCTAGTCTAGCAGCACCCTCACAAGCTTTTTAAGTATATTTGTCCTCACAACACTCCTATGAGGTCACAAAATGGGGAAGTTCTGAAGTGCACAAAGAGTAAGAGATTTCCCAAGGTTATAAAGGAAATTTGTGGTAGAGAAGGGACCTGACTGTGGGTTTCTAAAATCATAGACTAGTGTCTTAGCTACTGAGCAATTCTGCCTCCAATCAGGTTTTGAAAACCACCCCTTAACAAGGAAAAACAGAAAAAGGGAGGGAGAAAAGAAATATTATTTATTCCCATTGTATAACTGGGGAACTGAGTAAAAGAGATTAAGGTCTGCTTCTAGTAGTCTTATTTGTGTAGGATAACACCTTCCTCCATAAATACTTTCATTAACTTCAGTGTAAGTATTCCTGAAGTTAGGGATTATTCAGCATGCATAATGGAATCAGAACCTGATACTGAATGACTTGCCCAGGTCACTAGTGAGAACTGGGACTTAAATCCAGAAATCCTTAGGGCTTGTCTATACTCAGTTTGCTTGTGTTTTCCATTTGTTAAGTTAAATTTGTGCAAAACTTAGTGTAAATCAGCCCTGAATCTCAGTCCAGAGCCTTAACCACAAGATCCAACTTCCTCCCCTATTATTACAAAGAATTTTATAAAAAATGCTTGAAAATTCTCACCTGAAGGCAAGTAGGAGGGTAGGAACTTGTGTTGTGATTTGCTATTTCATTGTTTACAAATATTAGTCTTCCAGTCAAGAAGTAGATGCAATACCAGTAATTATTCATACAATACACATAACAGATAGCAGAAGCTAGTTTATGACCAATCTGAAAGCTGAAACTTATCTGTTGAAGCATGTTTTTTAGACTACTTAGAAATGACTAGTATTTGTCTGTCTGTGGAAGAAATGAGTCTATATCTGTAAGGAATATTATTTAGAGTGGGTCAGAAAATGGAATTTCCATCCTTCATGGATTTCTGACAATTCATCTGGGCAAAAAACAGTAATTTCAGGTAAAACAGAAGTTCTCAAATGTTGGGATATTTGTTGGTAAATAGAGGCAAGAACTAACAGAGCTATTTAGATAAAAGTAGATGTGAAATGAAAATTCAGAAATATGAAGGAAGTGATCTCTGATATCTATTGTATTATGCAAAAATTCAGAAAATTGTGACAATAACATCATAAAATAACAGGGGTCTCTGTAACATGCATTTTCTGGATATGAGGCAGATTCAGTAAAAACAATAAAGAATGCTCAATTAGCAAGACAATGCAGCTTTTTGTTAATACTCCAGAGTAATATGTTTCTAAGGGTAAGGAGGTCCTACATATGTTGAACCAGGTACCCACAGAAAGTAAAATTCACCCTAGCTTTCCCCTTCCTCCCTGCAGAGACCACACTGCAGACATTCTTATTAGTTCTTAATGTGTGCAGAAAAAACGGTACTTAGAGTGCTCAATTTACACATTCTGATGACTCTTCTGTCATTCTAGTATCCATGGAAACTGAAGTCTGCTGGTTGACATAGTACAGGGCAGATTTAAATAAGCGGTTTTGCAATTAATCAGAATAACTTTTGCCAGAGATTTTTTTTTCCCGTCCACAGATTTTATTCTTTTAAAAATACTAGCCACTGGTGGTAATCCAATATTAACAGTGCTTGCCTGTTTTAGGATAAGGTAGATTCCCGTGTCCACACTCAGAGGGGAGTTTAGAGCTAGAGAAATGGTGTAGTTTATACCTTCGTCTGACCCTGTCAGCATCCAAAATGTCCAATGAGGCAAGGCTGCATGAATGAAGTTACACTGGTTTAATAAGATCTAATTGAAATTGATCTAATTACACCACTGCAACCCCTAATGCAGATGCATTTAAACTGGATTCATCCTTGCTAAAATCAGTCTTAATCTGGTAATTTGCCACTATTAGGTAAACAGACATAAGCGTTAACCCCATTTAAATGTCTAGGGCAGTGGTTCCCAGCCTGTGATGGGGGGGCCAAAAGTGGCCCACAGGGTCTTTCAAAGTGGCCCACACCTGGTGCAGGGAGCCACTGCCTAAGACAGTGTTTCCCACCCAGTGTGCCACAGGACACAGGTGTCCCGTCAGGTCTGAGCAGGTATGCCACAAAATTTTTTTGGAAAACGACTCAGAGAGCTCTAGATTGGCTCATTGGCTAATGAATATTCATGAGTACATTTGGAAGCAATATGGTGGTGTGCCTCAAATTAATTAAAGGTAGCTATGTGTGCCATGACAGAGAGAATGTTGGAACCCACTGGCCTAAGAACTTAAGGGAAACGTATTGCTGCAGGGCTACAGCCAAGGAGATGGATGATAAACAAGCACTCCCCTCCTCCTGGTTGTTGGGACATGGAAATGTGTTCCTAAAGGAGTCATAGGTGCTAAGATCTCTGCTGGAACCAGAGGGAGGACAGCACTGATTTCCCATCTCCTGGCTGCAGATGGAAGCCCTGCCTGGAAACCCAATTGGAGCATACAAGGCTACAAAATGTGTGCAATTTCCCTGCTGCAAACAGGGGGATGGGAGAACAGCAAGGAGGCAGCATCTTCACCAAACTCCCTCTGTCTGGCTACTGTGAGCAGTGGGGAGCACTATTGGTGAAGTAGCCAAGACGTACAATGCTTGAGGAGGGACAGACTTTAAAAATCAGCGCCTTCCAGATTGGCCTGCACCAGGCCATGTGTTCCAACATGTAGGGTGGATCCACACAAGAGTTATATTTCGAAACAACAGCCTCGCCATCTGTGCCCCACCCCCACGTTTTTTCCCCTGCCACTGGCTCCGTGGCAGGGGATTGGTTGGCAACATGGCCCTGCTGGGGGTCATGTTGCCAGACCTCCCATCATGCCCCTCTCCTGAAGCAAAATAGCATGTCAATACTGAGGGCATGCTATTTCACTTTCAGGGTTTCCCTTATTTTGAATTAATTTTTTTTTAATTCAAAATAAGTCATTTCAAAATAAGGATTTTATTTCAAAATAAGGTATTTTGAAATAACGTATTTTGAAATAACGAGCTGCGTGTGGACATAGCCATAGTGAAAGTCCCTCAGCTACACTAAAGCTTTATCTGTGAGTGTGAGACATACTGTGAGTATATTGTAGGTATAAAAATGGTAAATGTAAAAATGAGCACACAGCACAGTAACTTTAAATTGTTTACTTTAAATATGTAGTGATTTGTGGTCTTTAATTTTATATACATCAATACATTTTTTATGAGTTGATAGACTGGTGGCCCTTCAGAGTTGAAAAATATTTTTGGTCCTTGAGCCAAAAATGTTGGGAGCCACTGCTTTTGATCAATGTAACTAGACAAATGTAAACTGGATTTATTTAAGTCAGTGAAATTTTCATCATCTGGACCAGGGTGGCCAAACTTACGGAACTGAAGAGCCACACAAGTTGATTATTAAACCTTCGAGAGCCACACTGAGGCATACAGCTATATACTTTTATCTATTCCAAAATTATCAGGTTTAAAATTCATTGCACATTTTAATTTTATCATAAAAAGAAGGCACATATTGATCCTACTAATGTCAGATTCTAATAATTACTTAAGACTACCATGAAAACTAGGCCTATACAGTAAAAACTTAGCTGTTGCTCGATGTAGAAGACTGCAGGCTAGTGGTGAGTTTTTTTTAAAATCCTGACCGTGCCACACTTCTCCCTACTGTCCTGACCCCATCCAGAACCCCCAGGCCTTGATGCTGGCTCCCCTGGGCTGACCTCTCTGTCCCCAGGGCCCCCTTACCTGGCCACTCCAGGGGCTAGGCACAGACTGGGTCTCTCCCCCACTCCACAAGCATACTCTGAGCATGCTCAGGGTGGGACATTTAAAACTCCTAGGCTGCAGCTGCTTTCTTAAGTTGATTTGCTGACATTCTTCCGTGAGCTGCACTTTTTCATTCAAGAGCCTCATGTGGCTGCCGAGCCAAAGTTTGCCCACACCTGATCTAGACAGTCTTTCACTTGCTGTGGCTCCTTTCATCTCATGTTCAGTTATATTAATGTTATTTTCTATCCATTTACCTATCACCTCTCAACTGGGCCAGCTAAGCCTGAACCTAAGGCCAGCTCTATAATGGTGCAAAATTCAGTGGCAGTAAATTGATTATGCCACAGTAGCTTTACCAGTGAGATGAGAGTCCCACTGTAGAACAGCCTTTTGTGGCCACTGGCATTTCTTACACCATATCAACTAAATCTATGAAGAACAAGTCTCCACTTCATGGTTCCCTATCATCTCTAGAACAGGATCATCTCAATCTCTCCCTCCATGCTCAGGGTATGACTTCACGGATGGTGGCAAATTCACCCTGGTTAGAGCAATTTCTCAGGATCAAATGAGCAAAAAATGAAGACTCGTTCAGTCAATCTGGAAATCGACTTAATAAATCCACCCCTGGAAAATGAGTAACATTGTGTCTACAAGATCCAGAGGGGCAGCTGTGTTAGTCTACTTCAGAAAAACCAACAAGGAATCCTGTGGCACTTAAAGACTAACAAGTATGTTTATTGCATGAGCTTTCATGGGAGAAAATCCCACTTTGTCAGGCACTTTGAAGTCTTCCAGAACATTTCCCATCAGCACAGCACAGCAGAGACCGAGCGCAGAATGGTCTTTAGGTATTCAACAGAAGATACACAAACTACTCTGTGAACATTGCATTTCTCCTGTCAACTGCTACTGAGTGTATTAAGTGTAGACCAAGCCTAGGAGTGATTATTGAGATGTATCAGAATCTACTGTGTTATGCAGAGAGAAGCTGCAGACCTTCCAAGGGACCTGCTTCATCTCTTGGCCAAATGGACTGGTATAATGAGCTCAATGGCCCTATTCAGCCGCACTTCGAATCACGGTCAGAGAACACCAGTCTTACCTTTCTCATCATATATGGCTGTCCTTGCATAGAACACCTAATGGAAACATTGCAAATCAATGAGCTTTTCTCACTTCTTGCCATATTATAAAGCAGCAATACATTTTTAAAAGTTAATTGGTTCCTATACCTTGTCTGGTAATTTAATTTCAAATGTGAGCATCAGTAAGCTATTATGTGAAACCTAAGCTGTTTAAAATATTGGATAGTAATAAGCAACATAGCCAATATGGAAGGAAGGAAGGAATAACAAAAATAGAATCAGTAAGTTCCTTATATTAAATCATATCCTAAGCTTTCCAAATGGAAACAGGAGAGTAATTCTCACTTGGTCATTGTTTTCACCAGTTCATTGCAATTGAAAAAGCATGAAGAACAATTTTGTATTCTAGTCTCATGGGTTGAAATGAAATACTGACATAATTCTTATACCTTGGCAAGAAATCATATCCTTTTCTAGCATTCTGTCTGACTGAAACATCTTTAGGTTAAAGAACAGCGAGTCATTGCTCATCAGGGAAATAAAAGGGAGTCACAAATAGTTCTTTAAATTGTAAATAGAAGTCTATTATTGTTCATATAGACCCTTCAAAGTAATATGGACTGTATTCACATCTATAACTTTAAAATAACTGCCCCCCCCCTTTCTTTCTCCTCCCAGTCAGGTGAAAAAGGTGGTGGAAAATAGCTGCAATAGCTTTGCCTCTCTTAGATTGAAAATCAATAGTACTTACAGTAACAAAAGAAAACCAATATATATTTCTCACAGGGTCGACAGACAACTATTAGTTCAGTGTTTACCACCATCATTTGAAAACAGCAACAGATACTCAGAGAAGTGGACATGATTTTATAAAACTCAGCATGATGTATCCTACCATTCTTGTCCCTCTCTGAAGGACAGACTGAGCTCCAAATAGTGAAAAATGTAATGAAAGTAAATTCTGAAAGAAGAAGAAATTGAAGCTGTAATGCAAGAAATTAAATGATGATTATTTATTTATTTATTTATTTATTTATTTAACTCAGTCAGGACAGTGGGAATGCTGTGTGTTAGAAACTTGCAGAATGGGTTCCTTCACAAATGTTCAGAGATTATTATTTTATGAAGAAACATAGTTGGCCAAGTCCTGACTTTCAGCAAGGACCCTCTGTGTCTCTCTAAAAAGCAAATGGGCTTAAAGCTGTGGTAAGTGGGCAACTGAAGATTTCCTCAACATGGATATAGTTAGTCCTATGCCCCACATGAACAGAACCTCTGTACTGGCCTCAGTGAGCATATGGAGCACACAAATAGACATTACAAACTACAGCAACTGAAAGCAGCCTTTGGGCTGTTTTCAGCTGCACAGGGAATCAAAACAGTTCCTAGATGTCCTGATGATCTGAGAAAGGGATAGGAAGGTATTGAAAGACTGCTTTTGCTCCCTGTCATGTCTACGGAGCCTTGCACTGGAATCCCTGACTCATGGGTGTTGTGGGCTGTTTCCGCACCAGACTGAAGAAAGCCTCTCTTCCATCCATGCTCACTTTGACTTGGGTGAAGGAAGCCTTCTTCTGGGATGTGATTGAAGAAATCACTTGTCCTAAATTTACTGTGGGTTGATGTAGAAAATAAATTTCCAGTTAGCAGTTTCTGCAATACTTTTTCTGTACATCTCAGCTAAAGCTCTGGGCCATAGAAAAGCTGTGGATCAGAGAGGCTATAGAATTCATTTCTTTTTCCCACCCCAGCCCAGCCCCAAATTGTTCAAGACTTACAGCTGCACTTGCAGAGAATGCCTGACCTCCTCCTGGGATCGCAAGATACCTTTCAGCGAAGAGGAAAGGTTTAATCATCGGGACTTCCGTTAGAATTTTGAGTAGCCACTTCTTTTACTTTGTTCTTCCTTGATTAGCAAGTGCTCATTAAAGACTTTCTGCACTCATTGAAGTCAATGATACAATGCCTTTTGACTTGAATGGAGTAAGATCAGATACTAATTTCTTAAGTTTGTAACTACTATAGTTAAATTAATAATCTAATACTCTGAAAAAGCAATGGAACAGTAAGATAGTAGAGATTCTTTTTTTAATTGCTGGAATTGTTATCAAAGAAAGAGACTTAAAATAAATAATTAATAAATCACCCAAGAAAGCAGTCATTAAAATGAAAGAATGGTGATGATCTTTAATCAGAAACATAATTAATATTAACCTTCAAGTCCTGTCTGACAGTTACAGCCTGCTGCTCTCTCACTGGAAAATAAAAGTAATGCAGGCTAAAACAAATCAGTGGTCAGATCCTCAATGGATGTTAATTGAGTAGTTTCCCTGAAGTTAATGGACCTATGCTATTTTTTTTTTTTTTTACAGCTAAAGGTCTGGCTTTAAATTTCAAAACATTTTCTCAATAACCAGAAGAGCTTGCTGCAGAACAATAAAATAAGTATCCCCTGCTGGTGTAATGAATAATATTTTGAAACATGTGCATAAATACAATTCTTGGTAAAAATGTGTTGATGCATGTCCATGCACAGATCATGCACAAAACTAATACAAAACATGGTTAGCACTGTTAAATACAATGTGACCATGTAAAAATCTCTCATGTTTTATGATGTAACTATAAACCACATGTCATAATTTCCTGGACAAGATGTACTGTAGATCCCTTTCCGTTAGGGTGACCAGCTAGCAAGTGTGAAAAATCAGGACAAGGGGGTGGGCTGCGGCCCCCAGTTTCCCAGTAGTGTTGATTTAGTAGGCCTAGCCTTACTTAAGCATTGGTAAGCCCTTTTCCTCTGGGGGAGTCAAGGACAGAATAAGTGGGCAGAGACACAGAAACAGCTCTTTAGAGTGAAGTATTATTTATTTATCAAAGGGAACACAGCATTTAGGGAAATAGATTAATCAACATAATAGTTAATAAAACTGTATTGCACCTCTTGCCTTTTCTAAACTTAGCCTGCCTATCTGTAGCTCAGGTAATAGCTTACTTAAGACTCCTCTTCCTTTCCCCTACTTCTGAGTGTGAGGGATACTTACCATCTCCGCAGACCATGTCTTTCGGTGCATTACACTAGCAAATTAGTTTGAATTAAGGAGACTTAATTCAAACTGACTTAGTCCCTGTCCATCATAGACTTTCACTGTTTCGAATTAAAGAATTCCTTAATTCAAACTAATGAAAGCTTAGTTTGAATTAGTAACACCTGCATTTAGTTCGAACTAAGCACGCAATTTGATTCTTATTTTGAACTAAGGGCAAGATAGACCAGGATTAAGCCTTAATTCAAACTAGATAAATTCAGTTTAGGGCAGTTACTTCTAAGTAACAAAATGCACTAACTCAATTTAACATTTAAGTCAAATTAATGGTTTTTTTTTTCATTTGATTTACTAAGGTCGGGTTTAGTTTGAATTAAGGTTGAACTAACTAATTCAAATTAACTTTTGTAGTGTAGATGTTGCCTTCGTGTTTCAGTCAATCTGTGTATTGGGTTCAGTCTGCTGACAACCTTTTCTGACCTTCACTTTTTGTAGGATGAACCTTCTAACTTGACAGTATCTTTTGATCTCTCTCATCTCAGTCCTAGAAATACAGCTGTGTAACTTTACTGGGACCGAGCAAATAGCATCTTTATAGCTGTAACCCTTCTGTCAAGGTGAGATGGTAGAACAAGGGCTGGGTTCTGTATCTAGCGGTTTCCAAATAATCTACAGCACTAACCAGCTCGAGCCCCCACCCAGTCTTCTGGGAAATCCTGTACTTTTCCCTGGGCACCCCAAAAGGGTAAGGCTTCCCTGCTCATGAGCATGAGTCTGAATGTAGTATTACAAAACTTTTAATAGTAACAAAAGAAAGGCAAAAAATCCAATAGCAAAAATCAGCACTGATCTAAGAATCAGTGCAGAGCAAGGTTCCCAATGAACCCCAATGCAGCCTAACAAAACATATAAACTCAATAGCAAAAGTCAGCACTGATCTGAAGAATCAGTGCAGAGCAGGATTATCAACAAAACCCCAGGGTATGAGAGAATGTCCCTCACACAAGCTGCCCTGCAGTGCCACCCTCTGGTCACTTCCACTGTCCACTTGCACAGTCCACTGGTTCCTGCTGGTGCCACCCATGGGTCACTTCTGCTGTCCCGCTGCCCACTATTTGCTCGCTGGCTCCATCCGCTGGCACCACCCATGGGTTGCTCCCACTTCTGGACATCCACTAGCCGCTCACTGGTTCCACCTGTTGTCCATTGGTACCACCCACAGGTTGCTCCTGCTGTCCCACCGTCCTCTCGCTGACTCTGCCTGCTGTCTGCTAGCGCTGCCCACTGGTCACTCCTGCTGTCCAGCCATCCACTGGCTGCTCTTTAGTGATTTCAGCTCAGAGAGAGAGTCTCGTCTCTCAGTGATTTCAGCTCTTTACTCAGAACAGCTGCAAACAGCCTCTTCAGTCAAAATAACAGAAGAAAGGCTCCAGAAGAAGCCTGGTCACTGATCTATCCCTTCACAGTAGGGCAGGGGGTGATGGAGTGCCTCAAGCATAGCTTTTAATGAGCTAGTGCTAGTCCCCACCCATTTCTGCTTTTCTCAGGCTGAAAGCATGGAGGTGGTCCCTCTTTCAACCTTTTTTTTTTTTTTTTTTTGGCTAATGGTGACTTTTCACCCTTCAACTAACATAAACAGAGTTTTAACATTCAAAAGAGTAGCGTATTACAAAAGACAGTATTTTATGTTTCTTTTCAGTAAACTGACAGATTTGTGTTCAAATAAACCTAAATGCCATTAACCATCATACCCTGCACCCATCAGTCAGACTATGCTAATACCTAATGGTACTCTTTATGCTCATGCAAATATAAAACCCATGCAGATTAGTTGCCCCCTCCTTCTCAGCTGTTAGGCACAGCCTCTAAGCCTGCCTTACACAGCTAATAATGTGGCTATTGGGTTTGAGTGTATACTGGAATCCTCTGTTCTAGGTCATTATTTTACCTTTGCTGCTTGGTTCCGCTACCAATCACTTCTGATCTTACCTTGTAGAGAGTCCTAATACTGCCATATGTGTATGCACAATATACATTAAAAATTATACTGTTTTACAGTTCATTATAATGCTCATTGCCATCTGGAGCAGTGTAACAACAACCATCTCCTGACTTCGTATGTGACTGAGGAGGCAGAGCAGAGAGGCAAACCCAGCTCTGCTTTCTGTTAATGGACTTAGAGAAGGCTGAAGTAGATTTGTCATCCTGTCTTAGGCCAAGATCTTCAGAGGTATTCAGGCACATACCGCCTTTTGAGGATATGAGCCTTAGGCCATGTTCACACAGCACGCTTATTTCGAAACAACCTCTGTTGTTTCGAAATCAGAGTTAGGCTGTTCACACGACGCACGGCTGTTTCGAAACAATGGGTTTTGTTGTTTCCAAACAACAGTGTTGTTTCAAAACAAGTTAAACCCCATGCATGGACGAAACAACATTGTTTCAAAACAAGTTGTTTTGAAACAATGCCATGCAAACACGTTGTTTCAAAACAACGGTGACTTGTTTTGAAATAACTGTTGTCTGAACATGCTATTTCGCTTTGAGCTTTTTTCCTTAATTCGAATTAACAACCTGTTAATTCGAATTAACTTATTTTGAAATAAGATGGTATTTCGATACAAGTTGTTTCGAAACAACCGTATTGAAATAATCCCCTGTGTGTGAACACAGCCTTAGTGTCCTTCCAAGAGAGTGAGAGAGTAAAGGAGGTACAGAGGAAGAACCGAGCCAGCCCCTAGCTGATTCATCTGAGGCAGAATTTTCTGCAGTCCACATGCTCCAAGTCTTGTCACCAGCCTCTCCAGAACCAGGCTGTGCCACAATGGGAATATTTTTTCCCTGCTATTTAGATACAGATTACTTAAGTGAACAAGCAATGGGACAAGATTAGAAATTACATAATTTGAGAAATTCACTTGCTAGATCACTCATCCCATATGCCAACATCATTGTTTGTTAGATGTGATGTGACTTTTCCCTTTATCCCAGACACATACTCCTTTACTATCCAGCTGCACCATGAGTAAAAGTTGTCTGTGAAATATATCTTTTACTCTGACCCCATTTGCTATATGTTATCAGAAACATGAAACATCAATCACTGTGATATCTAGGCACTGAATTTTAGTGCTTGGGCTATTTTTCTGTCATCACCCACTGTTCACTTACCATAGATCTTGTCTCTCCGCCCTTACATTTCTTGTCTTCTATTAAACTTATTCAGAGATATGCCTCCTGATTTTATTTCAGATTATGACTGAGGCAATATCTTGCCCTTCCAAGAGGCAAATCTTTCATATCAGTAAGCCACACTTCCGCTTTGATTTTCTTAGAGCCTATTTTTTTAGTATTTCTGTAGAAGACTCAACTCATTTGAGTTAGAAGGTATTCTAAGGCATCACACACGGAATGTTAATTATTGTCTCCTGAATCTGTCAAAAAACAAAAACAAACAAAATAAACAAAATAAAAAAAGCCACCTGCCCAAGGATACCAGCTACCTGTTTGTAATATATTAACCAGCCACTGTCATGAAACAAATTATCTATGCATTGTTGACTATGGGAAACCACGAGCCAGAAGTGTCATTCTTCTGACTTCATTCATAACCATCCTACATCCCCCATTTGCTTAAGAACAACCTGATAATTTTCATTGGATTTATGGTTGTGGTATGTTTGCTCACAGAAGACTCTGTACAGTGATCTGTTTAACTGTTTCAACAGGGTCTGCCTTTTTCATAGGTAAATCTATGTCATCTGGATCTGTGTTTCTGGAGTTTATTGCATGCCTGATAAATGAGTCTTTTGAACTTTCCATGCACTGGTCAGAGGGAAACAGTTACACGTTTCCTGTAGTTTGGCAAAAGCTATGTGGAAGGAAGCTTACAGGTGTCCACTCATTGTGAAGGTTCACCATAAATATGATTTTTTTTTGTGAAAATATTTACCCTTTGCCTTAGTGACTCCACGTCTGTGGAGGCTGTTATATGTCATGTTTCTGCCTCTGAATGGTAGAACATGTCTTGCACCTGAACTGGCCTATTATGCTATTAATTAAAATCAGTCTGAATCCAAACTAAACTGTGCTATGGATTAAAAATGACACTTTTGACCAGATCTTGCCCTCTTTGGAAAACCTCTTGAGCCCAACACTTGATGGTATGTGCATGTGTCACAAATCCATGCTTATTGCTATGAGGGATTGGGAGAAATAATTTTATGCTCACTCTAAAATTCTTTCTGGCATTTAGATCAAATCTGCCCAGCGCACATGAGGAGGTTTTTTCCCCTAAGGTTAGGATGTTGCTCTAAAATCCCATACAGAGGCTACATAAAGGAAGTCCAAACTATACAAGTTTTCAGAAGCCTTTTCTGTGTTGCCTTGGTGTAACAGACTCTTTTTAGTTCAGTCAGTTGGACAGTTAACTAATCTTCAGGGATACATCTTTTTTTTTTAATTGTTAAACTTCTATCTATGCAAAAAGTATATACAGGCTTACTGTATATGATTTCCCCTGTTATTATGAGAAATTTGTTCCATGTTGAAGACTGACTTTTTTGGACTCCATTCTTACCCAGTTCCAAAGGGGTGGCCATGTTAGTCTAGTTCAGCAAAACAAGCAAGGAAGGTAAAGCATCTGATGAAGTTGGATATTCTCCCATGAAAGCCCATGTGATAAATACATTTGTTAGTATTTGAGTGCCACGGGACTCCTTTCTTGTTTTGCACTCTTAACCAGTGTCTCTCAATCTTCCTCTTAAGATAGCAAGTTCCAGTATAATTTCAAAGACTGATCCACCTAGGGTAAAGTGCAGCCCTCCTTTTGTCAGCATGAAGAGGTTTTTAAAATTTTATTATCTTATTAAGTGCTAAGTTGGAGGGTATACATTTTTTTCTAGTTTACAATAGAATGAGAATTTGGAAACACATTCAGAAAAAAATGATTGCTAATGAAAAGTTGGGGAGAGCAGAGGGAGGAAAAACTGGAGAGCTATTTGGAAACATGAAATGGACTTTCCATTGCTGTCTCTTTCCCAAATGCACTTTCACAGCACAAACTTTCATTCTAATCACAGTTCATTAGAAAAGTAACTTTTCACCATCATTGTCGATGAAATAACAGTTGTTGCTATGTATGCTTCCTTTTTTCCATATATGATTTTTCACTTTAGTCTTGTGCACGCAAAAGAGGGATGTGCCAAAAGGAATTTTAAAAACAGATCCATTTAATCAAGAGTGAAATAATAGTACAGGGTGAGTTTAAGTGAAATCCAGGTTGGAAATTTGTGAGTTATGGGACTTATCCATTTAATCATCACATTATTTCTATAAATGTGTATGGAGAAAACTTGAAAAAACATAAGTCTGTACAGAACAATCCTTTGTACAGGTCTGTTCCTGAAATAAGTTCAGTACCTGTTTGAAAGTGTCCACTGAGCTGTCAACATTCTAACAAGGGGTTGGTTCCCTGTCATTATATCACTGTTGTCACCTGTGATAGGTGCACTGGCAGTAAGGAGATTTCATATTTAATCAAAAGCTATTTAGCCAAAAAATGAATAACGAGTGAGAGGAGTCAGCACTGTGATGACTGCTATCTTGGTCATGAATGGGGACTAAACTGCAGACCTCCACAATAAAAAGCATGAGCCTCTACAGATTGAACTAAAGGACTCAGTCCCATAACTGGGAGCTGTGGTTCAGGCAAAGAAGGTCATCACATGACATAGAAAATCAGATTGCAGTGCCATTTTGAGAGTAAAGAGCTATGCTGTGTACTTGCTGGAAACATTTAGACTTTTTTTCTGGAAAGTGCAGTTGAGCTTGATGACTGAAAATTTTGTCCAATGTGTTCAAGAACTGTAAGGTGGACAAGGAATCAGCTAAGTAAATAGAAGGAAGCAGTTATGCTGAAAGATAAACTATTGGACTAAAGAGAAGTGACCAGTGGAGTGGCTCAGGAATTGGTCTTAGAACCAATCTTTTTCAATATTTTGATTAATGACTTTGACATAAAAGATAGGGATGTGTCATGAAAGTTGCTGATGATACAATGGAGGGAGACATCGCCAATAGAGAGGATGATAGGAATGTTAAACAGGAAGATCTGGATGACTTTGAAGCCTGGAGTGGCAGAAATGGGATTAAATTCAATAGCACAAATTACAAGGTCATACGATTTCCTGCTACCTACTAAGGGCTCATCAGTCCGCAGTTACGGGAGGGGCAGAGACCTGGGTGTGCAGGTAGATCACAGAATGACTATGAGCCATCAGTATGATGCAGCTGTGAAAAAGGCAAATGTGATATTAAGATGTATTGGGTGAGTCATTTCCAGTAGAGACAGTGAATTATTAATGCCATTGTAAAAGCACTGAGAAGATCTCACCTGAAATATTGTGCACAATTCTAGTTACCTAAGCTGAAGAAAGCTTAACCTGTAACAAATTGGAAGAGATGTAGAGAAGAGCTGCTAAGATGATGAGAAAAATGAAGGGCTATCTTCTGAGAGGAGACTGAAAGAACTTGCCTTGTTTAGTTTAGCAAAAAGAAGGGTGAGAGGGCACATGATTGCTCTCCTTAAAAACAATGAGGGGCTAAAAACCATAGAATCATAGGGTTGGAAGGGACTTCACAGGTCATCTAGTCCAACCCCCTGCCACAGTCAGGACCACTCCCACTAAACCATCCCAGTCATGGTTTTGTCCAGCCTGGCCTTAAACACCTCCAAAGATGGAGACTCCACCACCTCCCTTGGCAGCTCATTCCAAGGCTTCACCCCTCGCCTAGTAAAAAAGTTTTTTCTAATATCCAGCCTCAACCTCCCTAACCACAACTTGAGACCATTGCTCCTCATTCTGTCCTCTGTTACTACCAAGAACAGTTGAGCTCCATCTTCCTTGGAGTATCCCTTCAAGTAGTTGAAGGTTGCTATCAAATCCCCCCTTAATCTTCTCTTCTGCAGACTAAATAAGCCTAATGCTTTCAGTCTTTCCTCATAGGGCTTGTGCTCCAGCCCTTTTATCATTTTGGTTACCCTCCACTGGATTCTCTCTAGCATGTCCCTGTCCTTTTTGTAGTGGGGAGCCCAAAACTGAACACAGTATTCTAGATGTGGCCTCACCAGTGCAGAATAGAGGGGAATGATCACATCCCTTGATCTGCTGGTAATACTTCTTTTGATGCAGCCCATTATGCCATTGGTCTTTTTGGCAGCAAGAGCACACTGCTGACTCATATCCAGCTTCCCATCCACCATGACCCCCAGGTCCTTTTCTACACTGCTGCTACTTAGCTGAATGTTCCCCAGCCTGTAGCAGTGCATGGGGTTTTTCCGTCCCACATGCAGGATTTTACACTTCTCTTTATTGAACCTCATAAGATTTCTATTGGCCCACTGTTCCAATTTATCTAGGTCTCCCTAAATCCTTTCCTTGCCCTCCAAAGTGTGTACTGTTCTCCCCAGCTTGGTGTCATCCGTAAACTTACTGAGACTGCAGCCTATTCCATCATCCAGATCATTGATGAAAATGTTGAACAGAACCAGCCCCAGGACCGACCACTGGGGCACACCACTCATTACTGGTTGCCAGCTAGACATGGAACCATTGATTCCTACACACTGAAACCGTTGATCTAGCCAGTTTTCTATCCACGTTGGACTCCTTTCCCCTTCAGATTAGCTTCCCACGGGATCCTGCCCATCAGTTCCCTGAGGGAACCAAAATCTGCTTTATGAAGTCCAGGGTTTTTGTTTTGCTTCTTTCCTTCCTCCCTTTAATCAACATCCTGAACTCAACCATGTCATGGTCACTACTGCCTAGTTTGCCATTTACCTTTACCTCCCTGATCAATTCTTCCCTGATTGTGAGCAGCAGGTCAAGAGGTGCAAGGCCCCTAGTTGGTTCCTCTAGCATTTGTACTAGAAAGTTGTCCCCAACACTCTCTAAAAATTTCCTGGATTGCCCATGCACTGCTGTATTGGCCTCCCAGCAGATGTCAGGGTAATTGAAGTCCCCCATGAGCACCAGGGCCTGTGATCTAGAAGCTTCTGCTAGTTGTCCATAGAACACCTCATCCACCTCCTGCTTCTGGTCTGGTGGTCTATAGCAGACACCCACCACAACATCCCTCCTGTTGCTTTCCCCTCTCAATGTAACCCACAGACTTTCTACTGGCACACTTCCACTTCCATAATAGAGCTCTGAGCAGTCATAGAGCTCTTTTATATATAACGCTACTCCTCCCCCTCTTTCCTGCCTGTCTTTCCTGAACAGTTTATACCCATCCATGGCAGAGCTCCAGTCATGCAGACTATCCCACCACGTCTCCGTTATTCCTATAATATCATAGTTCCTTGTCTATGCTAGTATTACCAATTCTTGCTTATTTCCCAGGCTCCTCGCATTAGTGTATAGGCACCTAAGATACCCGGCCGATTGCCCTACTTTGTCATTTTGATTTTCAATTCTATTACATATACCTCCTTGCATTTTTTCTTGGAGTCCTCCTCCCCCACTCTTCTCATGTGTTGGCGCTTCAGTGGAACATTTAAGACAATTATTTGATTCCCGCCCCATGTTCCAACTACCTTCTCTTTTACTCCTGGTGCTATAGGCGCAGCACCCCCCAAGTTCCATCCCTTCCCCCAGATCTCCCACATTGTCACTTACCTGTGGGCTTTGGTCTCCTTCCCCCATTGAACCTAGTTTAAAGCCCTCCTCACTAGGTCAGCCAGTCTGTGCCCAAATATGCTCTTCCCCTTCCTGGACAGGTGAAGGCCATCTCTGCCTATCAATCCTCTGTCCTGAAACAGGACTCCCTTTGGAGTGGGGATGATCATATTAGGCTGGGGTAAGTTTACCTGACTGTAGATCACCTGACTTAACTCTGCAGTGAAGACATACCCTGACATGGGCCAGAGGCTTCAGAGGCTATTGTTAGAACCTTGAGGTTGGCAAAAGTGGGATAATTTGCTTCTTATCCAGGTCTCATACTAGGCTATGCTATTTCAAGATTGGCTGAGACCTTGAAGCATGAAGTTTAATATGATGCCCTCCAGAATGTTTATCATCATTAAGAGAATTTCCCTATGAAAGCATTCTTTTAAAGCTGTGATAGCAATGTCTTCAACGCTTTTCCCAACTATGAGCTTTGCAGATTGTTAAAGACAGATTTGCAGCCGTGTGCAGTTGCAGACTTCTATGTACACCAAATTTACATGTGCAGATACTAATTTACGTGTGAACACACACACACACACACACACACACACAGAGTGTGTCATGCAGGTACCTTACTAATCACTTTTTATGTGTACTACCTTGAGTTTCTGCGTACAGAAATCATACATACACTCCAAACTTTAAAAATGTAACTGCCCCATGAGTTCAGACTATGGGGGCAATATCTTCTGCTGGCATATATTATTAACATACCTCTATGGAGTCAGTAAAAGGTGATTCACACCAGCTAAGCCTCTGGCCCTAGATCATTATACACACTTTTGATCCACTACAGATGACTGATTTTTTACAGTTTTTGTAACTAAATATGCAGTCTTGCTACCCTCTTGTGGACAAATAACCATTACTGCAGTACACCACTTCTTTCAGCTCTATGAATTAATGAAAGAAACTATGGCTATGTCTAACTAGCAAATGAGCCAGGACTATGCAAGCTTAGTCTGGACTAATTTGAACCATGTCTACACTAGCCTTTGGCTAGTTCAAACTAATTTTTTTTTCAAACTAGCCAAAGCTTAGTTTGAACAGTAAGTTGCCAGTGTGGCTAGTTTGAACTAGCATGACGAAGTCATGCTAGTTCAAACTAAAATAAGTTTGAACTAACAGTTAGTTTGAACTAACCATGTTTTCACAGTTCGAATTAACTTTTAGTTCAAACTAGCCAAATAAAAAGTTAGTTTGAACTAAAAAAAGTGTGGCTAGTTCAAACTAAAGAAAAACCCAGTTAATTCAAACTAACTTTGAAATGCTTAGTTTGGACTAAGCAATTCCAGACTAAGCTTTTAGGTGTAGACATAGCCAAGGAGTCCTGTGGCACTCAAAGTCTAACAAATCAATTTATTGCATGAGCTTTCATGAAAGAAAAATCCCGCTTTGTCAGACATTTTGAAGAAATGGGATTTTCTCCCATGAAAGCTCATGCAATAAATCAATTTGTTAGTCTTTAAGTGCCACAGGACTCCTTGTTTGTTATACTGAGCTAGACTAACATGGCTGCCCCTTTGGAACACGAATTAATGAGTGGATGTGATAATGTCCCACACAGAAGAAACAGGGGGATCTGCTTTCTGTACTTTGGTTTTTGCTGTTTTCATTTGTGTTTTAATTTACTCTTACATGGGATCTCTCATGAAAAAACAAATAGATTTTCATATGGAAACATTAGCACAAGTCAACATAAACCAGGACTTGCTCCTCTGGAATGAATACAAAGTAAAAATGACCCAGCAATTAGGGGGATAACTTGGGACCTGAGTTCAATTCTTCACTCTGCCACAGATTTCCTTGAATTGATCAAATCACTTAGCCTCTCTGTTCCTCATTCCCATCTATAAAAGAGAATAACAATAATTCCCTATCTCATGTGTGTTTTGTGCAGATAACAATATTAGAGATTGGGAGGCAGTCAGATATCATGGTGATGGTAGCTAAATAAATGTCTTATATAAATACACTTAATCATCTCTGTACATTTGCAAGATTGGGCCCTTACACTACGAAGGCCAGGGATTGTGTGTTTGTATGGTGCCTAGCACAACAAGAACCCAATACTAGTACTACTACAATAGAAACATTAAACACTAATATTCATCTGTCAATATCTAACATTGAAGTTTTCTAAACTAGTCTGTTGATTGAATCAAGTGGAAACAACTTAACTCAGTTTTACAGAGAGTAAACTACAACAACCAGTGTTCTCCCCAGGAATTGAAATTAAGGTGGGGTGTTGGAATTTATGGGGGGAGAGGGAGGTGAGGGCCAAAGAGGTATGAGGCTGTGGTGGTGAAGAGAGGCTATATGGCACCATAGTAAAAAGTGAAATGTGGTTCATAAACAACCATTTTCTTAGATTATCACACAAAGTTGGCTACTGGCCATACTCATAAATGATCAGGTAAAAGAGGTAAACACTGAGGTGGCAAGTTTTGCAGATGGTACAAAATTACTCAAGATTAAATTGGATTATTATTAAATTTGGATTATTAAATCCAAAACCATATGTAGCCAATGTCTCTTATTCTTTGGGAATTTAGGATGGCCAATATGGATCAATTTGGAAGGCAAATGTTCTTAGTCCAGATCAACTACAGGTATGCTTAATTAAATAGGACTTCCTCCCTGAAAACAAACAGTCAAGGAGTACTCAGATTGAAACTTTTAACGATTCTTTATTGCTAGCTGCATAAACCAAGTGATGAATAGGAGTATGAATGAACACAATGTAAAATAAATGGTAAAGGGATTACATTAATACATTTCTATAATAACTGTTAACAGTATTGCTGCTAAGATTTCCTTATCTTTAAGATACGGTTACAAAAGTTATACTCACACTCAGAGTGAAGATAAGTTGAAGTAGTGAGCTAACAATTCTAAACTTAACCAGCTAAATAAAATAAAGAAACCTGGCTGGAAGAAGTCAGGTAGAGCATTGCTAAAGGTCTGTGCAGTTTCCTCTTACATTGTTCAAGTTCATCGGCTGGAACATGGAAGCTTCAACCCCTTTACAAATTTGAGGGCTTTAAATACCCTTTCAACAATAACTTGCATTATCTCATTCCTCCTGACCCAAATATGGGTATTTTCCAGAAATTGCTAGGAGCACCTTCAGATTATTGGTTCAGGGGTCTTCTGATGTTTATCTTCTGGCGTATTTTCTCATTTCCTTGTTTATCAGTTTATGGGTTTTGTGGCGGGTTTGCAGGTTTTGTTTTTTTTTTTTACCTATTTGTCTGCAGAACATAGTCAAAACCCAACTTGCCAAATTCTACACGGCCTACGCTCACCTTTCACCCTGTTAGTTGTCTCCTATAGATAAATGCAAACCTTAGTTTGCAAAGCTTGCAGGTCTTATCCTATTGCATAGCAAACTTACTTACTGTCTTTGCAAACTAAGTCACATCCTTTTTCAAAGATCTGTAGGATACATGCATTTCAGCTTATGGAAAGAACTAGTACTAAGCTCCTTACCTATAAAAAGTGAAATACTATAAACCATAGTTTCTTAAATTTATATAAAGAAAGATATATTTGTATAAAATAGATAGAGAATAATATATGCATGCAAGCTTAAAACAGGGTATAGCCAAAGGCTACAGAGACTGTGAAGAATTTTACAAAGGGATCTTACAGAACTGGATGACTGTACAACAAAATGGCAGCTGAACTTCAATATTGATAAATACAAAGTAATGCATATTTGAAAACAGAAACCCAATGACACATATAAAATAATTGGGTCTAACTCAGCTGTAACCACTGAAGAAAGAGAGAGACTTCTAGACTCTAAGGCTATGTCTACATTTAGAGTTTCAGTTCAAATTACTGAATTTGAGTTAGTCAATTCACACTAATAATTATTAATTTGAATTCAGTCAATTTGAATTGACATGGCCACACTAGAAAATCCAATTCGAATTGGCATGTCCATGAACAGGACTTGCTAGTTCGAATTTGGTAGGGGGCGCTATTGTATAGGGAAAAATCAAACTAACAGTGAATTCAAATGGACATGGCCACACTGGGTCAATTTGAATTACTCACTTTGAATTGACCCTGACTTTGAAGTCAAACGGGGTTTGACCAATTCAAAGTCAGCTTTCATCAATTTGAACTGAGGAGTCTCAGTCTGAATTGAGGAAAGCCAGTGTGTCCATGCACTTAATAGAATTCGAATTGATGGCAATCAGTTTGAATTCAGCTCTAAGTGTAGACATACCCTAAGGTCAGACAGGGCTAATAAGATGGTCTTGCCTCCTGCAGAATGCAGGACACAAAACCACACCCACTCACTCCTGTAATAAATTTCTAACCTCAAACTGAGTTATTAAAGTCCTCAATTCTTGATTTAAAGACTTTAAAGTACAGCAAATCCACCAGCAAGTGAGCCATCCGATGTCCCATGCTACAGGTGAAAAACCCCCACAGCCTTTGTCAATCTGCCCTGGGGGAAAATTCTTTCCCAAATTCTGACTCAAAATATAGCAATCAACTAAACCCTGAGCATATGAGCAAGTCTTACCAGATGTTGGAGTCTACTATGGATAGTTCTGTGAAAAATTATGTTCAGTGTGTACACAAAGGCTAATGGCATGTTAGTCAGAAACATGAGGAAAGGAAATGGATTTAATAAGACAGAAAATATCATAATGCTATTATATAAATCCAGGGTACTCCCACATCTTTAATACAGCATGCAGATCTGGTTTCTGGATCTCAAAAATATGTATATTTGAATTGGAAAAGGTACGGAGAAAGACAATTAAAATGATAAGGGGTATTGCACAGCTTCCATTTGAGAAGAGCTTAATAAAACTGGCACTTTTCAGTTTGGAAAAGAAATGACTAAGGGTGGATACAGAGATCTGTAAAATCATGATTGGTGTGAAGAAAGTGACTAAGGAAATGCTATTTAATATTTCACATAACACAAGAATTAGGTGTCCCCCAATGAAATTAATAGGCATTAGGTTTAAAACAAACAAAAGGAAGTATTTCTTCCCATAACACATAGTCAACCTGTTTAACTCTTTGTCAGAGGATGTTGTGAAAGCCATGACTATAACAGGGTTCAAAAAAGAATTAGATAAGTTTAAGGAGAATAGGTCCATCAAAAGTATTAACTGGGATGGTCAGGTATGGATGCAACACCATGCTCTGAAGATTTCCCAGTCTCCTTTTGCCTGAAGGTGGGACTAGATGTCAAAAGATGGATAGTTCAATGGCTGCCTGTTCAGTTCATTCCATCTGAAGAACCTGTCATTGGCCAGTGTTAGAAAACAGGTTACTGGGCTAGATGGCCAGTGATGAGAAATAGTATGGCTGTTCTAATGCTCTTATATAAAAATTAATTAAAACAAAATATTTTTTAGTACAAAAAATATCCAAGATAATGACCTTTTAAGGCAGTGATAATATGAGATAATGATGTTGGCAAATAAAGCATTTTTTAGTTCAAAATAGGCAAAGCCCAGTGTAGGCAGGGTTCAAATTAGTTTGAATTAAGGCTCTGCTAAACTCTTTGTTCAGCTCTTTGTGCTACTAGACTCTTTGTTCAACAAACAAATGTTCCCTTAATGTGCTCGTCTCCCGTCTCCATACCTCACTCATCTTTTTGTCCTTCTTGTCAGTACTGGAGGGAGACCCACAGTTCAGAGATGCTTTCACAAGAATTCATCTTCCAGGGAAAAGGGGGACAAAGGCAGTAGCACCCAGTGTTCCCTCTAATTTTTCATAGGCTGTGTGTGCAAAAAATTTCTTCTGTGCAAATTTTTGAAACCGATGTCCAAATTTGTGCACACTCCCGTGAGTGTGGTCAAACTTGTGAGTGCAATGAAGTAAGTGTGTATGATGCAAATAATGTCTAAATTTTGTTTTGATATGGTGATGGAAATGATTTTATAAATTACAAAACCTTATTTGAAACATGCTACTTGAAATCACCTTTGTAAAAGTAGCATAAAAATATTAGCATTGTTAAGGTTTTTTGTGTGCGGTTTTGACAACCTGTGTACGTGCGCATGTACGCACAGCTTAGAGGAAACATAAGTAGCACCTTGCTCGTTCTTCCAGTTGTTAGTTGCATTGTTCTTCACTACTTCACTCAGTCACCTTTGTTGCAGATATAGTCTCCTTCTCCACACTTTGTGCAACTTGACTTCTGTGATTTAAGGTCTCAGTGGGGGAACTTAAGCTCATGCAGGCTGGAAGTCTCTAGTCTCCACAAAATATGGTTACTTTCCTACACTCCAGGTATAAGCACTAGCACTTAGACCTGATTATCTGTGATTTCAGGTATAATGGTCACTTAAAAATAACAAAAGACTCTGTACAGAGCCTGGCTATGAATGACAAGCACTATTTAACCAGCCTAATACTTGTTAAAAGATAGAGCTGATTGCTAATCAGAAACTGCTTGTAAGTGAGATCCCACAACATCAAGCAAACATTTGTTACCTCCCCCCCAATGAGACAATCTGATATGGTATCTGAACCCAAGTTGCCCTATAATGTGTGTGGGAGCACGGGTGCATAGTCCCTGTCCCTCCCCTGCACAGGAAATGCTGCCGGCCTCACTGCCTGCAGCTGTGGCCCCTACCCAGCTAGAAAACACGGTCTTCCAGCCAGAAGAGAGCTTCCCCCAAGCTGGGGGTTTTTAAAACTCACTACCTGAGCATGCTGAAAGCATGCTTAGGGAGGGAGCAGCCTGTGGCATGGCCTGGTCTCCGTAAGCCAGGTAAGAGGGAAGGGGGGCCCTTGGGGGATGAGGAACAGACAGCTGGCAGGGGAGGGGTTGGCAGAGAAAGCCAGAGGGAGATTGCAGGAGATCCCCTTTAAAAGGCAGCCAGCCTGAGCCAGCCCCAGCTTCTTCTTCTCAGCAAGCAGAGATCTTGTCATTTACCAGCACTCCAGCCCCGTCCTGTGCAAATTAACCATCCATGGCTTCATATTATCCTTCCCACTGCTGTGCCATTGTTGGGATTAGCCCGCATGTCCTGCCAGCCTTTCTCCCCCTCCCTTGCTCTTCCTTTCCAAGCTGCCTTTCAACAACTCAGGAAAGCTGAATGCCTGGCTTTTTTGTCACAGGTAGACTCAATTTCATACATGTGCTGTGGCTCAAACACAGGGAAGGCTGATGCTGAGTTGCACTATCTAACACTCTAGAAGTGAGGCAACCTACTCTTTACCCTCCCTAGCCAGCTGCTGAAAAAATGTTTGAGTGGATTTCTGCTTCCTGAGGCCGGAGCAGCCAGGCTTATGTTTTGGCACCCTGATTGTGATACAGGGCATCGTGGTAAGGGGCACACAGCCAACTCTCCCATTGCAAGTTCCAAAGTGGTAGCTTAGTCGAGTTCAGCAAAACAAACAAGGAGTCCTGTAAAAGAAGCAAGCAGTCCTGTGGCACTTAAGGACTAATAAATTTATTTATCACATGAGCTTTTGTGGGAGAAAATCCCACTTCACCAGACACTTTGAAGATGAGGAAACTTACAGAATGTTTGGAAAATAATGCAGGGGAGCGTAAGACATGGGATCAGATCATACTGGACTAGACTAACATGGCTGCCCCTTTGGAACTTGGCAAGGAGATCTGTGGCACTTTTAGAGACTAACAAATTTATTTATCTCATGACTTTTCATGCGAATCTTTAAAAGTGTCACCAGAATCTTGTTTGTTTTTCTTTCATTGCAGTCTCTGACTAAGGAAACCCAGGAAACAATAGTTCTTCTTTGAGCGCTGCTCGGATGCATTCAGTATTAGGTGTCTCCATGCTGGAGCGCTGGATTGGTCAGAAAAAACTTGTCCTAGCCTGTCAGAAGAGGGGAGGCGGCCACCGCCCCTCGCACCACCCACGGCTACATATACGGCTGCCTCCCCGCCCCCTCCTCAGTTTCATTTCTTCCACCTTGCACGTCGGATCTGGAACATCCGCTCCTTGCTATCACAAGCAGCCTGTCCCTCGAGATCAGCTTTTCGCCTGACCGAGAGAATCTCTTCGTGGATTTAATTCCACTACAAGAGCCTTCCGCTGTTGGACTAAAACAGCCTACAATCATGCCAGGGTTCAAAACCTCTGCCGAATGCAGCAAGGCCTTCCCCAGGGATGATCCCCATGGGAAGTGCCTCAGGTGCCTGGGCAAAGACCACATGGTCTCAGCGTGTTCCATTTGTCTCTCCTTTAAACCCTGGACCATCCAGGAGAGGGAACAGCGATGCCGCACCCTAGCCTCAGAGGAGGCTCAGCACCTTTCACCCGAGGCTTTGGATTTGAACCCGGCCCCGAGATCCAGCTTGGCACCAGCGCCTACACGGCACTATGCCACCAGTGTCCACCACTGCCGCACCACCTCGGTGCCGACTCTGGCACCGCAGCACCGATCCGGCACCTTGGCACCGATTGGGGTCGCCATCAGCCAGCCCAGCACCATCAGCTCCGGGCTCACCCTGGCACCAGCCAAGGTCATCTCCAGTCAGCCCAGCACCAGGCTTGCCTTGGCACTGTACCGTATCACCTCTGGTGCCAACGAGCCGGCATAGCCCGGCCTCACTGGGGCCGACCTCACCTTGGCACCGGCTGACCCCACCTTCGGCACTGCAGAGTCTGGTGCCGATGGAGTGGGAGTCTTCCAGCCCAAGCAGTCCTCCCTTCCCCAGCGAGGACTTGCCTGTGACCCATGTGGGAGAGATCCTCGTCCCACCCATGCCAGAGGCGAAGGAGGCAGCACGAGCCCTGCTGCTCCTCCTGACTCCCCCTGCTTCACCTCTAATCAGGAGGGGCAAACTGGCCCTTTCATCGAAGGCCTGGGTTCAAAAGGGAAGGTCCCCCTCTCCCCCCACTATGGGAGCCGGCCTTACTCCACTGCCAGCACAGGGCCAGGAATCCCGACCCCCTTCCCCCGGCTCCAGCCTGGGAGAAGGGCCCTCCAGGGGCTCTAAACAGCCCCGGTGCCGAACAGAATCCCCCTTTCACTTTTGGGCACAAGAATGGTCCCCCGAGGGAACTCCCTCCCCTCCCCGACAAATCCCCAGTGCCGTGCTGTCCCCGGCACCAGAGGACTTTATGGGGAACCTCTCGGCACACTTCGACCTGCTGCATTGAGCTACAGCCCACTTAGGTATGCAGGTGGAACCTCTTAGCCTTCTCCCGATACCCTGTTTGGGCCGGTGTTCGCCTCCACAGAGCCCTTAGCAATCCCATCCCACTCGAGTGTATAGGACCTTGCACACTTCTGGTGGCAGCACCCATGCTCCGTTCCCCTGGTTTCAGATACATTGAGCATGAAGTATTGGGTACCAGAACCAGACTACCCCTCACTCACTGGCCAACCAGTTCGCCCTTGGGACGTGGTAGAGATGGCAAAGGGGGCCGGATATCCCCCTAGGGACCCCTGCCCCTCCTCTAGGGAGAACAGGAAAATGGATCTGCTGGGCCACAAGGTGTATTCTTCACCGGCCTTTCAATTGTGAGTGGCAAACAACCAGGCCATAACCAGCAGGCACCTGCTGGATGTCTGGGAGTCACTTGGGAGATTTAGGAACATGCTCCCACCCAAGGCCAGGAACAACTATGATGCCCTCCTGGAGGAAGGTAACACAGTCTCACAGAACCTCCTCCTTTCAGTCCGCGATGCGGTGTACACTGCTGCCCGTACCATGGCTTCGGCGGTTAATCTCCGCAGGGCAGCTTGGCTTAGGGAGGCTAGAGTGCCCCCTAATGCACAGCAGGCGGTCTTGGACCTGCCTTTTGAAGGAAATGTCCTGTTCCCCCCTGAAACTCTCTCAGTGGTGGGCACAGCCCGAGATCCATGGAGAGAGGCCAAATATTTCAGCCTTCTCCCTCCCGGTCCCACCCCACCAACTTAGCTCCCAACTCTTCAGGCGGGTCAGCCCCTTGCTCTTTTCTGTTGCATTCGCAGCGAGCAGAAGGTTTTTCATTCACCCTCCCAAAGGTGCGGGCCCTCAGGCTACCACTACCCCTTTGACTTAAGGGTGCAAAGGACCTAAGGCGCCACTATCCCCTGCCCATATAGGAGGGACAGGTCTGCCAGGAACCTTCCAGGCCCTGCCTTCTTATTCCTCTGGCCTGGTTCCTGCAGCATCGGCAGTTTGACAACACAACAACGCCCATCTACGGTGCATGTACCCAACACCGTAGTCACCACGCTTTCCCCTTAAGCAGCGACTTCCCCAATGGAAACCGCCTCTCTCCCACTGCAACAGTTTCCCTTCCCGAATACCTCCTACTGCATTCCCCACCCTAACCCCCCGCCAAAGGATGGAGATGCATCTCGTTATAGCCTAGCTTCAGCGGGGCTCTGAGACACGCACATCCGAAGACTCCCCGTAATAGGACTGTGCCCGTGGCCATGATGCATGTCCTGGGCAGGACACTGCGTGTCCAGGTCGGGGAAAGGGGGGGACATCCTTGGTCGCACCGTTGCCTCCTGCGCTGTGACCTCAACCCCTCCCGACAGAATCATCCTGCACAATGAAGGGGACACATCTGTATGGGAATACAGCTCCCTGGGAAGCCATTACAAGGAAGATGCATATAGAGCGGGTTTTACCCCTGTATGGGCCTTAAGTATGGCCCATTTCCTCCTTTTTTCCCACCCTCAAATGGTTCCTCATCTCTACGTCCTGGTGATCTAGTGGGAACTAGAGACCCACCTCAGGAACCTTCACCTTAGTCTACCACCTTCAGGGTTGCCCACGGTACCCCGTCCCTGCCAAAGTATGGCCGGGGACCCAAAAATCCTGGAAGGGGAAGACCTTGTTTTGTCCCATACATCGGGAAACTGCACAGGGCCTACTCCTTCGAGTGCCCTCGCACATATAGTACCCACCTCAGTATCCACTGCCTTTGGGACGGCTGTCTATGTCAGACAGAGGGTCCCTTATTTCCAGGGCACTTGCATAACCCACGCCCTTCTATCTTGCCCCTGGCAGGGCATGACTCCCAATCCCCCCTTCTGCCCAGCCTCCCTGCGGGACCACCCCACTATACCCTGTGTAGCCCCTTAGGGCTACCGCTCCTTCCCCATATGCGTTGGTGGTGCCTGGCAGATCTGCGGTCTCCTCTCGCCCTTCTCAAGGACCCCATTGACACCGCTGCCATTCCCATGGTGTGATATGCAGAGAACCCTCTTTCTATACAACATATGGTGGTTTCGGGTGATTCCCCCCCCCCTTTTGTTCGCCTCTAGTTCCCCTCTGGGAGGGGATTCCATTTGGTTCTCTGATGCCAGGGTGTCCTTCAGACGTGGCAGCGACCACTCTGTTTAGGCTCCATTTTCGAGCCTAGGAAGGACCTTTCTTGGTAGCTTTTCCTCAATATCCATGTATTGAAGAATGTCCTCCTTGGCAGCCCTGGCTGGCAAAATGGTAGCGCTATCCTTCAGGCAAGTACCATAGGTAATGAGTCTGCAGTTTTTCTTCCGGCTCTCCTCCGATCCCTTCAGTCACCTAGGGGCTGATTGAATGACAGTGAGAGCTCTCTTCCGTTCCTCTCCTTTCCCCTCACGCTCTAGTGAGAGCTTCGAGAGGCAAATCTGGGAAGCCTAGACTGGAGGGGCCCTTCCCTACATTCTAGCACCCTGCGAGCCCCAATAGGCCTTCCCGTCAGCATTGCCCAGGTCACATTGCAGCCAGTACCCTTTTCCAAACCTCTCTCCTGCGAGAGCCAGTCATAGTGCCAACTCAGCTGAAATCATGCGCTTCTGTGCTACCAGGTCATTAATTCACACGCCGCAGGCCCTGTCTTGCTTGGCCCAACTCCATGTGCCATGGGCCGTGTTTCGTGGCCTTCTCAGTCGACCTCGAGCCATCTCGTGGGTTTATACCCTTATTCCTCTCTTTGTTCAGATGACCTGCATGGCCGCATCTTCTATAGCGGGCATTGCCTATTCTTTTTTGCTTTATGTGCACCTAGCAGTTGCCAAACCAGTCCATGACTATGTGGCTCCTGGAAACCTTTGGTGCTCTATGCCTTTTCCCTTCGTGTTCTCACCCGAGATGCACCCATTCAGCTAGTCCCATTTGCTAGCATTTAACGTTTTCTCTTGTGCGTCCACGTGGCACGACCTAGGCCAGACACGTCAGCCAATTACATTCCAAACTTCCCTCTTAGGCAGGGAACCCACGCAATCCGTTTTTAGATTGCACCCCTTCTCCAACCCAGGTGACCTGTCCTGACCTAAATATTATCTGCCTCGGTGGGTTCGGGCCTGCCCTATTCTGGCGGACCCTCAGCCCTTGCCCCTCCAGGCTGTTAGGCCCGCTCACCGCTTTTCTTCGGCAAGTGTCTTGCTGGAGGGTCTGCCTCTTGGGGCTTGTTGCTGTGCTGAAGATGGAAGTACCAACTTCACCCGCCATCCATCATCCTGGCTAGTAATCACCTAATACTGAATGCATCCGAGCAGCACTCAAAGAAGAACAGTGGGTTATCTACAGTAACCGTCCTTCTTCTAGATGGGCTGCTCAGATCCATTAAGGTCCCTCCCCTCTGTCCTCGCTTCTGGAGTTGGTGACTCCAAGGAACTGAGGAGGGGACGGAGAGGCAGCCGTATATGTAGCCAAGGGTGGCACAAGGGGCGGTGGCCGCCTCCCCTCTTGTGACAGGCTAAGACAAGGTTTTTTCCAACCACTCTGGCGCTCTGGCACGGAGACACCTATTACTGAATGGATCCGAGCAGCCCATCTCAAAGAAGGACGGTTACTGCTGAGTAACCCACCGTTCTAATTCATCAAAGTTCACAATTTTTGCCATTGACTTAAATGGGATCGGGATTTCACCCACAGACCCTGCAACAGAGAATGGTAACAAAAATGTACAGTCCATACTCATACGTGTACCACACCATGCCCAGCATAACCCCGGCCCATACCACTTGACTCGTTCCCTCTCTCCTCAATCCATACGAACACTGAGCTCATTTAATCCAAAGAAGAACTATTACAGACCAACCACATTTCCATATATTCTTCTGGCTTGCTATTTCTTAGTGGCCACAAATTCTAAGTACAGCACAGTGCTAGAACTATAGACCTCTTCATGAACATGGGCATCATCTCTACTCAGGGTTGCTTCCTTTGAGATGGAAGATAAAGCATAGTAAGGAAAGAAGTCACTGGGATTTTGGTGTGTATGACAGGCAACCTGGTACTATCATCTTTGTAGCACCATATGTGTGTATGGATCACTACAGAGAAATTAAGCACAAAAAAAAAATGTATTTGTGTGTGAAAGTAATACAATACTGTAGCACCCAGCAGCCCAAATCAAATCCAGGCTCCTATTTGGGCTGGGTGCTGTGAAAACACTTAGAGGCACCTAGACCCTAAAGATCATCTGGCAGTCTAAGACCAAGAAGAAAAATATAAAGGAAGAAGGAATGGGTATAAGGGACTCAAAGGAGAAAGGGTGAGGATGCAGACACGCTCAGAGGCTCAGCCAGGTGAAGGTTTGAACTTTGAAGTCAGACATGTTTTTCTCTGGGTTTGTTTGACAGGAATGTGAGAGAACCTGGCAGCTGAGGAAAGGGCGGCAGGGGATGGTGTCTGTAAACACAGGATCCCTTAAAACAAGTCCAGGCAGCTGGTTTGCTGGTGTGTGACTACACCTGGGTGCGTGCCTGGAATGGTTTGGAGGCCTGATCCGGAGTACGATCATCCCTGGATGCTTAACATCTCATAGGATCACTGCTATTTCTCTTATGGCTGTGCACAGTGGCCCCAACCCCAACTGGGGGAAAGGCTGGGGAGCAGCCATGGTTTGGTGCAGCATAGACTAGTAGATGATTTTTTTTTTTTTACTCACTGTAATGGAATAATAACTGGACTTGTTACCCATACAACCACCAGAGGGCACAGCACAGCTTGCAGATCCTATGGTAGGGCTCATGATGGAAATAAACGTGTGAGTATGGTATCATTTAGTTGCAGTCATTGTTCATTATTGTGGGTTTGGGTTTCTTTTTCCCTTATCTCATTCATATTTTTGGCCCTTTATGATGTTTTTCTTTAGTCAGTTACTGAATTGCCAGATGTGTGCTTAAAACAACCACAACAGATTGAAATGAAGGATGGAAGCTCTTGTTTTAAATACTAATGATTTGGCTGCAGAGATATTGATCAGATTAGATGGAGAATCATGGCCAGCAGTGAATGAATTTGAGTGCAAGTGGCTATGTTCAACTATTCAGTTGATCTTCTTGTGTCTTTTTCTAAGCTCTTTTCTGATCAGCTGCAGTTAATTTATGGTCCTGTAGAAATACAGCATCAATGTATATTTTTAAGAAATTCTGAGGACCAAAAACATGCTTCATGGGTTTTTTTTTTTAAAGAGACACAACATGGACCAATTACTAAACACAAAACAGAAAATCTACCCCCCAGAAAAGCCTTAAGACTCTAGTGTAATACCTACCTGAATCCTATGGGATCTAAGTGCAGCTTTCCCTTCCCTCGTATTTGCCATATTCTATCCTCCTCCTCCATGATCTCTTTGTATATGTAGGGTATTCTGTCTAGCTCCCAATCCAACTCTCGCTAAAATCAATGGAAAAATTCCTGAAATTAGGGACCTTGGAAACCGATAGGAAAACAGAGTCTTGCCTAGATAATGCATTAGTCCTTGCCAGTAGGATCTGAATTCTAGTCCACATGCTGTGCACTCACTAGCTGTTGTGGACCCTGCTGGAGCACACAAAAAGGTCCCAAGTTAATGTTAATATAATCCCAAACAGTACTATGTCATTGTGCAGTAGGAACATTTTAGTGCACACTAGTAGGTTTCACATGGTCCACTTAGTGCATGTCAGCGTAAACTAAAACTCTCATCCCACCAGTGCTCACTAACATACCATGTAGACAGTTTTTAAAATGTCATTCTCTATCTTGGCGTTATATAGTAATGATATAACGTCTTTCATCAGACATTCTTGAAACACTTTAGGAAGATGGGTGCACTAAGTATTGCAACTGGGAAAATAATATACAGCAATTAAGTTGACTAATTAGCTACAAGCAGCCTTTACAGGGCTCTTTATAGGCTTGATCCTGTGAGATCTTGAATGTGTTAGCCCTGATCCAGCGTATTTCTGAAGCATGACCTTAACTTTAAGCATCTGTGTAGTCCCTTTGCCTTAGGCATCTTTCTGAGTAAAAAGCATTGTACAAAATTATCATCATGTCCTTTGAGTCATCCATATTAGCCAGAGAATAACTTTGCTGCAAATCATTATCTCTATCATAGGAAATCGCTCTTCCATTTTCCTTGCAAAATTTCATATATGTGTGGGGCATGTGGGGTCCCAATTAAATATCTGACAAATTCCTGTAAGGATGGCATTTGACTATAATACAGCATGAGAGTCTGAGCTGGTACAACGAACAAGGAGTCCTATGGCACTTAAAGACTAACAAATTTATTTATTGCATGAGCTTTTGTGGGAGAAAAATCCCACTTCATCAGACCCTTTGAAGATGGGGGAACTTACAGAATGGGAGAAAAATAAACGCAAGAAAGTGTAAGTCATGGGAGCAGGTCACACTGTAACAGCAAATCAAAGCAGTTTTTAAGATTCAAACACTGGGGAACAGCATACAGAGGAAGATGATGTCAGATCACCTGTTGTTATGATAGAAAAATCCAACATCCTTATTAAGTCCTGAAGCAATGTAACCGAATTTGCAAATAAATTTTACTGCTGAGATAGAATTTATTTGCATATGCAGTTGCAAATTCCCAGCTGCCGCCATTAGGCGGTGGGGAGCCGGATCCATCCCCAGACAGACGTTTCGTTTATGTAACAAAATTAATTTTAGTCTTTAAGTGCCACAGGACTCCTTGTTTGCTTTACTGAACTAGGCTAACACAGCTGCCCCTTTAGAACTTGAGATGATACAGACTCACCTAACTATGACTCTGTTTTGCTCTGCAACTTGTGAGTTCACTCATTTCTCACTGGAGTCTGTATTGTTGCTTATGTAGGAAGCCCACCCTCAGAAGGAAAAGCACTTTTCTTTATATGCTAGAAATGAACCCAAGCCACAGACTTCAAAGTTAAGCTTCTCTGGAATTTGGGTGTTTGGATGTGACGCTTTGGCTCAGCCCCAAACAGAGTGAGAGGTAATTCAGCTGGGCACCAGATCTGAACTTTAAAAGATCAGAGCTGAGATGTTGTTCCCACTAAATTCAATAATAAAATCCCCATGGATTTCAATGGGGTCCAAATTCCAAGTCAGGAATGTGCAGCTCCTAGGTTAGTTTCAGGCCCATCTCTGTTAAAAACATATTCCTGATCTTCTTGGGCCACATCGTCATCTAATGTAGCTCCGTTGTCTTCGGTGAAGCTGCATCAACTTCTCCCAGAGGTAATAGATCAGAAGGGGAGATGCAGAGTCATATGGCACCCTACATTTCTGCAGGGATGTTGCTATCTAAGGAAAAGATCCGGAGCACCGTCCTAAGCCCCACCCCCAGCCCAAGCCTTGCCTTTTCAAGACCCTGCCCTGGCCCAAGTCCTGCCCCTTCCAAGCACTGTGGATCTTCAAACATGCTGCCATGGGTCAAACCAAACCCGATCCAGGGCCTGCCCACCACCCCCGGTCGAGCCTCAGCTGCACAGTTGTCCACCAGACCCAACCCGACCTGGTGACTGCCTCCCACCCTCTGCTGATCCTTAGGCACACAGCCACTTGCCAGGTCCAGCACAGCTACCCCCCACCACCCGGCTGATTCTCAGCCGCACAGCCACCGGCCAGGCCCGACCCAACCCAGAGTCTGCCTCCCACTCCCCAGCCAATCCTCAGCCATAAAGCTGCCAGCTAGGCCCAACCCGACCTGGGGCTTGCCTCTCACCGCCCCGACCGATATTTGGCCACACAGCCGCCCTCCAGGGCCAACCTGACCCAGGGCCTCCCCAGCTGCCCCCCACCACCCAGCCGATCCTCAGCCGCTGGCCAGCCCTGACCTGACCCAGGGCCTGCCCCCCCACCCAGCTGATCCTCAGCCATGCTGCTGCACTGAAAGTCTCTATGTGCATAAAGCACACTCAGGGTTTGTGGGTTGGACAGCAACTTAACTCTGCTCCCCTAGGCAGACAGGCTTCAGCACATGTGCTGCCTGGGGAAAATTTATTTGGGGCCCTGCCAGGGAGATTCAGGGCACAGGCCCCATGTGCCCAGCATCAGCGATGCCCCTGCATTTCTGCCTTCCATTTCCATTTCTCCCTTCTCCAGGAAGTTTTGATGTAGCAGGTCAGAGCTCAACCAGTCCCCTCTGCCACCTCTAGGTATAGTCACTAGGTGGGCTCTCTACCAGGACATGAAGCAGCCAGTCTAATGGAACTGCAGTGCACACTGAGCTCCCTTCCTCCTCCCCTCACTCCCTGGGCCAGGACCACTTCCACCATTTTCAAATTCATGTCTGGAGGCAAAAGAGCTCCTGGCCACAGCGTTCCTGCCTCCCCTGTCCCCTGCCAGCCTGATGGCTGGGCATTCGCAGGACTGGGCTTCTCACCTGTGAATGACCCTGCTCTGACTGCCAGCAAAAGTCCAGCCAAAGTAGCAGCAAATTCCAACTTTCCCCATGTCTCCCCCATCCCAGAGGCGATGTGTGGGCCAGTCACATGTCCTCCCTAGGGCTGGCTCTACTGTGAGGCAAGGGACAGACATGGCTTCAGGTGACAGTTCTTATGGGTGCTTAGCCCCCCTGAAGATCAGGTTGGGTCCTGCCTCTTCAACTGTTTCCTAACAGCTCAGGCACTGTTAGGCAACCTGCAACTTAAGTCGTGTAAGCAGAGTGCACTTTAAATCCCTCTGCAGGCAGACACTGGAGATTTATGCACTTTGGAAGACCATTTTCAACCTCCATGAATGAGATGAGGGGACACCAAATCAAAATTTAGCTTGGGGCGCCACAACCCCTTGAGCCAGCCCTGGTCCTCCTTAACTTTAAATTGTGTCCCCCCAACACCATCAAGATGTATGAATTAGCTCTGACTTCCATCAGCTGAGAATCTGCGCCTTTGAGAGACATTTGAAAGTGCATAAGAAATTTAGAGAACAAGTTCCAATGACTTTTTGGGGACTTGTGCTCTTAAACCTTTTAGATACTTTTGATAACTTCTCTTATTATTCCAGGGAGGAAATGATCACAATTTTACGGAAAACTTTCTTAATTTCATAGGTTCTGTGAGATATTACAACAGGTCATCCCAATTATATGATATTCCTGTCCCATTGCATAATGCAACACAATGTGACTGATGCTGCCTGTCATGAAGTATCATGACAGAAGGTGAGAAATAAATGTAGAATTGTGGTTTTTGGAGGAGGGGAGATTAGGGCTAGGGACTTAGGTGTTTCAGTGTTTACATAAAAATAAATAATTAATTATTATTCCCAGTAAGGGTATTTTTTTATAGTAAACACTTTACCTGGGTTTGCTTTTACTGATTTCTGTTATTTTTGGCCTATAACTTTCAGCTTGCTTTCTTCTCTCATCCACAAGTGATAAGATAATGTGACAAGTGTTCTAATCTCCTTTCTGAGCTCCACAGATAACTTTCTGTGTGGGTATTTTTATTCACTCATCCATCCACTCTCATGAAGACAGCAAAGAAGGATTGAAAATACCTCCTACAGCATCCATCTGTGCTCCCCCCAAATGCAGCTTTAAGGCACTCCCTTTATCCCAGACTTTTACATCCTACCTCCTATGTGACTAGGAGTAAAGGCCTGCCTCTCTTAGTTGCTATATGACCATTAATTTGGCCCAATTCCAGGTCTCACCATACAAATGCTTTGCGTTTCTATAGTGCTTTCTATATAGGGAACTCAAAGTACTTTATAAACGTAACTTCATAATTACTCCTTTGGGCTCAGATCGGAGTGGAAAGTATTGAAATTCTGAAATACTGATTTTTTTTTCCCCAGAATGGAAACTTTGAAAAAAAAATTGGTTAGGAAATGTCAAAATATTTCATTTTATCTTGGCTCAACATTAATCTTTGTCCATGTCATGGGTTCTTCGACTCACTGTTGGAGTGCCTACCTCTGCCATCTTGATGCCTTTTCCTCAACCTGTTGTTTCACTCTTTCACTCTAGAGCCCTTCTTTAGATCCTCAGTAGCTGCCACCCCTCACCTTTGTTGATTACTTCTCTGGCCTATTCAAAGTAGCCCTCCCTTTCTGCAGAACTGTCAGTCTTTCACACTGTCCCAGGCAGAACTTACGTCCTCTGCCATGGCTGAGCCAGTCCCTCAGACTATGTCTACACTGCCACACATATTGCAAAATAGTTATTTGAAATAACTATTTTGAATTATTTTGAAATAATTATTATTTTGAAATAGGAGTCTAGTGAAGACTCTCTGTTTTGAAATACAGTAAGAGTTCTTATTTCTAAATAGAAAGTCTTCGCTGGACTTTCTATTTCAAAATAGGAAAAAGCAATGTAAAGTATAGAGCTAGTATTTAAAAAAAAACAATTCTATGACTTGGAATGGTTTTTATTGAAATAGCTATTTTGAAAGAATCAATATTCAAAATAAATCCAGGTTTTAGTATTTCAAAATAGCACTTTGTTATTTCGAAATAACAAAGTGCTTATTTCAAAATACTAAAATGCCTACATGGACAGGCATAAAGTTTTTTTTTCCAGAATAAGCCTCCTTATTTTGAAAAAACTTTGCAGTGTAGACATTCCCTCAGTGGCTAGAACATATGGCCACAGATAGTCTGCAAATTCATTGCTCAGATCACGCTGCTCTTTCAAGTTCCAAAGGGGTATCTGTGTTAGTCTAATAAAGCAAAAAAAGCAAGGAGTCTTATGGCACTTAAAGACTAACAGATTTATTTATTGCATGAGCTTTCATGGGAGAATATCCCACTTTGTCAGACACTTTGAAGAGGGAGAACTTACAGAATTGGATGAAAATAAATGCAGGGGAGTGTAAGACATGGGATCAGGTCATACTGCAACAGCAAATCAGAGTATTTGTAAGGATTCAAACTTTACGAAACAGCATACAGAGGGACGGTGAAGTCCCATTGATTTTCCCATCATTAACAAGTCATCAATGGAGTGATTAGGAAGATGGAACTGCTCAGCAACTGGATTTTGTGTGTGTGTGTGTGTGTTATGATTTCTGACACGCTGCCACCTCTGTCCACATATCTGCACAAAAGACACCATCATAGGACCTAATCAAGTCAGCTACTCCATCAAAGGGTCCTTCACCTGCTCATCCACCAGGGGCGTCGCTGGCGCCGGGCACATGGGGCCCGTGCCCTGAATCCCGGCGCCAGTGCCCTGGGTCTGGCAAAGCCCCACCTCTCCTGGTTTCTGGCCCAACTGGGGAGGAGATCCAGGGCCCAGCTGCCCACAGCTGCAGCAGCCAGGGATCCAGGGCCCAGCCACCCTCCGCTGCAGCTGCCACTGCCATCCCCATCCCTGGCCAGGGATCCAGGACCCAGCCATCCGCAGCCGCAGTGGCCACTCCTATCCCCGGTCGGGGGCATGGCCTGCAGCCAGGGAGTGGGGCCTCTGGGTAGGGGGCGGTGCCTGGGCCAGTGCCCAGGGTCCTTTCCCAGGACAGCGATGCTTCTGTCATCCACTAATTGACTTATACCATCATGTGCCAGAAATGCCCCCATGCCTTATACAAACAGGACAGACCCTACGGAGAAGGCTTAATGCTCATCAAACTGATATCAGAAATCATAACACACACACAAAAAAAAAAAGTTGCCGAGCACTTCCATCCTCCTAATCACTCCTTTGATGACTTGTTAATGATGGTTGTCAAGAAAATCAATGGGACATCAAGACTTCAAAGAGAAACAGCCAAAATCGAATTAATATGCAAATTAAATTGTGTCAAAGCAAGGTGGAATCGTGACTATGGATTCTTTTCACGTTATAACTGGTAATTTGACTTCACCCTCCCTCTGTATGCTGTTTCCTAACATTTGAATCCTTACAAATGTTCTGATTTGCTGTTGCAGTATGACCTGATCCCATGTCTTACAGAACTGGATGAAAACAAATGCAGGGGAGTGTAAGTTCTCCCTCTTCAAAGCGTCTGACAAAGTGGGATATTCTCCCTCGAAAGCTCATGCGATAAATAAATCTGCTGCTTTTTCAGTGGCTGGTAGGGGAGGTAAGGCACACCCTCTACTCTGGATTCCAGTTCAGGGGCCCTATCTTTACCAGCTAATGTCTATACTACCATGCACTCCCTTGGAACTCCCCTGAATTATTTCCTACTTTGCTTATCCCAGGGTCTCATTCTCCATCACAGGCTTTGCTAGATAAAGCCTTCCAGTGAGGTTTGAACCCTTTCTCTCCCTTGTCCCAGGAAGAATGGCTGGAGCCGACTTTCTGATACGTTCTCCCTGGTTTTATGGAAATCCCATCCAGGGCCCTCCTTAAGGTAGGTAGAGCAGGGCAGCCACCCAGGGCCCTGTGATTTGGGGGACTCTGCGGGGGCTGCACCACTGCCCCCCAATGCCAGGGATGGCCATGGGCCCCCAGTCTCCTACAGAGAGTCCCAAATGTTTTTTGCTGATTGCCGCCCCTCCCCCTGGAGCATGCAGCTGAGCAATTAGCTGGAGGGGAGAGGGAGGTTTAACCCTTTCCTCCTCCAGCAGGTGCTGGCAGCACCAGCCCAGGGAACACACAGCCAGGTAAGTACGGGGGTGGAGGGGGGTCTGATGGGACCCTGATCCTGAGCCAAGGGGGAGTTGGCTGGGGATCTGCCCCTCCCCCTGGGCCCTGGGTCAGACCAGTAGCCAGGTCAGGAGCCAAGGCAGCTTTTGGGGTAGGCAAGGCAGGTGGTTGCATAGGGACCCCAGTTTTGGGGGACCCCGTCACCCCTCAGTGAGTGCAGGGGAGCCAAGCTGTCCTATCCCTGCTTTTGAGCTGACAAAAACTGCTTCTGCTCCCTCTGTGCTGGCCTCACCTTGCCCCTGCCTCCCCTGGGCTGGCTGTTCCTCCCTAGGGGTGGGGCGAGCCAGTCCAGAGGTGGGGCGAGAGACCAGAGCTCAGTCTCTCTGCTGGTCTGCCCCAGTTGCACCCCCCCCACACGTGTCAAGTGGCAAACTTTCCCTTTGCTTTTGGCTTGGATCAGGGCTTCCCCCTGGCCTGGCCTGACCTAGCCTGTCCTGCTTTGCTCCTCCACTCAGAAGGCGAGGCTGAGGGCAGTCCACACCCAATGGCAAGGCAGCCCCACAGCAAGCGGGCGCGTACTCCCAGACCAAAGCCACTAATTGCCACTTCCCCAGGGTCCCGTGTGAGTCTGAGGACCCCATCCCCTGGACCTGCAGGGTGGATGTGGTGGCTGGGGAAGGGGACTAGCATTGGGAAGCAGCCAGGGCTCCTGGGGGGTATGAAAGGGGACTGGAATTAGTGAGCAGCTGGGGGTGTGGAAGGCGATTGGCATTGGGAGCCAGAGTAGCTGGAGACCTGGGTTCAACTTCCATCTGTGTGATCTCTTGTGTGTCTTTGGACAACTCACTTAGTCTTTCTGTGCCTCAGTTCCCCAGCCATCTGTTATAGTACGAATAGAAGCACTGCCCTGACTCAGAAGGCTGGGTGAAAATAAATGCATTAAGGACTGTGAGGTGCCCAAAATACTATAATGGTGGGGGCCATAGAAATAGCTCATAGACAGATCTAGACCCTCCATGTTGCAGTTCCCAGGGGTGGGCAGAGGTGACAAACTAGCCAAGGGCTACAGGGAAGGACATTGGGGCTGGCAGTAGGGGCAAGTGGGTGGAGGCAGAGACTTAGAAAGAATGCTAATATTAAAAGAGCAGGTGTGGTGATGGTGCTGAATGCTGGTAATATCTGGAAACATTAGGTGTTAAGTATCTAGTGAAGTGAAGTCAATTGCTATAGCTGAGGCTTAAAGTAATGGAAACATGCACAACTCTTCCACTGATGACCAGGTATTAAAGAGACTCAGAACACAAGGTGGTCATTTCAGATTCTTCTTTCCTTCTACTCTGGTTGTGGGGTACCAAGGGTCTCTGGTGCCTGAGGGCAGGGCTGTCCTTAGGGTAGGGCAACCAGTGTGGCCACCCCAGGCCCTGTGCTTCGGGGGGGCCCCATGCGGCCATTCCCTGCCCCCCATGCCAGGGATCAGGTGAGCGGGCAAAAGGGCGGTCTGCCGCTACAGCGCTGCCGGTCCACCACCTCCCCACACCACGTATGCTGCTCTGGGCTTCATGCTGGAGCAGCAGGGAGGGGGCAGGAGGCAGCATGGAGCCAGTATTGCTGCCTCCCCGCTGCTCTGGCAGGGGGGCAGACCAGCAGCTCAGTGGCAGCGGACCGTCTGTTTTTCTGCCCGCCCGGTCCCTGGCATGGGGGAGCGGCGCAGGGGTCTGCCCCTCCCCTGGGCCAGCTGGCCCTGCCTCCCAGTCCTGGGGGTTGGGAGGCCCCACAGAGGGCAAGTCGCCCTGGGCCCTGCACCCTTAGGCACTTCTCTAGGGACGTCTCTTCCTGGGGGCCAACCCTATATTTGCTCCCCTGGCCCCCACACAGGGCAGGAGGTGTCCTGGTACCACCTCCAAGCTGATCTGAGGAGGGGGTCTGTATCCGTGGGAGAGAGGGTGTGTGGGGAAATGCAGACTTTGCTCACTCCCCACAGTCCCTTGCTCTTACCCTGCGCATGGTGCTCACTGCTCAGGCAGCCAGAGGCAGGTGAGCTTCTCAGGACAGGGCCAGTTTTGTTATGTATTTTTGCAGGGGAGGCAGTGTTCATATAGGTAGATTATACGGGTAAAAAAAAAAAATGCTTATCCTGCTTTTAATTTTTTTGTTTGTTTGTTTTTGTTTTTGTTTTTTAAGATGCTAAATTATATTTGAGGATTCAGGAATGGTTTCCCCTTCTCTTTCCTGGGCAGCAGTGGCCATTTCAGACACTGAGGGAGACGAGGGTGGTCTCAGCCCCCAGCTCTCCCCTCTTCCCCAGCTTCTTCAGGGCTGGAGGCAGTTTCAGCCCTAAAGCAGGAAACTTAGGGAACCACCACATGACTATGTTCTCTCTAGCAGCCCATAGCGCATAAACCCCTCACCTTCAGTTCCAGGAGTGCCCCTGGCTCCCACTCTTCCTTTCATGTGATATCCCCCAAGCATGGGAGGTCAGGGAATTTGAAAGTCATGACTGCACCAAAGCTGGGGTAACTCTGCTGCAAGGCCAGGGGAGAGGAGAGCATCAGGGGGTGGGGGGGCTCCAGAGGATGTAAGGAGGGGGCTTAAGATACATAGCTGTGCTGCTCTGTTATCTGTCTTAACTTCCAGGCAGCGGTTCCCACTGCATGCCATACCAAAAGCAGTAATAGGAAAACTGAGCTAGAGCTGTAGGGGGGCCAGGCCCTTACCCCTGACTTCTTAAGAGCTGCTGGTGCTGGAGGCAGGGTTTTCAGTCTCACTGCCCAGCCTCTGCAGCTGCAGCCAGAAACTAAGTTGGGAACACAAAAGCCCACACCCCAGCAGGTTACATCTGTTCTAGCCCTTAGCCCAGGGGCGTCGCTAGGGCGGGGAAAGACCTGGGGAACGGGCCCAGCCCCGCCCCCGGAGGGCAGGCCCCGCCCCCAGCCAAAAGGCCACACACCCCTGGCCCGGGATAGGGCCAGAGGGAGGCCGCGCCACCGCCGCCAGCTAGCCCGCGCTGCGGTGCGGTGCGGCGCAGCCTAGCCTGGCCCGGTGCGGCCGAAAGCGGCTGCTGGAGGCCGGGCCAGGGGCCGCAGCCCTGGATCCCCAGCCGGGGACGGGGCTGCTGCGGCCGCAGCCAGGCCCCAGATCCCCGGCCTGGCCACTGGTGGCTGCGGCAACCTCATCCCTGGCCGGGGATCCGGGACCTATCCTGGGCCAGGGGGTGGGGCCTGCCGGGCGGCCAGATAGGCCCCGGATCCCTGGCCAGAGACACGGCCGCCATGGCCGCGGACTGCCAGGGATCGGGCCCCAGATCCCCTGCCCTATTGGGCCGGAGAACTGGGGCACCGGCGTTGGGACCCGGAGCACGTGCCCCGGGTGCCCAACGGTAGCGACGCCACTGCCTTAGCCTGCACCCCTACAAGCCCCCTCCCTTCCTATAACAGCGCAGTTCTGAGAAAATGGAATCCTTTTGTGAATTGTCCAGCCAGGTAGATTAGGGGACTTTGAAGCCCTCACTGCAGCTGGGCTGGAGGTGAGGTCCCCTGTGTTCAGTTCTAGGGGGTCAGAAGAGGGGGTCACAACTCTCAGCCTTGCCCTTCCTCTCCCCTGCTTTCAGGGCTGGAGGCAGCTTTTGTTTATTTCCTAGTTCATGACGTTGCTAGCCCTTGCACAACATTTGTGATATTGAAGAATTTGCATTCTGGGATGGTCTTTGCTAACTTAGAAGAATTCGTTTTACTAAAATGGGTTGACATTTTGTGAAATTTGAAGTTGTTCCATGAAATTTTATATGTGGGAAATGTGGTTGCTCATGAGGTGGCATTGTGATATGTTGTGACAGTCATTATTTCATTTGCAGGATTGTATTGTGAGGGTCAACAGGAGAGTTAAAAAAAAGAGAATAAAGAATAAGGACGAGTGGAAGGGAAGAGGGCTTCAGTGAGAGATGAATTGGGTAATAAAAAGAAATACATGTCAGGTGCTAAAAGAAGTTGACTGACTGTTGAATAGGCAATACAAAAGCAGCCCAGTTCACTGTCCAAATTCTTAAAGCAACAAAAATACTATGCTTTTATTATGTGAGTTTAGTTCCTATAGGGGGCCCCACAGTGGGCCTTTGCCTAGGGCCCCAGAAAACCTAAAGCCACCTCTGGTCAGGGCTAGGAATCTGGGGTACCTGAGGATCCAGGACTCCCCATGGGATCTGGATCTTACCAGGCCAATGTGGGGCAGGTGGCCAGGGATCAGGCCCACCAGGGCCTTGGGTCAGGCCAGCAGTCAGGCTGGAGGAGGCTGGGGGTGGGGGGGGAGGGCTAGGGATCCAGGACTCTCCCTGGGCCCCAAGTGGGCTAGTGGGTGGTGGGTAGATCAGGGATCATGCCCCTTTGGGCCCTGGGTCATGCTGGTGGCCAAGTGAGAGGATGGCAGGCAGGCCAGGCCAAGGACTCATACCCCTCCGCAGCCAGGTGGTGAGGCTGGAGGACAGGCTGGGCCAGGGTTCCCCCCAGCCCAAGCTGCAAGGCCAGGGGGCAGGCTGGGCCAGGGGTCATCTCCACCTAGCCCAGGCAGCAAGGCTGGGGGGGGGGGCAGCAGGCTGGCAGGGCCATGGGTTGCCTCCCCCAAGCCCAGGTGGTGAGGCTGGGTGGGTAGGCTAAGCCAGGGGTCTTCCTTCCTATAAGCCCAGGCAATGAGGCTGGGGGCAGACTTGGCTAGTGGTCACCCCCACAAGTCCAGGTGGCAAGGCTGGGGAGCCAGAAGGCAGGCTGGACTATGGGTCACGTCCCCTAAGCCCAGGTGTCGAGGTCAGTGCCAGAGTTGTCCCCTCCTCCCCAATACTTAGGTGATGAGCCCCAGACGGCAGACCCAGGCAGCAGTTGTTCCCCTCCAAAGCCAAGTTGGCAGGGCTGGGGGCGTATGGACCTGGGGTTGTCCACCACAAGCCCAGGCAGCAAGGCCAGGGGCCAGGCTGAGCCAGGCATCATCGGCACCCCCCAAGCCCAAGTGGTGATGCCAGGAGGCCAACAGGCAGGCTGAACCAAGGGTTGTTCACCCCCATCACCAGCCCAGGTGGCAAGGCCAGGGTCACAGGCCTGGTCAGGGATCAACCCCCACCCATTCTCAAGCCCAGGGGTCAGGTTGGGCCAGGGATCACCTCCCAAGTCCACGCAGCAATGCTGAGGAGCAGGTGGAGCCAGGGTTTGTGTCCCCCCGCACCAAGCCCAGGCAGCGAGGCCAGGAGTCACCTCCCCCAGCCCAGGCAGCAGGAAGGTCTGGCCAGGGGTCACACCCCAGGCCAGTGGGCTGGTGGGCAGGTATGGCCCAGGGACAGGAACCCCATTGCTTCCCCCAGCCCAATGTGGCTGGGGGGATGAAGGCACCTTTCGGGTTGCTGGCCCCAGATGCAGAAGGGCTGCTTCTCCTCCCAGGGTGCATAGCTGACTTCGAAGTCAAACAAGGTTTGACTTCAAAGTCATCTTTCTTCAATTCAAACTCAGGAGTTCCTCAGTTCAAATTGAGGAAAGTGAGTATGGCCGTGCACTTAATTGAATCTGAACTGATTGTCATCCATTCGAATTCAAGTCTAAGAATAGACACACCCTTGATGTTTGAATTCCCCCTGCCCGTCCCAGGGTGAGTAGGTGACAGTTAGTGTTGCCTGCCCATTCTCCCACAGATACTGGGTAAGTTTTCATCTTTTTACCCACCTTTTGTATTTGCTGACTCTCAAGTAAATCTATGGAACTTCCTGTGTCTTGCTTCCTCAGAGCTCCTGTGTGATCATTGTAAATGGCTGGTGATCAGACATGACTTTCATCTTGTATTTTGTTTTTTTCTTTCTCTTTTTCCTTTCTTTCTGGGGTGGATCCTTCTTGCTTTTCCCATCCTGAGTGAAATGGACTTGTTTGCCTAATGGGTTCCCTAACTTCCCCCACCTGGTTTGCGTGCACCTGTAAGCTGAGACCAGGCCAGAGCCTTTTTAAATTTCCTGCCCTGAAGCATGCCCAGGCATTTGGCTTAGGGCAGGAACAGCATGGGAAATTGCAGATGCTGTTGTTCCTTCCCTGGTGCCTGCCACCAGGCTGCACTTCTCCTCTTACTCTCCTGACACCCCCCTCTATCCTCCCCTGCTCCCCACTCTCATGCTGCCACTCAGAAGGTTGTGGGGAAGGCAAACATCACAGCAAAGTTCTTGGGAGGGGTGGGATCTATTTAAAAATCTTGAAAACCACAGCAGTAGATGTGTCTGGTGTGGGTCGGAAGGGTAGAGTCTCACAGGGGGGTATGGAGCCATGTGCCAGCTGCACACCCAGATACCATCAACTTCCCCAGTGCATGGGGTACCTGTGAAAGTTGGCTAGAAGTCCCAGGGACAGTATGATCCATCACCCTCCTTCCTACTCCTATTTGCAGAGTTTCTTGGCTCCTGATATTCAGCAACAGGAACCTGAAGTGGTTAGGGAATGATGTGCCCTGTCAGACACTCCCCTGGGCAGGCCGGCCCCACCCCCCAGTGCTGGGAGAAGTGTGGGGGCCCTGCAAAGGGCAACTTGCCTGGGGCCCTGCACCCCCCATAGGGATGGCCCTGGTCCCATCTGTTCCTGCAGAGCTGAGCTGTTCTTAATTAGGGCTCCCCTCTCAGCCTAAATACTCCTGGTTTGCAGCCTAATAGGTTAATTGCTTCATCTAACCTATTCTAGACTTTTCTGGCTGAGTGTGGGAAGCACAACCTCATACAGTCCCTTTGAGCAGCCATCATGATATAGCGAGACCATAAGAATATCCCATCATGAGTCACACCAATTGTCCATCTAGGTCAGTATCTGCTTCAGCTGGAAAGAACAGGTAATCATCAAGTGGTCCATCCCCTGTTGCGCATTCTCAGCTTTTGACAAACTAGAGGCTAAGGTTAGGATTTTGCACCCCCATCCATCACAGGTAATAGCCATTGATGGACTTATTTTCCATGAAATTATCTAGTTCTTTTTTCATCTATCTGTTATAGTCTTGGCCTGCATAACATCCTATGGCAAAGGCTTTCTCAGGTTGACTGTGTGTTGTGTGAAGAAACATTTCCTTTTGTTCATTTTAAACTTGCTGCCTATCAATTTATTTCACTTCTGTTGTGGAACATTTTTTAGGATCAGTGTGATGTTGTCAGTGGACATGGTATGCCTGATTTGCAGATCATTAAGGTTTAAAGTGAAAGGTTTTTTTAGAGTCTTAGTTCAATATGAAGCCAAAAATTAACTACAAACATATACTCACTAGACCCAAAGAATTGTGTTCACTCAAGAGACTATACAGAAATGGCTTATTTCAGGGATCAGGTTGGCTACATCTCCTGCAAAATAAGGTGGTGATAAAATGCTCAAACCCCCCCACCCCCACCCCCAACTGGGTGGTGGCTATTTACATTGTTTTGTACAAAGCATCCTGTCATTCACTTATCTTGGGTGGCATTCCCATATTTTTAATACATTATTATCTATATTTTGTTCTCACCATGATAACTGGTTTAAACAACATCTGCTTGTGGGAGAGGCAGTGGGAAAGAATGCACCTGAATGTAAAATGTATAAATTCTTGACCTACTTCATTTCTGTGTGCAACTGTAAACTAGCAACAGTATTTTCTGTGGTGTGGTATCTCAGTTTCTGCACAAGGTTACTCAGGACTCTAGTGGTTTCTGCCAAAAGTAAAAAGCAGGGTAGGCTTCAAACAGTCATCAAACAACTCAGGCCATATTAAGCCTCCAACAACCCATAGTTCTTGTGTTATAAGGAATAAATTCCTTATTTAATTTACTTTGTCTACACCAGTCAGGATTTTATAGACCCCTGTTATATCCTCCATCAATCATCTCTTTTCAAAGCTGAAAAGCTCCAATTGTATTAATCTCTCCTCATATGAAAGTTGTTCCATACCCCAAATCATTTTTCTTGCACTTTTCTGTACCTTTTCCAATTCCAGTATAGCTTTTTTGAGCCAGGGTGACCAGATCTGCACACAGGATTCAATATGTAGGTATATCATAGAGAAAATAGAGGCAATACAATATCTTCTGTTGTCTTATTGATCCCTTTCCTAATGATTTGCAACATTCTGTTAGCTTTTTTGAATGCCACTGCACATTGAGCAGATGTTTTCAGAGAACTATCCACAGTAAGTCCAAGATCTCTTTCTTGATTGATAACAACTAATTGAGATCCCATCATTTTTTGGCTGTGTTCACACAGCATTTTTGTTCCAAAACAACGAGGCTGTTTCAAAACAAACAAAAAAAAAACATGTTCACACGACGCACAGTTGTTTCGAAAAAAAATGGGAACACGTTCTTTCGAAACAACAGCATTGTTTTGAAACAAGTTAAACCCAGTTTTTAGGCGAAACAACGTTTCGCAACGCTTGTTACAAAACAATGCACTGTGAACATGTTGTTTTGGAACAAAGTGTTCAGAAACAACACTGGATCCTCAGCACCCTGGCCAGGGAACCCTCAGGACCCTGGCCAGGGTGCTGAGGGCTATCCCTCAGTCCCAGAAAGGGGGCTGCAGACCCAGAAAGGGGGGGGTGAGCCCCTGCGGGGTGGCTCAGGCTCCCACCAGAGCTGCCCCCCCCCGACACCACCAGCAGGTCGGGAGCGCCGGGCTCAGCCCGCAGACTGGGCTGCCACCCCCCGACTCCACCACTGGGTAGGGGGCGCCAGGATCAGCCAGCAGCCCGGGATGCTGCCCCCCAACACCGCTAGGGGGTCGGGGATGCTGGGCTCAGCCCACAGCCCGGGCTACCACCCCCCGACACCACCGGCTGGTCGGGGGCACGGGGCTCAGCCCGCAGCCCAGGCTGCTGCCCCCGACACCGCCCACGGGTCGGGAGCGCCAGGCTCGGCCCACAGCGCGGGCTGCCCCCCGCCAACTCTGCCAGCAGGTTGGGGATGTGGGGCTCAGCCCGCAGCCAGGCTGCCACTCCCCAACTCCACCAAGGGAATGTGAGCTGCCATGGGATAAGAGGAAAGATAAGGACCTTTCCTTATAACCCATGACAGCTCGCTTTGCTTAAAGAGCACTGGGTTCAGTAACTAGTTAAAGGATAAGACACAAAGAGTAGGAATAAATTGTCAGAATGGAGACAGTAAAAAAGTGGTATCCTCCAGGGTCTATACTATGATCATTACTGTTTAAAATGTTCATAAATGATCTGTAAAAAGGGGTAAACAGTGAAGGAACAAAATTTGCAGATGATACAAAACTACTCAACATGGTTTAGTGCAAAGTGACTGTGAAGGGTTACAAAAGACCTATTGTCGAGGAACCTCGTCAGAAAGACTTTCTAAAAATCTAAGTACACTGTATCTGCTGGATCATTCTTGTCCATGTGCTTGTAGACACCTTCAAAGAGTGCTGGTAGATTAGTGAAGCATGATTTCCTTTTACAAAAACCATGCTGACTTTTTTCCCAACAAATCCCCTTCATCTATGTGTCTGGTTATTCTGTGGCTTACTACAGTTTCAATCAATTTGCTTGATATTAAAGGCTGTGTCTACATTGGAGGTGGAGGTACAGGATGTGGAAGTTGACCTAAAAAGGTCGACTTAAAGTGGACCTTGTTAAGTCAACTGCAGGGTATGTCTACTCTGGACATAGCGCAGACATACCAGGGGTACCATACCCGCTACCCTGCCCCCAGTCCCAATTGGGTATCCATAGCCCATTTGGCTGCAGGGGTTGATCTGGGCTGGGGCACAGTCTAGCTACTGCCATCTGGGGAGGAGCTGGGAATCATATTGGGCTCCCAGCCCTTCTCCCCTGTGGTAGGCCAGCAAAGAAGGACTAGGAGCCCGATATGGCTCCCACCCTCTCACCAAGGGCGGTGGGGACTTGGGGCCAGCTCCTGCCCATGGTTACAAGTGACCTGGGGCTGAACTGGGTTTCAAGTCACTTGTTACCGCCCTCAGGACGCTCCACAGCCTGGTCAGTTTTACAGGAGTGAAACTGACCAGGCTGTGGAGTGGCTTAAGCAGGGGCTCTTCAGCCTGGTCAGTTTCACTGCTGTGAAATTGACCAGGCTGCTGAGCCTCCTGCCGGTTGTGGCAAGTGACCCAGTGCCCAATTTGGCCCCAGGTCACTTGTCACTACCAGCAGGAGCCAGTTCCAAGCCCCAACCATCCATGGGAAGGAGGTGATAGCCAGATTGGGCTCCTAGGCCTTCTTTGCCACCCTGCCTGTGCAGAGGGGCTGGGAGTGCAATGCTCCCCGCATCCCATCTCCGCAGGTGGCAGGGCAGCAGAGAGGGACTAGGAGTCTGATCTGGCTCCAAGTCCCTCTCTGCAGCCAGGGGCTTGGGGAACTGGCTTGTCCCTTGGCTGTTTGCAACCAGCCAGGGCTGGGGTGGAAAAGGCATCTCCCCTGGCTGCTTACAAGAATTCAGGAGTGCGGTCAGCTGGCATCTCCCCTGGCTCCTTGCAAGTGGTCAGGATCGGGGGGAGCTGACATCTCCCCTGACTGCTTGCAAGAGGCCAGGAGAGATGCCGGTTACCCCCATCCCGGCCACTTGCGGCCGGTGGACAAGCCAGCGTGACACACCCCTGGCCCCTTGCAAGCAGCCAGGGCAGGAGTGAGCTGCCAGCTCCTGCCAGCCGCAGAGAAGGGCTTGGAGCCGGATGGGGCTCTCAGCCACTCTCTGCAGGCTATGGGAGCTAGAAGTCCACTTGGAGCCCCTCTGGCTTCCAGAGGCTTGTGCAGGGTCCCAAGCAGCTGGAAGCCAGGTCAATTTCAAAGGCTCCAAGTCTGTGAAATTGACCAGACTCCTAGCTGCTGGCTCAGCAGTGCAAGCCTCTGGGAGCCAGATGGGCACCCAGCTGGCCCCTAGCCCCTGCAGCCTACAGAGGGCTGTGGCCAGCAGATAGGGGCTGAATCTGGCTCTCAGCCCCTCTCTGCAGGCTGCAGGAACTGGCTGCCAGCCCCTGCCCCAGCAGAGAGGTGCTGGGAGCCAGATCTGGCCCCCATCTCCTGGCCACAAGGCTGGAGCTGGATTGGGCCCCCAGACCAGATCAGGGCTGAGGCTGATCACACCCAGGGGTGGGGAGGGAGCTAGGTCCTGCCCTGTAAAGTTGGCTTAAAAGCTTAATGTATAGGAAATATACTAGATTTTATTTGTCAGTTTTTCAATCCTTTCATCTTTTTTTTCATCTTTTTTTTCTCCCAGACTCTTCTAAGCAGAATGAGAATCCAGTGGTCTTCAAATCTGAGTAAAATGTTTAAACCCATGGAACTTGATTCAGCCCATGCTATGGAGGCTCTTGTGCCAACAGGGGCATTCCCATGGGTGAAAGCAGGCTATAAACATTAATACAGAGACTTTCCAAAGTACATAAGGGATTTACAAGCACAATTCCTACTAAAAATCAGTGAGAGTTGGGTGTCTAATTTCCTTGTGTTCATTTGAAAATCCCAGCATAAATTCCAAGCTCCTATTATTTACCTTACAACCAGGGATTAAAGTAAGCTGGAATGCCTGGGAACAGCATTCTGGGACCCACCATTTTCAGGCGCCAGGCTTCTGGAGCCCCTAAAAATAGAAGAACACACTGGAATGCAGCATTGCAGTGCATTCCACCCAGGGCCAGCAGGCAGGACCAAGTCCAGCCACCCCTCCCCACTTTTCCTGGTGCCTGAGGAAGCCCCACCCCTACCTGCCAGCCTAGGCAGCGTGTGCGGCCGGGACCAAGTCTCGGGCCCATGCCCCCTCTTGCCAGCCAGCTGGTGTCGCTGCTGCAGCCTCCCTCCCCCTGCCCAGGCCTGGCTCCTCAGCCACGTCGGCAGTAGCCGTGAGTCCCTTTGCACCCTTTCCCTGCCCCACCATGTAAGGAGGCCTGGGGGGGATTGGGGACAGTTGGGCAGCTGGGGGGATGGTAGGCTGGGGAGGTTGGAGGGGTTTGGGGAGCTGAAAGGGGGTGGAGTGAAGATGGGTGTGAGGGGTTTAGGAGGGCTGGAGTTGGGACACAGGGGCAGGGAGCTTAAGGAATGGGGATGGGGGCTGAGGAGGACATGGATAAAGAGGGGTCTGATGGGGTAGGGATTTTGGGCGCAGTAGCTGGGGTGGGAGGAAAGGTGTTTGGGGCACAGGCATTTTGGGGGGTAGTAGCTGGGGTGGCTGAAAGGGGCCTTGACATGCATGAAGAGGGCCTGGAAATTTAGGAGGGTTCCTGGGCCTGCCAAATTATACTGTGTACGACTCACTCCTTATTTATTAACACAGCTGAGAGTTTCATCTTCAGGACTAGAGCAAGTTCTAGTATAAATCAATATATTAAATCCCATGCTTGTCTAATATTTTCTTATTTGTATGTGTTCAGTTGAAACTTTTAGGGAACGTCTACTATATATAATTTTGCTTTTATGTAGTAGTAGTAGTAGTTGATGGAAAAGTCATTATAATACCACGCGGTAACTGAGTTATGATGTGGTGGACTGTTCATTAGTATGGCAGAGTCAACTTTTAGACATTGTTCTCTCTCATCCATATCAATGTATAAAGGAAACATACTATTGTGTGCTTTTATAAGCCCCAAAGACTTTGCAGCACTGAAATCCTCCTCATAAAAAGACTAATACCCCAACTTTTCAGACTTCTACCAAACAGCCCATTTCTCAGGAAGTGTACAGTAAAGCAAAGTTAATGAAGTATTGTTCTGTATCAAGAATATACTTCTAAAACAACTGTGGACTGGATTGAGGTGGATATAGGAGCTGTAAATAAGGAGGATCTCTGTGTTTTCTGATGCCTTTATTATGCCATAATTGTGATCTAGGCTTCTGTTAGGACACACTGTTTCAGTACAGTCCTGGACAGAATTTCTTCATCTTTATAAGAAATAGGGAGTCCCCAAGATTTCTGTATCTGCTTGTGATGGGGTAGCCCAACCCCACACTTTAAAAGCCCAGTACACACTATGGGTGGTGGAAGCCTCGCCCCCTAGACTCTGCTGGGCATGCTCAGACTGCTGCCCCAGTATAAAAGGAAGGAACTCAGTTCAATCTGGGCTGGCCAGCAGAGAGGAAGGATGTCGCTGGGAGCCGCTGCACCAGTCCCAACCTGAGGGAGACTCAGTGGCTGGAGAGGATTCTACAGAGTGATTACTCCGCAAAGAGCGCCTTGTGACTGAAAAAGCTGACGACAGCTCTTCCAGGTCACAGAAAGCCCCAGTTCAGTGCTCAAGGAGGACTTTGTTCAGCCCATGTAGGAAGTAGCCTGGGGGCCCAGAGGGTGAGTTTAGGGTGTAGTGAAAACACAATCAGTGTGTTTTGGTCTGGATCCCTGCTGACTTGGGGCCATACCCCTGGCACCCATAGGGCCCTGGGCTGGGGCTCAGTGGAGTGGGTGGACTTGAGTCCCCCCTACCTGGGCACTGTTCCCCATCACAGACTATTCTATTGACTCTGGCTGCTAGGCCAAACTGCCCTGTGCATGAGGGCCTTGTACTGACTCTGGCTGCTACGCCACACTGCCCTGAACCTAGGGATTTGCATGGACCCAACTGCTAGGCTGTACTACCCTGGTGCAGTAGATTAACCAGTGTTGTGCAGGGAGCCTACCTGCTAATTGTGCCCCCTTTGTATTTCCCCACATGGGGGCACTAAAGCGGTGTACCCCATGATGCTGCTGCAGGCTCTTTTTTTGTATTATTTACCACTCCTAAAGAGTATTCTAGCTCAGCACGGGAGTATGCCTTGCACAGTAAAGGACTTAACATCACTTTCAAAGTGTCATGTCCAAAAGAGTTTCAAATTCAGCAGGATCAAGCACCTTGATAATTCATATGGACTTTGAACAAAATCATCATACCTTCCATCTGGAATATGGAGAACTCATCTGTCTATTGGCAAGATTCTTCATTCACAAGCAGAAAGCCAGATTGGCTATAGTTTTGGCTGATAAGTCAAGCATAGTAAAATGGTTCAGAAATAAGTTTGCATTTTCCAGTGGATGATCTGTTAGTGACACTCTTTTAATAATTTTGCTTGGAACAATCCTATACAACAAGGCAAGGATCACATGCACTGTTTCCATTAATGGGTCTGCTGTGCCTTCTTTATATTACAGGAAGTTGTCTTCCACTCTGTGGTGTTTTGGACTACCTAGGGTCATTGGGGTTGTCATAGTGATAAATGGGAGAGTCGTTTAGGTGCTAGGAAAACCTGTCTGTCTCCTCTCTCTCCCTCAGTTCTCTTTCAATAAAGACTTCTTATACAGCTCTGACTATGCTGTCCTCTTAATTGGATTATAATTTCCCTTAAAACTCTACACACTCAAACCCAACACACATCTTACTTTGGTTACAAAAATAATTCTTGGCCCTCTAACATCCAAGATCAATTTCTAAGTACGGTCTCTGGCTTCATCAACAGGCCGGGAAATCGTTGAATGCTCTTACATAATTCAGAATGCAGAGTCGTCATCCAAGTTACCCTTGCTTACCTGCTTATATTAAACTAGCACAGATTCCGGTACATAGCTCAGGAATATGAACATTGCTCAGAATTCATTTTGTACATGCTGTTCCCCTTTGGTAGCCAAAGATCATTGGTGATGTGTCAGATGCCCCATGATTTGTTTTATTATCCTGCAGATTTGGTCATACTGTAGGAACAGATTCCTTTTAACCTCCCAGTGGCTCTATACCAGGGGCGGCCAAACTTACAGAACTCAAGAGCCGCACAAGTCAATTATTAAATCTTTGAGAGCCACACTGAGGTGTATAACCACATATTCTTACCTACTCCAAAATTACTAAGCTTAAAATTAATTGCGCACTTTAATTTTGTCATAAAAATAGGGCAAATATTGATCCATTAATGTCAGATACTTATAATTATTTAAGGTTACCATGAAACTAGGCCTATACAGTAAAAACTTAACTGTCACTACATGTAGAACACTACAGGCTTGTGGCAAGTTTTTTTTAAAACCTGTGCAGTAATTTGTCAATGCAGCTGGTAAAAGCTCCGAGATGCTGATCTCTAAGTATTACACAATGTTTTGAATTTCATTGTGGAATATGATGCTTCACAGCAGTAAATTGTGCCAAAAATTGAAAGTAATCTACTTTCAGTTTTAAACTTTTCTCCTTTGTATTTTCATTTCTTAGTATTCCACATCATGTTTAGGACTTGTAAAACATGATTGTATTTAACAATGAGTGTGTTGCAGTAGGGCCTATGAGAAAATCTAAACATGCTATGGCTTCTCTGACCTTGTCATGCTTCCCTTCCCCACCTGCACTGCCACTTCCCTGCTGTCTCTTACCACACTGCTGCTTCTCTGCTCTCCCAAACCATACTGCAGTTCTGCCCCCAGACCATCCCGGCACCTACCGTGTCCCCGCTTCCCTGCCAACATTTCTGCCGGTAAACTTGTTCACTAAAATACTCATGGACAGTGAACACAAAAGATCTGAGGACTCAATCAGAAACAATTAATTTTAAAATGAGAGTAACAGTGAGGGAAAACACTGCTCTCATCTTAATCCTCTGAAGAGATGCACACAGGGACACCTTTTCAACTATTCAGAATCACAACAGATCAATGAGAATTTATGGGGACATAAAGTGCAAGATCAGAGCCTGTTTCAGTAAGTGCTTTGGAGTCCATGCACAGAAGATATTATGGAAAAAATCCTGTTGAGTTTATTCAGTTTGGGGTCAGGCCTGTATAAATTCTAAATATCATTGTTTGGGTTTTATAATACAAAGTAAAAGCTTTATTGGTGAGAGATTTTTTTTCAGAAAGTTTACAACACAATTTTCCATCCTCAGCCCTTCACAACATTTACTCTCTTGTCTAATGGGCTCAGATACCCACAGAGTCATTCATGAAGACTGCACTGAAATATAAGTGGATTTTGACCACTGATATATAACCAAAAAAATTAATAAATGTTGAATGCTATTTAATCAGTGGAAGTATAGTGTTGCTATTGAACTTTGCAGTGAATGTAAACTTTCTTGGTAATTGACTTAGTTTTTATATTAATTACATTTTTTTAATAAAATAAACGTACTGGCAGTTCCTTCTGCAAACAGATGACATATTGATGTCTCAGGCACACTTGTTCAATGGACTTAAGGAATTTTTTTTCTAAAGCCGGTTTTCAGTAGTGGTGGTCTATCCTAAGTCTAAATCATTTTGCATGCTGAAAATGAACCATGATCCATAATAAGTACTTGTAACATTCTCTAAATATAGAGGGGGATTTTAAATAGCCTTTTGACTGTAGTCTGTGGTTTTGGATGTAACACTTATGTCAATTTTCAGTCATTTCTGATGATTCTTATTTAATTCTCAAAATAGAAATACAAGAGAAATAATTTTGCATTATATTACAATATCTGGAAATGCCAGGTGATTTTTAAAGAAGAGAAAAGCAATTGTAAATTAATTTAAGTGTAAATTGCTAGATTATCATCACTTATCTGTAGTTCATTGTAGACTTGCTCTTGATTAATTTATGTTGCCAGTTTTAAAAATATTTACCCAGAATACAGTATTGAAAAAGGAAAGTATTTAAAAAATCATGCACTCAGGTCAGACTTTTTCTTGCTCGTGGTGCTACTTTCATTTTGCCTCTGTGTGCATCCAGTTTGTCCAGTGAATGAAGCTTGTGATGTTATAATTAAAGACTGTATCATAATGCATACAGACAAGGAGGGTAGAATTAATATTGTGTGGGTAAACTGTAGCATCTGACATGTCTTTGCACCTAATGACATTGCTTTTCCCTGCTGGCTCTCACAACGCTGCCCCTCCCCTCCCGGCTCTTACCATGCTGCTTTTTCCTGCCGGCTCGCACTGTGCTGCTGCCCCTCCTCTCCTGGCTCTTACCAGGCTGCTTTTTCCCCATAAGCTCTCAGACTGCTGCTCTTCCCCTCCCAGCTCTCTTACCATGTCGCTTTTCCCTGCTGGCTCTCAAAATGCTGCCCCTCCCCCGACTCTGACCACGCTGCTTTTTTCTGCCGGCTCTCACCATGCTGCTTCTCCCCTGCCAGCTCTTACCATGCCACCCCCATCTCTCTTCTGGCCTCAACGATTGCAAATTTCTAGCCATTGGCTCCCGCCATGCTGCCCTTCCCTGCGTCTCCCAGGAGCCACAATTTTTCTTTAAAGAGCCGCATGTGGCTCGCGAGCCGCAGTTTGGCCACATCTGCTCTATACCATTACAACATAGACTTTGAGAAATTCTTCCCTATGAACTAGAAGAAAACTGGCAAAGCATTAATTTCTGATGTTTACAATTGGCAGTAAATTCCAAAGAGCTAATGTTGGTCTAGTCCAGCAAACCAAACAAGGAGTCTGGTGGCACTTTTAAAGCCTAACAAATATATTTATCACATGAGCTTCCAAAAGATCATGCGATAAATAAATTTGCTAGTCTTTAAGGGTATGCCTACACTTAGACTTGAGTTTGAATTGATGACAATGAATTCAAATTCAATTAGGTGCATGGCCACACCGGCTTTCCTCAGTTTGAACTGAGGACCTCTTCAGTTCAAACTGATGAAAGCTGACTTCGAATTGGTCAAACCTCTTTTGACTTGGAAGTCCAGGTAAATTCTAACTGACACGGGCTGACCTTCCTCTCAGGGTGCATGGCACCCTGGAAGGAAGAACAGCCCTTTAGCACCTGGGGCCAGCAGCACCAAAGGTAGCTCCCCCCCCAGCCACATTGGGCTGGGGTGGGGGGGAATGGGGTTCCTGTCCCCGATTGGGGACAGGGACCCCAGCCAGTGTTCCAGCCACGCTGGCTACATGCAGGGAAAGCACCCCCCGTGCGCGGGTTCTCTCCAGCTGGCCGCACGGGGGGGGAAGGCACCCCCGTGCGTGGCTTCTCTCCAAGCAGCCGCATGCGGGGAAGGCGCCCCCATGCGCAGCTCCTGCAGAGCTGGCCAAGCATGGGGAAGGCGCCCCCGCATGCAGCTTCTCCCCAGGCAACCATGCAGGGGGAAGGCACCCCTACATGTGGCTTCTGTGGGGCTGGCCGCGAGCAAGGGGGCCTTCCCGGCACACGGCCAGCTCTGCAGGAGCTATGTGTGGGGCTACCTTCCCCACATGCAGCCAGCTCTGCAGGAGCTGTCCATGGGGGTGCTTGCTCTGCACACAGCTAGCAGGGATGGAGCCACACATGACCAGCATGGCTCCATCCCTGCTTGGAGGCAAACTGGGCTCCAGCCCTCTTGGTGGTGGTGGGGGGGGGGGATTGGCTTCCCCACAGGGACAGCCCTTCTGGAATGGGGCAGGGGGAAACCCTTCCCCCCACACACCTTGCAGGGAAAACTTCTCCTGCCAGGCTCCAGCATCCTGAGCCTGGCTTGGGGTAAAGCATCCTCTCCCCAGCTCTAGTTGCAGTGTGGCTAGAGCTGGGGAGGAGATGCTTTTCCCTGGGCTGGGCTCAGAATGCTGGAGCCTGGCAGGGGATTGGCTGTGGCAGTGGCTGTTTTCCACAGCCATCTTGCCACACTTCCCATGGTGCCCCCCTCTAATTCAAATTGGCAAGTCCAATAGATATGGATATGCCAATTCGAATAGGATTTTCTAGTATGGCCCTGTCAATTTGAATTGGCTGAATTCAAATTAATAATTATTAATTCAAATTGACTAATTTGAATTCAGTAATTCAAATTGAAACTTTAAGTGTAGACATAGCCTAAAAGTGCCACCAGACTCCCTGTTTGTTTCATTGGTAGCAAGACAGTGTTAATCCCAAATTTACCACAGGTATGTGCCAGAAAATAGAGGTAGCACATATTTTTAGTTTGGACAGAAACATTTGAAGATACATTGATGGTGGAAAATGCAGCAAGCGTAGCTTGAGGAGTACAGGGCCTTTGTAATTAGTCCATAAAGATGCCAAAGATTGTTTGTTCAATACTCTATGTGCACTCTGGCATGTCTGAAAGCTGGTGCTTTCATCAAAACAGCCAACTAAAATCCCCACAGGCTTTATATCACAATGTCAATGCTTAGCTCCAGGTACATAAGAGCTGCCATCCTCGATCAGATTAGCGTCAATCTAATATAATGACCTCCCTCTGACAGTGCTTGATACATATTTTTTAGAGAAATCCCTCTAATGGGCAGTTATGGGTAACTTCTCTAAAGGTGAAGTTTTTCCTTACTCCAGGCACTTAGTAGTAGTTTATGCACTGAAGCATGATCTTTTATATTCCAGATAGAAATAGATTCTACTATTTTTTATTTTAATTCTAGCCAATGTGACTGTAGATCTCCTCATTATTCACATAAATGTCTGTTCCTTTGTTGAATTTCATAAAGCTCTTGGCCACAATTGTCTTAGGGCAATACATTTCATAAGATAGCCCTTGTCTACACTTACCGTGATTTTTGGCGGCAGTCGAAAGCAGATATGCAAGGCATGTAAAATACTTTGCGTATCTGCCAGCGACTATCTAAGCCACCAGGACACACTCAAGGATGCCAACTAGAAATGGCTTTCAGTCAGCTTTCAGTTACTTCTTTTAGGGGGGCAGGACTTCTGGAGCCAGCTTCCAGAGTGCAGCAGTGAGTGCACACTCGCTGCTCATTCACACCCAGAACACTGGGCTGACGGTGGCTTAGATAGTCGCTGGCAGGGTTTGTAGGCACAAGCGTAAAAATAAATCAAAGTTCATTTTCAGCTGAAATACCTCAGAAACACAATTATTTGTAAATGCTTCTTCCTGCCCACTTCTATCAGTAGTCCACAAATTAATAATTATATAATAAGCATATAGGCACTATGGTAAAGTCAGACTGGAGGGCTAAAAAAAGGTACTGGAGGCAGGGCCATAACTAGGGTGGGGAAAATGGGCCAAAGCCCCAGGAGCTGAATTTTAGAGGGTCCCAGCTAGGCATGGACATGCAACCACAACCCCCGCCAAGCCGGAACACACAGTCACTGCCACTGGAAGGCAGCTGGGATGGATCCAGCTTCTTGCCGGCTTCTGGTGGTAGCTGGAGCCTGACTGGGTCCCAGGCTGGATTGGGCCCTGGGCCAGGAGAGGCACTTTTCAGGGTGCTTGTCCCAGGCACCAAAATGTCTAGTTACGGCCCTGACTGGAGGGCAAATATGTCAGCTCTAGAATAATAAAAGCCCTTCTTGCAGCTTGATTAGGAACACCTAAGGCTGGTCAAAGGCTGCTTCAGGCCTATTAAAACACCACCCCAGTAAAGGAAAAGGAGTGTGCGGGGGGAGATGCAAGCTACCAAAGGCTTTCCCCCTCTCCCAGGAGTAGTGGGAAAGACTTCCCCAAAACAAGAGGATAGTGCCCCTTCTGAGGAGGGGGGGCAGTAGAGGAAACTCAGGCACCAACCTGAGGGAAGGACTGAAGCTGCTCTGACCTTGCAAGTTATCATGGCTACAACCAGGAGTGTTGCTACCCCCAAAAAAGGGTCAGACCCAGGCATGGGCCCTGCCCCCTGCCCCACCCTGAGGGCACAGTCTGGTCTGGGAGCCTGAACCGGTTCTGGGACCCGATCTGGTCCCAGCCACTGCTGGCAGACTGCCTAGAACCGACTCCAGTTCCTGCTGCTGTTGGCAAATGGCAGGAAGCCTTGGCAGGCCTGATCTGGCCCCTGCTTGCTGCTAGCAAGTGGTGGACAGCCCCAGCCTGCCTTCTGCTGCTACTGGCAAACAGCGGGCAGCCTGAGCAGGCCCAGCCTGGCCTCAACTAATGCCAGCAAGCGGCAGGTGGCCCACAGCTGGATCTGGCCTCTGTGGCTGCTGGCAGGTGGCAGGCAGTCCCAGCCCTGTTCTGGTTCACAGCAGGCAACCCAGAGCCAGCTCTGGCTTCTGCCACTGTCGGCAAGCAGCAGGTGGCCCAGAGCCAGATCTGGCTCCTGCCACTATGCTGCTGGCTAGGTGTGGCATGCCACTGCCAGTCAGCAGCAGGCAACTGGGGCCACATCCAGGGCATGGCCAGGGTGATGCAGGACACGAGCCATGCGGGCCCAACAGCAGCAGTGCCTAAGGCTGCAACCCTGGGGGAGAAGTCGGAAACAGATGCTACCTGGGGTCTGCACCTCAAAGACATGCAGACTCACTCACTCCATAGGATGGAGGGGTGCTACACCAGCCCAGAGCAAGGCCCACCTGGAACATTGTGCCCAAGAAACACTGGGGTGGGAATAGTAAAAGACTTGTCCAAAGTGGGGCAGATTTACCCTAAGCCTATTCTGCCATGGGAGATGATTGTTACCTGTAAAAGCAGCAGGCCTTGCCATAGCACACAAGACAGAAATCCAGCCCAATGCAACCTGGAACCCTACCATCTGTCTGGTATCTCCTTGTTACTAGTAACAAAGCAATTTGTTTTTAACAAGTTTGCAATCCTCTATGCCTTTTAGAAAGTGTGCACAGTAATCCTCTGATGACTTGTAGAGCTTTTAGCTATTATTAGCTCCACTACATTACTGAATGGCATGCCACAATGCAGCTATAACTGCAGTGAGTAATTGATATAAAATGTAGCCCTATCAAAAACATAATTGCACCCTACAGCTCAGTAGCACTATAATTATACTAGAAATACACTAGTATATGTAAAATAATTCCATAGATAGGCGAATCAAGTTCAAGCTCTCCTTTACAGCAATTTTGCAATGGTTTAACTCCTGATTTACACCAAAACAGGGAAAAGGAGAACCTCCTCCTTATGCTAAGTTTATTTAAAAAAAAAATGAATGAAGTTGTTGTACTTATTAAAATAGCATGGAGAAATATTTCTATTCATGCAATGACCTTTCTTGAATGAAAGATAATCCCTATGGGAAACTACTAAAGCTATTTGGCTGAGATAACAATAGAAATATCTATTTCTGCAGAGATCCTATGAGGCCAGACCTACTTCTGTAGAAATCCTTGGCAAAACCAGGCTCATTGTCCTTCCCTTACAGGAGGTTATAGATTCAGGTCCTAATCCTGCAACTGACTGCTGATGGGTACCACTGCCTAAGATTTCTATTAGATGTCTTCCATTTCTCTCTGCAGTAGCATACTGCTTTGCATGTTTCTACTGTCCTTTTCAGTTTTGGAATGAAATGCTTCACTCAGATCCAATCTGTGTCTATGGGGTCAGGCTGTAGATGTAAACAGAGAGTTTTAACCTTGCTCTGGGTTTTCCTTTTCTCACCTCAGTTTCAAAAGAGGTGGGGGGGGGGATAACAAAAATTACAATAGTTGGAGCCAATATTCCCTCTAAGCTGATGATGCAGCTGAGCAAGTTGTGGTATTTACTGAGCAACAATTTATGAGGCCTGGGCAACAGTTTTTTTGGTGCTCAAAGTATCAGCATGCCTAAGTATCTTAGTTCTAAAGTAATTCATAGATGTCTTTTTCATTCAAACTTCAATAAAAATGTTAAATTGATGTACTGTAGTTTTATTAATTTACTAAACAAATGTGAGACAATGAAACATGCTGCCTGTCTAGACTCTACCATCATCTACACTGCTCAGTTTTTGTTGCCTGTCTTTGTCACATTTCCAGAATACATATATAGACAAAGTGGGATTTTCTCCCACAAAAGCTCATGCAAAAAATAAATCTATTAGTCTTTAAGTGCCACAAGACTCCTTGCTTTTTTTTGCTTTACTAGACTAACACGGCTGCCCCTTTGAAATTTAAGTCCCTGTTATGCTGCCCAACTGGGGTAAAAGGGATTCAAAGTGGATCAGGCCCTAAATGTCCAAAACGTAGATTGAAATTAAGTAGGTAGCTTCAGATTTGATCATGAGACTGACGTTATGGGGATTGTATTTAATATCTAGCTATCAACCTTGAAAATACACCTATTCTGCCCTCAGTAAACATATTAAATTACCATGCATTGCAAATCACAATCACAAGGTAGCAACCGCTTCCCAGATTCCCTCGGGGCAACACCTTAAGTAAAGTTATCTGAGAAATTCAAAACTTTTAAAGGTGGCAAGGGCAGAAACCATGTTTCAAGACAGTTTCTCACAGCATCACATCTCTGTAACCAGGGCCATCTTTTGTGCCTAAAGAATTTGCATCAAATAGAGCTAGGTTAGAGTCTGTTACATTATCATGCCCAATCATACCTCTCAAAAGCTAAATATGGGACAACAATCCCCTAAGTGAATGGCAAAAAATTGATTAGGCATACAGGAAACTTTAAACACTGTGAGTATCCTCTAATATAAAGTGTCTCTAACATCTCAGTTTTGGCGTTTATGGGGTTTTTTTTTTAATCCAAATCATTTTCAACAATAAAAGGGAGGCTATAATTAGTATGCCTGGAGTGTAAATACTGTACTCTAGGAACTAAAATAAGCAAAATGAGGTACAATTGAGATTTGTGTGTCTGGTAGTGGAATATAGTTAAAGCAAACCTTCTCAAAGCTGCAAGAAGCAAGAGCATAAATGGATTTGTGAAAGAAAATGATTATTTTTCTAACACTTTATTGGGGAAATAGAAAAACAAAGTCTCTTTTTTAAAAATTATTGCACCACTGGCAATATTTTTTTCCTTCTACCTTAAATGACTTTTTCTCCTTTCAGTTTTTCATTTCATTTTCCTAATCATTAGGATTTCTTTCCTTCCATCACAGGAGTCTATACAAAGTTACATTGTAAAGCCCCACCTTGACAAACTGATTGCATTAGAATCTCTCACAGAAAAGAAAATAAATCTGAAATTAACCCAACTTGTTTTTGCTTATTTTAAAGGATCGCTTTTCTTTCAGGAGCCTTTTAGCAAGTGAAAAGCAAAGCATTCACCCTTGATAGATATGCTAAATGGCTCAATACAATTTTGCTTGGGTCTTTCAAGTCCCAAGTCCTCCTCCAGCTCCAGCCTGGCTCCTTTGCCTGCAGCCCAGCTCCCATCCCCTGCCCCCACAGAGAGCCATGCATCCCTGTGGCCACTACATGGCTGCCTCTGGGAGCCCCACGATTTAGCCCTGCCATCTCTCAGGGTCCCCCCTCTTGTCCAGGCTCCAGGCTGCTTACCTGCTGGGGCCCACACAGACCCCAAAGATGCCACCATCTCTGTGGTGTTATGGAAATATTCTTTGAGTCTTAGATGACGAAAGTAGGCCTCTAGGTCACTGCAGAATTTTATCTTTGGCTGGACTTCACAACGAAAAGAAAATCCATCTATGACATGCACTTTGCTTTCCTACAGAGGAAAAAAGATACCAAACTATATAAACTTCTATACAGCACTACAGGAAGCAAGAGTGACACCTATAACCCAGCCAGCAACATTGTTAATCTCTCAAGCTACACACTTACTCCTGCAGAGGAATCTGTTCTATCTCGAGGACTTTCCTTCTGCCCCACAACCGCCACACATAAGATAAAATTCTGCGGTGACCTAGAGGCCATAACACCACAGATCAACGCACTGACACACAGATGCCTTCCTCCAAACACTACAAGAAGAAATATTCTTCATGGACTCCTCCCGAGAGGACTTTTGTGTTTAATGCAAATACAGCAGAGTTTTCTATGCTGCATTTGATCTGTGCAGTATGTTTTCTAAAGAAAAGTGCTATCTTGCCTATATATGACCTGATTCAAAGCCCACTGAAGTAATAGGAAAAAATCCCTTCACTTGAATAGGTTTTGGATCAGGCTCAATGACTGCACACAGTATGACAAGTTCCAAAGTGTATCTGTGTTAGTCTAGTTCATCATAAGAAACCAGGAGTCCTGTGGCACTTTTAAAGACTAACAAATTTATTTCTCACATGAGCTTTCAGGAGAAAAAAATCCCACTTCCCATCTTCAAGTGCCTGACCAAGTGGGATTTTCTCCCATGAAATCTCATGTAAAAAATAAATTTGTTAGTCTTTAAAAGTGCTATAGGACTCCTTGTTTGTTTGGCATACAATACGTAACCCGTGTAGGTTCCTATGAAAATAAAAATGAAAAGGGAGTATGATTAAACTTCTTTTGTGTGAATCACATTTTCTGTAACCACAGGTCCATGGTACTGCATTTTGAAAGAATAATTTATGGTAAGAGAAATGAGTTGGCGCTTGTGAGAGTAGAAGGTTAGCTTTGGCCTAAAAAAGAAGCATTCTTGATAATAAAAGAGAACTAAGAGCTATGGTAGTAAGACCTTATGGCAAAGCATGAAGAATCACCGCAGCCTCCCTCATCCCTTATTTTCACTGGGCTAACAGAACTCAGTCTGTATCACCTCCACTGTACTATTCACTCTTGCCTTCTCCCTAGCTGTGGATTCTCAGGCCCTTGGAGACACTTCTGAGCAGTCAATGCAGCTGTAAGCCACTGTTCTTCTTCAAGTGATTGCACGTGTTGACTCCAATTTGGTGTGCGTACGCGTGTGCACAGCCGCCAGAAGAACTTTCCCCTAGCTATCCCCGGAGGCAGACAGAGCCCCTGGAGTCATGAGTCCATAGCATGGCATATCGCTCACTGGCCTCCCCCCGACCAGTTCCTTCTTACCGCTGTGATGACCGGCTGGAATTAGCATCTCTTTCAGAGATCTCCCCTAGTTTTTAATATATTGTTGTTCCGTTGTTGTTGTCATTAGCATTAGTTGTTGTTAGTATTAGTCATCTAGTTCCCCCTAAAAATGGACCACTTATCTTCCCCGGGACCGGGGTATGCTTGGTCTCCCAGGCCTCAAACCCTGCAGAGCTTGAAAGAGGCTGATGCCCAGAAGTTATCTGCACTCCATGTGTCTGACGTGTCTGGATGAAGCTCACCTTCGAGACAAGTGCAGGATCTGCAAGAGTTTCCAGCCAAGAACTTTAAAGGACAGGTCTCACCGCCTGAAAATTCTTCTCATGGAGGACACCCTGAGACTGTCCTCAGAGTCCCCTGCAGTGGCTAGCAGCACGAAGAGTAGCCTGGCACTGACGAAAGATCTGGCACCAAAGTACTCTTAGTGCAGAGGCTCCTTCACCTCCAGGGCCACTCCTCAGCACTGCTGCTTATCTCCGGTGCCGAAGAAGCAGCTCAGGAAGGACAGGGGCCATTCTCCTAACAGATGCGGTCATGGAGATGGCGGTGTGGTGAGACTCACACTGGGCCACCAGCCTGCTACCCAGAATCCCGACACCTCCTTCTCCACCCCTGGTTGGTCAAGACGTGGTACCAGATACCTTCCAAGAGGCTGGTTCGGACAAAAAGGTAGAGATCATCTGATTTCCCTCAACCCTGGAGGCCGCTAGGATCTAATAGAGCGCATGGCACTGCGTCTCCATCAATCGGTGCTGTCTGCATCTCTGGTACTGGTGCAAAGACCGTCCCCCTCTAGGAGGAAACCTAACCCACTGCCAGGTCATTCTTTGCTCTGAAGACCATCTCCAGTGCCATCGGCTACCACACTGCCATGGTCCCCAAGGAGTGGATCCCTCTCAGGTTCAGAGATGGGTTCCTTGATCTCAAGACGGAGCCAGTCAAGATCAGTCTCTTGGCACCATGATGCTCAGCCTGCTCAGCCCTTCCCAGTGCCGTGGCTGGCTCCGCAGCAGAGCCCCCCGGGTTGGCCATTCTGGACACCATAGGCATATCACCAAGACCAGGGTATGATGTCAACTCGGTCAGCCTCTATGGCTTCGGAAAGCAGAACCTACCACTCCCGCTCTGAGACCATGTCTCGTCCCGGCACCGCAGTGGACCATTATAGAACCCTGTCTCATACTAAGGCACCGGGAGTTACTGGCATTGAGACAGCCCTGCCACTGCCACTTGGAACCCCTGCAGATAATCCACCTGATGTAGGGGCCCCAGAGGTAGATCAAGCTGACTGTGATCAGTTTGGGGACACATCATCATCATCCCCTGGCAAAGTGGTGGCAGGAATGGCTTCAGCCTCCACTTCAGAGGATGGCAAGGCATACCAGAACCTCATGAAGAGGGTGGCCAGAAATTTGGGGATGGAAATACAGGAAGTCAGCGAGGAGCCCTTTGACCCGATGACAGACATTTTTATCTCCTTCAGGCCCCACAAGAATTGCTCTGCCTTTGATAAAGACAATAGATAAGGCCATGAAGGCAATTTGGCAGACACCATCCTCTGCATTTCCCACCACCAAGAAGGTGGAAAGGAAGTACTTCATCCCATCTAAGGGGTATAAGTTTTTACATACCCACCTGGCCCCAAACTCCCTGGCGGTTACAGCAGCAAATGAAAAAGAGAGACAAGGAGCTCAGGCACCAACCCCGAACTCCAAAGATGCCAAGAAATTAGATTTATATGGAAGAAAGGTGTACTCCACGGGAGGCCTGCAGCTTAGGGTGGCCAATCACCAGGTGGTCTTAAGTAGCTATACCTTCAATACCTGGGGTGCAATGGACAGATTTTCCAACTCATTGGATCAGGACTCAAGGAAGGAGTTCTCAGCTATCATAGAGGAGGGCAAAGCGGTGGCTAAGGCCTCTCTCCAAGGTGCCCTGGAAGCTGCCGACACAGCAGCAAGAGTTATGGCATCAGGAATTTCCATGAGGTGCAACTCTTCACTGCAGGTGTCCGGTCTACCACCAGAAGTACAACAAACAGTACAAGATTTGCCGTTTGAAGGACACTCTTTATTTTCAGATCAAACTGACTCAAAGCTGCATAGCCTAAAGAATTCTAGAGCCACCCTAAAATCCTTAGGGATGCACAATCCATCCACCCAGAGGAAGCACTTTAGACCTCAGGCTTCCCCTAGGAGCTACCAACCCCACCAAAGACAGGACCCCACTCATAGGCACTGTTCCCTCTAAGGTGCGCGGCAGCGCGGCCGCGCAGGTTAGACCCCCCTCCCCGCGCAGGGGTTTCCAGTCCCCGCGCAGGGGAGGGCGAGGCCGGCAGAGCGGCTGAGGCTCAGCCAGGGGAGTGGGGACGGGGCGGCCTGGGAGCGGAGCAGCTGAGCCGCCGGGGGAGGAGGGGGCGGGGCGGGCAGGCCCACGCTGTCAAAGTGGGGAGCGGGGCCAGGCCAGCAGAGCAGCTGGGGGGGTGGTGAGCCAGGCCTGGGCAGGGGCCAGCAGAGCCCCTGAAGATCGGCTGGGGGCTGGTCAGGCTCAGGGTCAGCAGAGAAAACCAGGAGTCTGTATCTCTTTAAGATTCCTCCTCTTTGCCCTGCCCTCCTCCCTGCTCCAGGCATTGCAGCTGCAGTGCTACACGTGGTTTTGCTTTGTTGCTTTGGCTCCTCACCCCCGGCTTCTTTCCAGGCTCCAGCTCAGGTTCTCTCCCCTTTCCCTGCACCTGATTTTGGGGGAGGTTTGATCTTATTTTTTGCAGGGGTTGGGGCTTTTCTTTACCTTGATGGGGTCTCTGAACTGCCCAGAGAGAAACCTGGGACTCTTTTGCTTTGCTGCCCTGCTTGGCTTAAAGTTTCTTGGGAGGTTTCTTTCTCTAACGGCTGGGCTAAGCCAGATCTTTATTCCTGCTAATGAATCTTGGCTTTTGACAACAAATCCTTTGTTTAGAGGTCCAACAAAGTTCACTTTTGATTGTGAGGAGGTTTCAGTTTGTAAGATTTTCCTTTTCCCAGTGTGATTTTTTTCAGTTTGTTTCTCCCTTCCAAGAAGAAGTTAGTCCACTATAGATGTGTCCTTATATTTTTAGTAAGATACACAGATGTGCAAGTATTATCCATTCTAAAGTAGCTGCTGGGCTGGGCCTGATCCTATAGTTTAAATGAAGTCAGTGCGAAATTTGATGGAGTAAGGCTTGCAATATTTGTCCCTTTGTTAGTTTATCAAATCATAGAAAACAAGCAGCTTGCTCTTGCCTATATACTCTATGCTTATTTTTATTTTGGAATATTTAGGAAAAAACTGATCATTGCATTCAAGAATAGGTGCTGTCCTCTTGGGTGGAGCATTTGATAGTCACAAACATCTACTCCCCCCTCCCCCGTTTGATGTGTATTTCACATAAAAGCAAACAAAATGTCAACTGTCATAAAATAGATATATATCCATCTGTGGTTTATGGCAGACATAGTAGGATATGATGTTTCCAGAAATTTGCATTTTAGGTAAAAGGTTATGTTTCAGGTAGGTCTGCACATAAAAACTGGCAGCTCTCATTTTTTCTGATTTCTCCTTTCCTGTGTGTATAAAATCTAAAGAGCTTGTCTGTGATTTTTTTTTTAAATACTGCACAGTGAGGCTAGACGGGGATTTCTGTACACTCCGCCTGCACCCCCCAGTTGTTGGCTAGTAACAGTGTTAGAGCAAATGAGTGAGCACCCCCTAAACCCCCCAAACATCCCCCTGCACCACACCCCTAATTTCACATCATGGGGAGAATACTGCTGCCAGAGATTACTTTTCCTTTAGAAGCCAACACCTCAAATTCTGTTAGACTTCATGTAGTCAAGGGCCCATCCCTCTGTGTGTCAAACAATGAGTGAATTCTGTGAAGGAACTTACTGTGTTAAACCTGATTTTAATCTTGTCCATAATTACTACATTAAATTTATTGGAGGTGTGCTTCTGTTTGCAACTCACAATATAAAAACATCAGTCTGGATAGGAGTTCTGCAGTGTGATTCTCCTTGCACCTTGATATAAGCATTAAATACTTAGTTTTGTGACTCCTTAAAGTGGTTGGCTTTACGGTTACTTTAATGTGAAGAGGAAAAATACTTAAGCCATTCATTTGATATTCTTGAGCCTCTGTTCTTGCAATTAATCTCACACTGTAACTAGGGGCTAGACAGATTTCCCTGGAGTTGAGTGATCAATGGGGCAAGCATTTGGGGGGGGGCATTGGCTGGGTGGATGAAGGGGGCCCAGGCGCAGCCCCAGATGTGTATGTGTCCTCCAACATCCTCCTTTTTGTACTTCCCTGGCCTCCTTTCCATGCTTTGGTATCCGGTAACCCTAGTCTGGCAGAGTGGTTGAGGATTGGATGAGGGGTGGGGGGGACAGGGCTTAACCATGGCCAAGGATCAACTGGGGGAGGGGGCAGGCTGGGAAAGCAGCTGAAGATGGGCAGGGGGACAGGCCTGAAGCCCCACTCAGGATTGGCGGGGGGGGGGGTTGCTAGCTATCCAAGGGCTCCTTTTTACCTTCATGTCCTTCCTCCCTCAGGCATTCCAAAAATAGGTGATTGTCCAGCCTTTTACTTCTGATAAGTAGACTGGGGGGGCACAGTGCTGGAACCCACCATCCTGATGTTAAGAGTTTGCTGCACAGATGCACACACGGAATAAACAGCAGTTTGGGGGGGATGGGATCAAGGGGCAGTGGAGTACACAGTTATCCTTTATGCCTAGAAGTTTTTCTATATAGAATGCCTGTAGCTGAGTTGGTAGAATAACAGATTTGTGATCACAGGGTCAAGCCCTGGGTTGGGTTTTTTACCTTTTGGCCTGTTGCTCCTTAGGGAAGAGTTAAATTGGGAAAAAAATATATAGCAAACACTAATAAAATGAAGGAAAATAAAGTATACTGTGATCAAGATTACTAATAGTGACCAATTAAGTAAAACAAATAAAGGGTCACATTTGAACTGGCTAGGAACAATTTAGGACCTTTTTTTTTTTTAATTGTAAAATGGGCTGCTGTGCAAAATGAAAAATGAGAGGCAAGTTAATTGCTTTCATTTTAACTTTTTTATGTGCTTATTCATTTTGGAAAACCGACAAAGGCAGACAAACAGGACTGAAGAATTGATGAGACAAAATGTCACATAAGCATAGAATACATTCAAATTATTAATAAAAGCAATTTAAATAACTTATTAATTTTTCATTGTTCTATATTTTTCAATAATTTCCATCACGTGAAGTTGCACAAAAATTTTATTCAGAAAAAGTTTTGCACACGGGTTCAAAATTTTGCACACAAGCCGTCAAACCTTAGAGGGAACATTGCTCATAGGCATGGGAGGAATGGCACCTTTAGTAATGCTTCCAGCCGCAAGCAGTACCCATCGTCGAGCAGGCACGATGCTTCCTCGAAACAACCGCAAGAGCCCAAGGAGAACATCTGAGGATTCGCTGGAGGGCAACATACCAACCTTCCCTCTTTTTCTGCACCACTTAGCCCACTTCCACCCTGCGTGGACCAGGATTACATCAGACAGATAGGTCCTCTGCACTGTGCTATAGGGCTATTCTATCTGATTCCACTCTACCCCCTCCCCCCGCTCCCCATCCCTTTTCAGGGACCCTTCTCACAAGCAACTCCTGCTCAAGGAGGTTCGCCAGCTCCTTGATGTAGGAGAGGTGGAAGAGGTCCTAGTAGACTTAAGAGGGAAGGGGTTCTATTCAAAATACTTCCTAATACCAAAAGCAAAAGGGGGCCTCAGGCCTATCTTAGATCTGAGAAGCCTAAACAAGTTCATCTGGAAGATAAAATTCCGCATGGTCTCCCTGAACCTAGTAATTCCTTCCTTAGACCCTGAAGATTGGTACGCTGCCCTTGACCTTAGGATGCATATTTTCATATCTCAATCATCCCGAGCCACAGACGTTTCCTGAGATTTGTTGTAGCAGATGGACACTTCCAATCTGCAGTTCTCCCATTCGGGCTTGCCACAGCCCCTCGGGTCTTCACAAAATGTATGGCTGTTGTAGCTGCCTTCCTTCAATGCCAGGGAATCCACATCTTCCCGTATCTTGACGACTGGCTAGTGTGAGGGAAGTCCAAGGATCAGGTAGAGTCCCACTTACAAATCATATGCTGGACATTCAATGAACTTGGCCTACTGATAAATCTGAAAAAGTCCACCTTAGTACCGACTCAGAAAATAGAGTTTATTGGCGCAGTGCCAAACTCAAACATGGCAACAGCCTCCCTCTCACTAGCCCAATTTCAGACAATCCAATTTCAAACAATCATAGAAGATTGGCTTCAACACCCCTTAATCACAGCACACTCCTGCCTGAGGCTCTTGGGCCACTTTGCAGCCAGGTAGTCACACATGCCAGACTACACTTGTGACCCCTCCAACTGTGGCTGGCTTCAGTATATCGCCCCTCCAGGAACTCCCTGGATCACCTGATCTCAGTGCCAGCACCAGTCTTAGCCTCTCTTTATCGGCGGACGAAACAAGACGTAATATGTGAAAGGGTGCCCTTTTCGAGACCCAGTCCAACAAAGACACTGGTCACGGATGCGTCAGACCTGGGTTGGGGAGCCCACTTGGCCAGTTGAGGACAGACAGCTGCTGGTCGCAGACAGGTCTGCTCACCCACATAAATATCAGGGAACTCCAGGCAGTCAGGCTGGCTTGCCAGACCTCCAGGACCACCTATCCGGACACCATGTGCTAGTAAAAAACAGACAATGTAGCAGCTATATTTTATATAAACAGGCAAGGGAGAGTTCGCTCCTCTCCCCTCTGCAAGGAGGCAATGGACCTGTGGCATTTTTGCATTCCTCTATGCATGCACCTGAAGCTGCCTATCTACCAGGGGCTCTAAATACCACTGCGGACTCTCTCAGTCAAAACATACTACCTCACGAGGGTCCCTCAAGTGCAAGGTCCCATTTACCATCTTCCAAGAGTGGGGCACTCCTCATCTCGATCTCTTCACCTCCAAGTCCAACAAGAAATGCAAAAGATTTTGCTCTTTCCGGGTCCTGGACGACGGTTCCATTGCGGACGTCTTTCAGGTGTCTTGGAGCAACTACCTCCTCTATGCATTTCCTCCATTCCCATTGATAGTGAAGGTCCTAGTAAAAGTAAAATCAGACAAGGTGCCAATGATTCTGATAGCACCGGCGTGGCCTCGCCAGCACTGGTTCTCCATCTTCTTGGACCGCCTTGTCGCACCACCCATCACCTTCCCAGTGGTACCAGACCTGCTCACCACGGACCAGGGCTGTCTTCGGCACCCAAACCTTCAGTCTCTCCACCTCACAGCATGGAGACTCCTTGATTAAATGACCAGGAACTTCAGTGTTCACAGCAGGTCAGGGAGGTCCGACTAGAATGCAGGAAGCCATCCACTAGGCTAACTTACCAGGCGAAATGGCATCGATTTGTATGTTGGTGTTTATCCAAATCTTATTTTCTGTCTGAATCAAGTATTCCAGTTATCTTGGATTACCTCCTTCATCTTGTGTCTAATGGCCTATTGGTGTCTTCAGTTAAGGTCCACCTGGCAGCAATCTCTGCGTTTGATGCTTTAGTAGACAGTCTTTCAGTCTTCTCCAGTCCTTTGGTGAATTATTTCCTCAAAGGTATAGTGAGAAAGTTCCCTCAGACCATGAAACCGATCCCCCCATGGGACCTTAATTTGGTGCTCGCTGTTCTAACCGGACACCCCTTTGAGCCTCTGGCAACATGCTCTAACCTTTACCTGTCATGGAAGGTGGCGTTTTTAGTGGCAATCACTTCAGCCAAGAGGGTGTCTGAATTTAAGGCCCTTACCTCCGAGCCACCATACACAGTCTTTTTTAAGGATTAAGTGCAACTCCGCCCACACCTGTCATTCCTCCCTAAGGTGGTCTCCCATTTCCATAATAATCAGGACATTTTCCTACCAGTGGTTTCTCCAAAGACTCATGGTTCCGCCCAGGAGTGCACCCTACACTCCCTCAATGGTAGGAGAGCACTGGCTTTTTACCTGGAGAGGACAAAGCCCTTTGGAAAGTCTCAACAACTTTTCATGACAGTGGCAAACAGGATAAGGGGCCACCCCCTTTCATCCCAGACTACTGCATCCTGGATCACCTCCTGCATTAAGGTGTGCTACTCCCTTGCAGGAAAACCTCCACCAGAAATTAGGGAACACTTGACATGGGCTCAAGCTACATCCGCAACTTTCATTGCTGGAGTTCCAATTCAGGATGTCTGCAAAGCAGCAACGTGGTCCTCCATCCACATGTTCGCAGCACACTATGCCATTGCCCAGCATGCAGTAGATGATGTAGCAGTTGGCAGAGTGGTGCTGAAGAATGCTGCATAAAGTTCTGACCCCCTCCTCTGGTAAGTGCTGGGGAATCACCCAATTGGAGTTGACGTGAGCAATCACTAGAATGAGAAAGACGGTTACCTACCATTTTCTGTAATTGTCATTCTTCGAGAGGTGTTGCTTATGTCCATTTCAAACCTGCCCTCCTCCCTTCTGTCAGAGCCAGGAAGAAGGAACTGGCGGGGGGGGGGGGGAGGCCGGCGAGCCCTTATATGACATGCTATGGACGCACGACTCCAGGGGGCTCTGTCTGCCTCCGGGGATAGCTAGGGGAAAGTTCTTCTGGCGGCTGTGCACACGTGTGTGCACGCCCAGTCGGAGTGGATGTGAGCAACACCTCTCGAAGAACAACAGTTACAGAAAAACGTAGGTAACCGTCTTTTTGTTTTTGTTTTTTTAACTCACCTTATTTCCATAAGTGGAGGGGCGATCTGTTACATCCCTTATTAAAGATACCATCCCAAAGTTTTACAGAATTGAAGAATGTTGTACACAATCTTTATATGGCTGGAATCTGGGCAATTGAGCTGGGGTAACCCTCTGGGCAGGAAAGAGAACACATTTCTAGCGTGTTTTATTTCATGCTCTAGCAGGAGTTTATTTATGAAATGAGAAACAGGAAGTAAATGTAGCTTAGAATGAAGAAACTGACCATGGATCAATTTTAAATTCATAGATAGCCATTAGGGCTTTTCAGAAATGTGAATTACCTCTTCTAAGATTGCAGTACATTCAGAAGATCTATTCAAAACAGGAATTGGCTTCCTCTGGGTCCATAGATCACAATAACCCTGATTTGATTTTGGAAATGAATAAACTGCCAATTAAAAGAAGCAGTAATGATATAGCTAGTCAAGAAGATAGGACAGGTACTGGGGCATGCACCAGAGGGGCAGTAAACAATGGCAATCTCTCAGTAATAGGCAAGCGCACAGAACTCCTGTGGACCCAAGGACAGGTCAAGGAGAGCTAGCTCCTCCAGCCCTGGGGCTGTAAGGGGGCACAGAAAATGCCTCTCCAAAAGAAGAAATTTAAACTACTGCCCCCCTGGATTGTTCTATACAGTAATAAAATTTTCCTGTTTGGGGAGAAAAAAAAATTAAAAGTGCATTTGCTTTCAGGGTTATCTGCATAAGACACAAAGAATAGCTTACCCAAGCTCCATGCTGAACAGATGGAAGGAATAGTAACACTGACTCTATGAGAAGGAGTCCCTCTGGTAAGGGTCAGTTGAAAGGTCTAGTTCATTAGCTGTTGAAATGTAAAATTTACATTTATTTGAGGGGGAGAGGAGACTGGATTGAGCCTTTTTAAAAAAGACAGGACCCTATGTCTCCTATAATTCAGCAGCAGTGACATTTATTGAAGCCTTCACTTCCTCTTACAGAGTCATGATTCAGCTAAGCTTTCATCTAAAAGTAATTGTTTCTGGCTCTTGTGACAGAGGAGAAGAGACTTCAAAATGTGAACCAAGTATTAATGGATGTAGTGTTGATTCTTCTTCCTCTGCCAACAGACTGCTGGAAGAGGTAGGCCTGATTTTCAGTTACAATAAACCTTCTTTATGATACTGTGCCAGTGTAAAGGGACCCCATGCAAACATCCCCGGCACAGTCAAATTATCCCCAAAGTCCTATGTTCTTTGACTGTTCTTTGGCTCGTAAATCCCTGTTTAACAACAGGTGGAGAAGATGATGTAGAATGTGATTCAATGTCTTGCCCAAGATGTCACAATGAGTCAGAATCAGACTTTGGGCCTCTTGTCTCTTGATCCCAATCTCTATCCACTAGATCATACTCCCACATTTGGAAAGGAAATTGTGGTGTGAATTGTTCCAGCTGCTTCTGTAACTTACAGTATGATGCGTGATGGGTGCTCATGAACTGTAAATCAATGACTGATCCTGAAGGACAATGATTGCCTTTTTGTACATTGGTTTTTATTTTATTGTGCAGGAAATCTGTTTTACTGAATCCATTTGCCTCTGTATTCATGCTATTGAACAAGAATTTTACTCATGGCAAAAGAAGGATTAATAAATGAATTGTATTGGTAGGATTAAACTTCAGTTCTGAATTTTCTTGCATTCTGGGGGTTTAATACAAAGGTTGCTTTAACATAATTTTATTTTTGTCTAGTCACATGTAGTGTTTCGAGGCAATTAACTTTTCATTTTTAAAATGAAAAGGAAATTTACAAATCAAGAAAAAGGTGGAGATATTTAAAGCTTGTGTAAATCTGAATACCACAGTCTCAGCCATTAATGTTATTTTAGGAAAGCTCCTTATGATTTATGAAAAGCTATAAATATGGAGTAAAACCCAGTTTTCACTGAAATCAAAAGTAAGACACTGACTGACTTCAATGAGACCACAGTTTCATTCATGGTCTTCTGGTATGGTCAGGTAAGTGGTCTACTAATACACTCAAAGAAACCAAAAAGGCAAATAGCTCCAATAATGCACAAGGTCATGTTTAGTCATTTATAATTATATGGAAGAAGAAAGTGTCATGTACTCTAAAAACTCAGATCAGGGATCCAGGATTCCCATGCTGAGTTAAAAACCTTAACCTGAATGAGTCCTATCAGGTGACAGAATCATAAGTGCTTGGAGACTTTCTTTCTCAGAGGGAACTAAGGTGTGGGGACAAAGGAGGGTCTTGCATGGTTACCCTAGAAACAGATTTTATCTGGGGCAGAGCTTACATCTAGGATTATGTTCTGTTATTATTATGAATCATCACTAAAACCCAGCTGAATGGCATGTGAGCTATATATAGTGTGTGTATTTGTATTCTGTTTAGAACAGTAGGGAACTTTATTTGCTTATAGGGTGGTTAAAGGGATGACATAATACACTCTCACAAGTCTCTTGTATTAATTTTTATTACTTACAATGAAATAATTTAAAAAACCTTCTGAAACCCTAAATAATTGTGATTTGAAGGTAGCACATCATGATCATTGATACGACATTTTCTTCTGAAGAGGATCCTGCACTCAAAGCAGAGACCAAACCCACAAAGATTGAGAAATTATGTGCTAAAGCAGGGGTCTCGAACTCAGATAACAAGCAGGGCCACATGAGGACTAGTAGAGGGCTGCATGAGGACTAGTATGTTAGCTTGAGGGCCACACCACTGAAACCTTTTCATACAACAATATTACAAATATCAGTAATGATAGTGTTGTTGAGGGCTGCAGGAAATAGCTTTAGGGGCCGCATGCGGCCCATGGGCTGTGTGTTTGAGACCCCTGTGTTAAAGCAACATCACAAATAATGGCAGCTCTCCAGACTGTCTGTTGTTCAGTACCTCTTATTTACATTGGCACTTAATATGGCAATAGAAAACATCATTATGAACAGCTGACTGTAAAATCATCCAGGAACTAGGTAGATTTTATAAAATTCACTTGAAGTGGAAAATATGCTTTGTGGCAATGAAATATATAAACCCCAATAGCTACTATGTCTTCTATTATTTGACAGGGTCTATTTCTCCGTTTCCTGAAAGCTGATGGCACTTCTGTTTCACAGAGGATGAGAAATTGCACTTAGAATAAACCCACAATGCTGTTTGAAGGGACTTCTAAAACCTGAAGAAATAACAAAGGTCAGGCAGGAATGAAATAAGTCAAGAAATGGTACAAATAAGGAAGACCGCCTGCTGAGCAGGTTACAGTAATACTGATTTGTCTCAGTCTCCTACTGAGAAATGTGTTTTCAGATAGGTCAGGGGTGGAGAAGGAAAAGGAAGCTGTAGTGTTGATCTGAGTATCTTTGTAGAATGATGAATGTTTCACCTTAATTTAAAAATAATACCATTTGGGGAGATTAACTCCTAAGATGCACAGTACTTTATACTAATCAGAACATGCAAAGAAAATTAACACAAGCTCTTTAGTTCCCCTTAAGGGAGACAGTTGTTTCCAGCTGATTTAGTTTTTAAACCAGTAACGTTATAATTAGTAATTAAGCTGTTTGCATTTGGGGTGCACATGTGAAAGTGAAATGTGGAGTTGCTGCTTCTGAAGGGGAAAGAGAGTAACAATGTGGGAAGAAAAGGAGGATAATATGACACAACTTGCAGTTTTACTAACCTTCAGTGTTCGAGAGATGAAGCCTCTGCTTTACATCAGCGCTTAAGTTGCTGAATTTGGTTTTTAGATGACTTCAAGTTCAGGACCAAGGTTAGAGAAAATGCATTTTTCATGCATATCTGCATTTAGAGTCTAAAAAATAAGATGGATCCAAGCCTGAATTATAACCTAATATTAGCAGATTAGCCAAACTCACGAAGTTCAGATCTAGATGAAGATCCAGATTTCCCCCAAAGTCTGGCAAACACCTGAAAAGTACAGAATAAATAATCTCAGGCATCACTGTTCCTTTGTTTTATACCAGGAAGGAATCTGAACTGCAGAGAAAAGTCTTAAAACAACAGTTTATATGCATTCCCCATTTACCAAAGTGGTTATCCATCTTCCAAATGAAGATCCAGGCAGATCTAAAATATTACAGGCTCTTCCATAGGGCATGCTTCTATTGATCATTGTTTCATGCCTATCCACCAGCAAATAGTGTCTCTCTCTCTCAGGTCCAGGCTGTCATTTTTTGCAGCTCCAAGACCTTTTTTTTTTTTTTTTTTTAATTATTTGAAGCAGATCAAAACATTTTCTGTGCTTTGACCCCAGAGGCAATGGGGAGTGGGGAGACGGAAGAGGAGTTAAAAGTTAAAAAGATTTGTTACTGTCATTGTTCCAGTCTTTAGTTGTTGAAGGAGGTATTGTTTATTGTTTATCTTACCCATTTAGCCAGGAGTACAAGCAGCAACAAGCCCTTACAGATGCATATAACATTTATACGATTAGTATAATAAGTAGTCCTTAAATATTCCATGATTACATAGCATTTGTCACAGCATCCGCTGGCCCGGGGGCGGAGCAGGCCAGCCCATGGGGCGGACTCCACTCTCCTGCCCCTCCCCGGGCTGGCTGTTCCACCCTAGGGGCAAGGAGGGTCAGCCGAGAGGAGGGACAAGAGAGCAGAGTCTGCCTCATGGCCTGTTCTGCTCTGCCCCTGGGAGTGGAGTGGCTGGTCCAGGGAGGGGTAGGAGCGCTGGGTCCAGCTTCTAGGCCAGCACACTCCACCTCTGGCATAGCGCCGCAGTACCCCTAAGCCAGAGGCATCCTGAGCCAGGGCCTCATTGGTTTATGTGTAGAGCTGGCCCTGCCTCTATGTGGCTTCCTATACAGTTCATGGAAATGAGAACTCTTTTTGATAGACTGAATGCCATACAGTGGCTGGAAGCTGAAGCTAGATACATTTAGGGTAGAAATAAGATACACATTTTTAAGCAAGGGTAATTAACCGTTGGACCAAATTCCATAGGGATGTCATGGATTTTCCATCACTAGCAGTTTTTAAATGAAGATTGGATGAATTCCTAAATAAAAAAGCTCTAGCTCATCCCCAAACTATGAGCTGGATGCAGGAGTTGCAGGCCCTTATTATGCAGGAAGTTAGATTAGATTATCGTAATGATCCCTTCTGGCCTAAAAATCTATCAATAATATGCCTGTCCCATACTGTGGCCAACAAGTGTAATATAGTAATCCAAACAATGTTTCTCCTTCTCACAGCTGTGGCTATGCCTACACCTAAAAGCTTAGTTTGGACTTGCTTAGTCCAAACTCAGCATTTGAAGTTAGTTCGAACTAGCTGTGCTTTTTTAGTTCGAACTAACTTTTTAGTTTGAGCTAGCCACGCTTTTTTTAGTTTGAACTAACCTTTTAGTTCAAACTAAAAATCGCAGCTAGTTCAAACTAAAAGTTAGTTCAGACTAACAAATCGCAGTTAGTTCGAACTAAAAAAAGACTACATCGTGCTACTTCGAACTAAAGTTTGAAATAAGTTCGAACTAAGCAGTTAAATTTTTTTTAAAGTTTGAGCTAGGCAAAACCTAGTGTAGACAGGGTTCAAATTAGTCCGGACTAAGCTTCCTTAGTGCCGACTAGTTTACTAGTGTAGACATAGCCTGTGATTCCAGCCTTTCCTCTGGTAGCTTTTAACATGATTCTATATGCCTTTCATCCCATTCTAGGTCTGACAAAGCTCTGCAGACCCTCTCAGGGTTTGACTTTTTAAGTGGCAAACAGAAGACATATGATGATGTTTTGATTTTTTGAGCTTTTGACTTGTTCTCTACTGGGAATAGAGCACTGTGCCACCTCATAGTATGTTTACATGCCTGCATTTAGTAACTTTATATAGCAACCCATGCAGAGGATGACTGTTCCGCTAATAATATGTACACTACCTTACAAAAATATGTACCATATTGAACATCATGGCAGGAGAAATGGGGGATAATGTGAAACATCTGTGACCTGAATGGAAGTGGTTGATGTGTGTCGTTTGTTCTTACCCTACAAAAGTGCATGAACACCTTTCATTATCTAAATTACTCAGCGTGCTTCACTTTTCCCAAAGTCTGAGTTGCACTTTGCCAGACAATACCTATTTCAGCAGTTGATCTCTGTGCCCATGACTTTTGCTTTAAAAAGAGAACAGGGACTGGGAGGTATATAGAATTGCCTTCGCTTTCAGAAGTGTTGTCTAACTTAAAGGATTCATTAAAAGGGTGCGCTAAGAGAGCAGGAGAACTGTAGGCAGCTACTTTTAAAGACACACTACAGTAAGTTCCAAAGGGGCAGCCGTGTTAGTCGAGTTCAGCAAAACAAACAAGGAGTCCTGTGGCAATTTAAAGACTAACAAATGTATTTATCACATGAGTTTTCATGAGGGAAAATCCCACTTTGTCAGATGCTTTGAAGATGGGGGAACTTACAAAATCGGAGAAAAATAAATGCAGGGAAGTATAAGTCATGGGATCAGGCACACTGTAACAGCAAATCAAAGCTGGTGTTAAGATTCAAACACTGGGGAACAGCATATAGAGGAAGATGAGATCAAATCATCTGTTGTAATAAGGAAAAAATCCAAAGTCTTTATTTAGTCCTGAAGAAACAGAGTCAAATTTGCAAATAAATTCCAATTCTGTCATTTCTGTTTGAAGCCCTGATGTATTATTTAATTGCTTGAGCACAGCTATTAGCAAATATCAATAGAGTCATCAGGAAGATTGAAATGCTCAGCTACTGGTTTTTGAATGTTGTAATTTCTGATGTCAGTTTTCTGCCCGTTTATTCTTTTGAAATAGTCCAGTTTGTCCAATATACAAGGCAGGGCAGGGGGGCATTCTTGGCACATGATGGCATAAGTTAGCAGTGTGGTTTGTTGCAGGGATATGTGCCTGCTTTAATGGTTCTATTGTTAGGTCTGTAGTTGCCAATAAGCATCTGCTTAAGATTGGAGGGCTGTCTGTAAGCAAAGAGACATGTGTCTCCCTAGGCTTCAGAGAGTGAGGGATCATTTGATAGGCTGTAGATCTATGATAATATGCCAGAGCTGGCCAAACTTATGGAACTCAAGAGCCACACAAGTTGATTATTAAACCGTCAGGAGCCGCACTGAGGCATATAGCCATATACTTTTACCTACTCCAAAATTACTAAGCTTAACATTCATTGCACACTTTAATTTTATCATAAAAACAGGGCAAATATTGATCCTACTAATGTCAGATTCTAATAATTACTTAAGGTTACTATGAAAACTAGGCCTACATGGTAAAAACTTAGCTGTTGCTGGATGTAGAACACTGCAGGTTAGTGGCAAGTTTTTTCAAATCTGGGCAGTAATTTGTCAATGCAGTAGGTAAAAGCTGTCTCAGGAGCTGATTTCTAAGTATTGCACAATGTTTTGATTTAACAAATTTCATTGTGGAAAAAAAGGCTTCACAGGTCTAAGTTGTGCCAACATTTGAAAGTAATCTACATTGTTTTAAACTTTTCTCCTCTGTATTTTCATTTCTTAGTATTTCAAGTCATGTTTAGGATTTGTAAAACACAGTTTTAACAAAGGCATAAGTTGCATTAGGGCCTATGAGAAAATCTAAACATGCCGTGCTTCTCCCCCCCTCCCCCGCCACAGCTTCCCCCACCAGCCCAGCCATGCCGCTGCGGCTTCTCTGCTGTCCCTGACCATGTTGCCCTTCCCTGCCATGCTCTTCCGCCACCCACACTTTTCCTTTGAAGAGCCACATGCGGCTCATGAGCCGCAGTTTGGCCACACTTGTAATATGCTGTAGAGGTCTGGCTTGGACGTTGTAGGTGGTGTTCTGTTGTTTTCTTTCTTGGGCTTCTCCTGTAGTAGTTGACTTCAGGGTACCTGCCTGGCTCTGTCAGTCTGTTTCTTCACTTCCACAGGCACATAGCCCTGCAACCAACCACGCTGCCAACTTTGCCCGCATATCTACACAAAAGACACCATCACAGGACCTAATCAAACCAGCTACTCCATCAAGGGTGCATTCACCGGCTCATCCACCAATATGATTTCTGCCATCATGTGCCAGAAATGCCCTCATTCCTTACATATTGGACAAACAGGACAGTCTCTGCACAAAAGAATAAATGGGCACAAAACTGACATCAGAAATCACAACATTCCAATACTAGTAGCTGAGCACTTCCATCTTCTTGATCACTGTATTGATGATTTGCTAATAGTTGTGCTCAAGCAATTGAATAACACATCAAGGCTTCAAAGAAAAATGGCAGAACTGGAATTTATTTGCAAATTTGATACTTTCTCTTCAGGACTGAATAAGGACTTTGGATTTTTGACCTCATCTTCCTTTACATGCTGTTTCCCAATCTTTGAATCTTAGCACCTGCTGTTACAGTGTACCTTATCCCATAGCTTACACTTCTCTGCATTTATTTTCTCCCATTCTGTAAGTTCTCTGATCTTCAAAGTGTCTGATGCAGTAGGATTTTCTCCCATGAAAGCTCATGCAATAAATAAATTGGTTAGTCTTTACAAGTGCTACACACTACATTAAGTTTCTAGAGGGGAAAAGTATGACAGTCACAAGATATCTAGCTTTTGGAACACAAAAGCTCTACACCAGGTTTCAGAATCACCCTGCATTCAACTTTGTGTTCTTTACATGGTTTAAGATTGTGGTGGTAGTCCTTGTACAGATGTATGCACAACGCAGGACCTCTACAGTAGCTTAGCTGGCTTGCTAAAGGTCAGCCAAATGTGTTTAGTGAAGGACTCTTTACAGTAAGCAAGTTAGCGATGCTGATGGGTTTCCATTTGGTCAGTGGGAAGTAATTCAAAAACTACCAGGCTCAGAGTTCTGCTAATTTGGTCTGTCCAGGATGAACGACTGGGCTAACCCTACATCCAAATGGCCTGCTTACTTCACAAGCAGTGATGTGACCAACCCAAAAATAGATTGCAGAGATGTAACTGAGATCAATGCGTGGTTAGCCCATCCCTCTCAGAATAGCCATCTGTGATCTATTTTTGTTGCATTTTAACCTCTGTTGAATTGGTAAGATCAGTGCAAAATGCTTGAGAGCTGCAAGCATGGTTTGTAATCATAACTACCACACTAAAAGAGCTGATCTCAGGTGTTTAAAGAACAGTTTTCATTCTTTTAACACCTTCTTTTATCTTAGATGATCAGGGAGATCATATTCAAATGAATGCTTCACAATAATTTCAACGGCACCATGATCTCATTCAATAGACTGTGACCTCACTGTTAGCTGGAACGTGATTGAGAGACCTTAATGGAGCACAAATAGTTTTGACATTTACAAAGGTAATGGAAAAATACTGACTAAACTATTACATTTCCTATTAATGTTGGGGTTTTTCCAAGTTTGGCCTATGTGATGGTATCCCTTTATGATTTTCAGCTCAAGACTGAGTTCACTTTGATTTCCTTAATCCTCATTAACTGGAGTATATGGAGCATCCTAAGGGCTCTATTACCTGCTTTCTAGAAAAACTGCGTGAAAGTTAACACAGCAAAACTTGTAGACATCCCTTCAGCTTGCTTTGTCATAGGGACCTGGGTTTTGGGCCTGTTAGAACTGGCAGGATGTGACTCACCTATTTCTCATACATCCTGAGGCTGACAAGGAAATTTCACAGATATCACTGAGTATCCTTACTGAGGTGCATGACCTCAGCTTCAGTTCCAGGCTCCTCTCCCATCACAATTCATAGCTCTCTCAGACAATGGGCTCTGCACCAACAACCGCTGCTGCTACCTCTCCCCATCTGGGTGGCACTCCAACATGCAGAGGCATAAGCAGCAAGAGAGTCAGCATTATCTCATCTGGCAAATTCCCCTCTGCTATGAATTGGGGTAACACGGAGAAGAGCAGTCATCTCCCTGTACACCTCCTCCAGTCACAGCCTCCATTCAAAAGTGCAGAACCCCAGCTCCACAATTCCTGGCTGCAGAGCTTCCATAGGATCTGGAGAAGGGGAGACTAATGGCTTCTTCCCTCCACTACACATCCCCTTTGCACTTTCTTTGGGATCCCTCCACTACTGGAGGTGACATTCAGGTCCTAAGTATCTCCAGATGCCAGACTTTCACTTTCCAAAGAAGTCACTCAAAGTATTTTTTTAAAGTGATAAGTTACTTAGGGTTAAAAAAGAACCAGACATGATGCTCATTGAATGGAGCCAGCAAGCATTTGAAATGAAATGGGATTAGTGCCCCATCCTGCTGAGTTGTTTTTAAGTACCTAGAATGATTTTTTTTTTAAAAAAATAATAATATAATAATAGGATGGCTCTTCTGGAATTTAATTCAGGACTGTCAGTCACTACTTTTTCCTGACTAAAACTTTTAACAAATCCATCATTGGAAAGTAGGCCATTGTCAACAATAAGCCTAATACTATTTGACAGTCTTTAAAGATTTAAGGCTCAGGCTGCACATACATTGATGTGTCATTTTAGCTTTAATTAAGTAAAAAACAGAGCTAAACAGTCTTTACTTTGTATTTAGTTCAGTATGGAAAACACACGTATCTGGCAACAGAACATGGCGCTGTCTGTAGCTTTTTCAGACTAAAGACTCTGTATGAAGGTGATGAAAAGTCTAGCATGTGTTGATTCAGAAACACTGCAGTGTGTATTTATACAGATCATCTCTGTGCCCCCATGGGTTCTGAAGGTCAGCAAGACAACGTATGTTAGAGGACCTGTCTAGTTTTGTGAGGCATTTCTCTCTCTTTCTCTTGCTCAATCTCCATTACCTACTGCCTCTCAGCGTCTAAATGGTACTTCCCCACAGTGGCATGTGGTAAAACTATCAAAAGAAGCAAGGAGTCCTGTGGCACCTAAAGACTAACAATTAATTTATCACATGAGCTTTTGTGAGAGAAAATCCCACTTCGTCAGATGCTTTGAAGATGAGGGAACCAAAGCATCTGACGAAGTGGAATTTTCTCCCACAAAAGCTCATGCAATAAATAAATTTGTGAGTTTTTAAGTGCCACACAACTCCTTGTTTCTTTTGCTGGATTAGACTAACACGGCTGCCCCTTTGGAATGTGTATCACAGTTCAGGGCATCTGAACCTCTATTTCTTCCTCACTTGTCCAGCAATTTCAGCAAAGACATCTTCTCTCAGGCTTCTAGTTCCCCAACTGTTGCCTTTCTTATGTGCAGACCCTTGTTCATTTTCATTCTGACCAGGATTTTTCCATGCTGCTCATTTCCCTGCACAGACTGTTTAAGCACACATGCTTGTTTCTCTTCTGAGACTGATAACCAGGTGATTGTCATCAGTTGTAAGTTACTCCACAGTTCTTTCTGTGCAACCCCTCATTTATTTTTAAGGTAAAAGAATAACAGAGAAAATGTATTAAAACAATAAAAGAGCCCACCACATGCTAATAAGCGTACCAGACACCATTTCAGTGCTAACAGGGGCTCTGACAGGAAAAGTCCTTTAATACCCCACCCACAGAGTTTCCTTTGTGTTTTCAAATCCGTCAGAACTCCAGCCCTGAACAAGCACATGGGGCCTCAGGAGGCCAAGATGTTCCATTCCTTAGCCGAAGATTGAGGTAAAGGAAAAAGTCCTGAGCAAGTTTAAAACCCAGCTATTAAAAAGTCATTTGTCTGTTGGTTCCTGGAGAATCCAGTTTGAACCAGCATGTGTGCCTCTCTCCAGCTGATGTCTTCAATGTGCTGGTAAAAGAAAAGTACATTCCTCTTCGAGCACTGCTCACATCATTCAGTTACAGGTGTATACATACTCCAGCGGAAGGTATCCGGAAACTCTTTTAGCCCTAGTCTGTCAGCTCAGGGTCAGCGGCCAACGCCTCCTCCATGCTATGACCACAGCTATATATATGACCCTGACCCTGACCCTCCTCAGTTCCTTCTTTCTGCCCAGTGACAGTACTGGAATAGCCCGTCCTTGCCATAGTGCAAGCACCTGTCAAATTTGTTATTTTTTCCTAACTGAATCCCTCGCTAGAATTGTCCGCCATTTTCCCGCATCATGACTGGGGTCAAGCCCTGCATGAGCTGCAGCAAGGGTTTTCCAACCAACGACCCCCATGAGAAGTGCTTCTTATGCTTGGGTGAGTCACATCGGGCAGATAAATGCTCCATATGCAGGTCCTTCAAACGGAGGACGTGCAAGGACAGGGAGCAAAGGCTGTGCCATATTGCCCAAGAACAGGCTTTGCAGTTGGCACTGGGTACACCTGATGTGACCAAGGATTCACTGGCACCACATGCCAGGTTGGCACCGGAGCCCTCTCGGTGCCACTGTCTAGCTAACAACAAAAAGCTGCGATTGGCTTCTGACTCAGCACCGTCTCAGTACCATGCAACCTTGTCACTGGCAGCTTCACCCTGAGGAAAGGGACTGGAGCACCTGCCAATACCTTCGACTCCGGAGACTTTCGATACAGCAAAGACACTGCTTCAACTGCTGGCCCCCACACTGAGGAGGCCTGCTCAGTCTAAGGGCAAACCAGCCTTCCTCTCAGAGGAGTGGATGACCTCAATAAGTGGCCAGCACCGAGATCTCCTTCGGCACCGAAAAACAGCACTGACCTGGAACTGAGGCAAGGGGCTGGGAACAGATACCCTTCCTCCCACAAATCCTCACGCGAGCCTTGGGTGCTGTGCTCACAGGGGTCAAGGCATGTGAGAACTATCTCCGCCTCCCCCACTTCCTCCCACGACAAGCCCTGACCCTGCCACTTCCCATCAATCCCAGCACCAACCCCGGCAGCTTTGAAGCCCACAGGGAAACGTCGCCGGAAGCACTCCCCAGCTCCACAGCACCAGTGTGACCTATCTCCTGGCTCCTTCGGTGTGGATGCCTTTGGCACCGACCCCGTCCCTGCAGACTCCATGGGCACCAGCAGGAACACAGAGCCACTCTCGTGAATGCCTACATGGCACCAATGTCCATCGGGAAGAAAGAAGCCTTTCTCTGACACGCCGTGACTTGGCAATGCATTCTTTTAGAGAGTGGTCTAGCAGATGGATGGACTGGCCCATGGAGGATGAGCCTACCTCTCTGGGCCCTTTAGTACTGCCTTCCTCCAGAACCTCCAGCTCTTCTGAAGCCTTGGACGAGGAAACCACTCCTGGCACCATTCGGTGCAGCAGACTGTGGATTCCTTCATCTTCTTCCCCGGATGAAACCACATACCAAAGGCCCTGGCATACAGGAATGACCCCACACCCAGCAGGATTTACTGAGACACATGGCAGTGAACCTAAACTTGGACCTTGGGGTCATCAAAGAGGATTTTGACCTCCTCCTGGATGTGGGCAACATGGCCCCACCCGCCAGGGTCTCTGTTCGCCTACATGAAGGGGTATGTAAAATCGCGGGGGTGCAGTGGCAAACTCCTATGTTCATTCCCCCTCTGTCCAAGGCTGCAGACCAAAGGTATCACATCCCATCTGACAAGTTCGCCTTTTTATTCCACCATCCCACTCCAGGTTCCTTGGTGGTGGATGCTGTCAACTAAAAGGAGAGACAGGGCCAGTTGGCCTCCACTCCTAAAAATAAGGAAGCAAAGAAGCTAGACCTCTTTGGCAGGAAGGTCTACTCCACCTCAGCCCTCCTATTGTGTATAGCCAATCATCAAGCTCTCATGGGAAGGTATATTTTCAACCTCTGGAATCTATGGAGCCCTTCTGTGACATAGTTCACAGAAAGCACCTCTGCGCTTATGAGACAATGGTAGAGGAGGGTGCCTTGGCCTCCCATGATGACCTCCTTGTACATGTCTGACACTGCCTCACATAATATGGCCTCTGCAGTGTCAATGCAGCGACTAGCCTGGTTGTAAGGATCTGGCTTTTCTCAGCAAATGCAGCTGGCAATTCAGTACTTCCCCTTTGAAGGTCCTGCCTTATTTTCAGAATCCACATATTCCAACTTGCACAGCATGAAAGACTCTAGGGCCACCTTGAAGTCCCTTGGCACATACACACCTCAGATGACTAGATGCTCCTTGAGACCCCAGCAGACGCAGCAACAACCCCAACAGCTGCAACAACAGCTTCAGCCACAGGGGTCCCGCCTGAGGTCCTATCAGCAACCTCAGCCCCAGTACAAGGGAACCAACAGGGAGAGAAACCAGATGGGCAGGGGATCCAAACCCCAATCCACAGGCCAGGCTCCCCAACAGGGAAATGGCTCTTCTCGTCCTGTTGGCTAAAGACAGCATTTCTAACAGTCAGCTCAATGGCCACCATGCTGCCATTCAACCCCCTGGTCTTCAACAACCATTTGGCACCATTCCAACATCATTGGACCAACATCACAACTGATTGCTGGATACTAGACACAGTATCCAAAGGGTTCTCCATACAATTCAAATCAGTACTCCAAAACAGAAAATCGCCCCCTCACTCAAACCTTGGGGAGCCAAAGCTCAATCTGCTGCTACAATGGGAGTGTGAAAAACTGCTCTCCCTGGAAGTGATAGAAAGGGTCCCAAAGAGACAGTGGTGAAAGAGCTTCTACTCCCACTACTTCCTGGTTCCCAAGCCAAACGGCGACCTGAGGCCCATCTTAGACCTCAGCATTCTAAACAAACACTTAAGGAAAATGAAATTCCACATGGTTTCCCTATCACAGATCATCCCAACTCTAGACAAAGGGGACTGTTTAGCGGGCCTCGACCTAAGGATGCTTATTTCCACATAGGAGTAAGACCCAAACACAGGAGATTCCTCAGATTTGTAGTGGGAGGGAGTCACTTTCAGTTTATGTCCCTCCCCTTCAGCCTCTCCCTAGCACTCAGCTTGTTCACAAAATGTATGGTGGTGGTGGCGGAACACCTGAGGAGGCAGGGTGTAAGAATCTACCCTCACCTCGACAATTGGTTAATAAAAGGGCGATCTGTTATACCAAGAAAGGGCACCCAGGAGAGTGACCCCTAATAAAAAGTAAAGACTAGCAGGATCTTATTCAGTGGGACAAGGCAATATGTCACATTTATTGTAAATAAGTAAGGATAGCAAAAAGCAGTCACATACACACACACAAGTTCTCGAACCTAGTGCGATATAATGACCAGTCCTTTCATGTATTGCTTGAGCCAGCCTAGTGGCCAGCTAGGTTGGTCACAAGGAGGGAGCCAGGCCTCTGTCTGTTGCAATCTAATGCTCCAAGATGATGGTTGCAGAATGAGACCCAAAGTTTTCATGTTCTCACCCATCTTTTATACTTGCTGGCCCTCAGGTAAATCTATGGGATTTGCTGTGTCATGTTGCCTCAGGGTTCCTGTGAGATCACTGGTCACCAGCCACTTGCAGACTTGATTGTATTTTGTTCTTTTCTTTCCGAGGTGGCTCCTTCTGTTTGCTTTAATCAGAGATGTCCACATTGTTCAGCCAATTAGATGGTACTTGTGCTTCATCAGGACAGGCTGGCAGTTGAGACTGGCGCCTTCACACACACATACCCTTCATTCACACACCTTGTTCACACATTTAAGAGAACATATATAGCATACGCCTAAACCAGGTTTCTTCAAGTATACAAAATGGAGTACAATGTTTAAGCAGAAGTTCCAAATTGACAATATGGAATCTTGTTGGACATTGGTTATAATGTCTATTACACAGGGTTACAGAATTATTTTACTTATGACAGTAAAGGACATATACACAACATTAACATATACTTTAAAGGTAAATGTAATTCATTATCTGTCTGTCCCCTTACATTATCTGTCTGTGCCCCACAGATCAAAACACCAGGTTCAACACTGCACCAGCGTTACAAGAAAACTGCAGTTACCTGGGACTGTGCATTACCAGGAAAAAATCAAAACTCTGTCCAACCCAGTGGACAGAGTTTATGGACAGAGTTTATAGGAGCCGTCTTAGACTCAATAAAAGGGAAAGTATTTCTGCTCCACTCAAGGTTTCAATCCATTTGCACCACCATTTCAGAGCTCCAGGACACGCCAATCACCATGGCCAGACAGTGCTTCCAGTTCCTGGGTCACATGGTGGCCTCTGCCTCCATGATAAAGATGGCCCGCCTGAGAATGAGGCCCTTTCAGCTCTGGCTGGCCACACCCTTCCATCCCCCGAGGCACCCTCTGAACAAGGTACTATCGGTCCCCCGCAAGATGCTGGGAACACTGGAAATCTGGTGGGACCCACTTTTTGGCATGGGGGGGATTCCCTTCAAGACCTCCAACCCTACGGTGATGCTGATCACCTACACATCAGACATGGGGTGGGGGGCCCATCAACCCAAGGGAACTGGTCATTCAAACATGAAGGAGCTCAGAGCCATCCAATTGGCCTACAGGGCCTTCCTGGAATTCATAAAGGGGAAAATGGTCCAAGTCCTTACGAACAACACAACAGCCATGTTTTCCACAAATTGCCAGGGGGGTGTTCGATCCCCAGCTTTTTGTGCGGAAGCCACCAACCTGTGGGAACTGGCCTGAAACACAACTTTATCCTGGTGGCAGCCCACCTTCCTGAGGTGGACAACAGTACAGCAGACTCATTGAGCAGGACCTTCTTATCCCATCACGAGTGGTCTCTGCACACAGAAATTGCATCCCATATCATTAGTTGGTTGTGCATACACCATGTGGACCTGTTCGCGACACGCCAGAATTGGAAGTGTCATCGCTTTTGTTCTCTCAGGGGTCGAGAGAAGGGCTCAGTCTCAGATGCCCTTCTAACTCCATGGAGGGAGGTCTGCTGATGTATGCATTCCTGCCAATTCCTTTGATCCACAGGGTGCTCCTGAAAATAAAGAGGAACAGAGCGGACATGATGCTGATAGCTCCGGACTGGCCAAGGCAGCACTGGTATTTGATGTTAAGGGATCTATTGATAGACACCCCATTCTGCCTTCTCCACAGGGCAGAGCTGCTGACACAGGAATCTGGTTACAGCACCCGAACCCGAAAGTGCTGGACCTTACAGCCTGGAGGCTTTATGGTTGAATGTATCTGAGAAACTTGATTCAGAGACGGTTAAAGAGGTACTGATAGGTAGTAGGAGACCCTTGACTAGGGCTGTCTACATGGCTAAGTGGAGATGTTTCTCCCTCTGGTCCAGAGAAAGAGGGATAATACCAGAATCAGCTCCCATTTACTCCCTTCTCAACTACCTCTTGGACCTTAAAGATGGGGGCCTATTGACCCCCTCTCTCAAGGTTTGCCTAGCAGCGATCTCAGCCCTCCATGATAAGGTGGAAGGGGCCCCCATGTTCTCTCACCCTATTTGTACCAGGTTGTTCATGGGCAGGCCTGGCCAAACTGCGGCTCAGAAGCCACATGCGGCTCTTGAATGAAAAATTGCAGCTCCCAGAAGAATGTCAGCAAATCAATTTAGGAAAGCAGCCCCAGCCTAGGAGTTTTAAATCTCTCACCCTGAGCATGCTGGGTGGGGAGGGGACTCCAGCCTGTGCCTAGCCACTGGAGCAGCCAGGTAAGGGGATTTGGGGGGCAGCATGTTGGCCCAGGGGAGCCAGTGTCAGAACCTGGGGGTTCGAGAGGGGGTTGAGGACAGCAGGGAGAAGCAGTGTCATGGTTGGGGATGGTGGGGAGAAGCAGCAGCATGGCTGGGATTTTAAAAAAACTCACCACTAGCCTGCAGTATCCTAAATCAAGTGACAGCTAAATTTTTACTGTATAGGCCTAGTTTTCATGGTAACCTGAAGTAATTATTAGAATCTGATCTTAGTAGGATCAATATTTGCCCTCTTTTTATGATAAATGTGGAATGAATTTTAAACTTAGTAATTTTGGAATAGGTAAAAGTGTATGGCTATATGACTCAGTGCAGCTCTTGAAGGTTTAATAATCAACTTGTGTGGATCTTTTGTTCCATAACTTTGGTCACCCCTGCTCAAGGGTATTGAAAGAATCTTCTTACAACCAAGAGATCCCACTCCCCAATGGGACTTAAATGTGATGCTCTACAGCTTAATAGCCCTAAGAACCCTTGGACTCTTCTGTGTTGTTGGTCGTCTCATGGCAAGTGCCCTTTCTGGTAGCCATAACCTCAGTGAGATGGGTCTCAGAGCTGAGGGCCCTCTCTTCAGAGCCTCCATATATGAGGTTCTTCACTGACAAGGTGTTGCTACGCCTGCACCCATCATTCCTCCAAAAGTGGCCTCTGCATTCCACTTGAACCAGGACATTTGCCTCCCGCTGTTTTTCCCAAACCCTCAGGTTACGGAAGAACAGAGGAAGTGGCACACCTTAGATGTCAGAAGGGCACTCCTGACATACATCAAGTGCACCCGCCTGGTCCACAAGACTTCCCAACTCTTCGTTGCAGTCGTGGAGCAGAAGGACAACCAGTGACAACACAGTGCATCTCTAAGTGGATAGTGAACTGTATTAAAGACTGCTACAGATGGTCGGGCACACCCCTCCCCAGGACAGTCAGAGCACACTGGATGAGAGCCCAAGCTTCTTCAATGGCCTTCCTTGCACAAATCCCGATCCAGGAGGTCTGTAGAGCAGCCACGTGATTGTCAGTGCATACCTTCATGACACACTACGTACGCTACTGTCCACTAGGCCCGAGAGGATGCCGCATTGGGCAGAGCCATACACAATGGGTAACCTGTAACTCCACCCACTATCCTGCGTATGGATAGCAGTCACCTGTAAGTGAATGATATGAGCAGCACTCAAAGAACAGTGGGTTTCCGATGCAACTGTCCTTCTTCAAGATGTGCTGTTCACATACATTCAGATCCCTTCCTCTGTCCCTGCTACTCAGTGTTGGCAAAAAGAAGGGACTGAGGAGGGTCAGGGTCATATATATAGCCATGGTCACTGCATGGAGGGGGCGTTGGCCACTGACCCTGAGCTGACATACGAGGGCTAAGACTTTCTGGATACTGTGTGCTCCGGCACATATACACCTGTAACTGAATGTATGTGAACAGCCCACCCTGAAGAAGGACAGTTACATTGGTAACCACCATTAGCGTCCCCATTCTCCTCGACAAGGTACATATAATTCCACAATAACACATACACAATGACTTTTTTTAATATTATGGACCACAAAAGGTATTAATCCTAATGCAATATAGTTTAATTTAACTGAATAAAGTTTATCTTAATTCCATAAAATTTATCCATGATATTACAGGATATTGATTGTCAAGCTGTCAGCTTGTGATATGGCACAAGTGGTGACGGCTGGTGCTACAGCATTGACTGCACGTACATAAACAAACAGCCGTACTGGTAGCAGTTAGAACTAGTGTCACAGTCATCTATAAATCCACGTCGACTCACTAACATGTACCATGATGTCAGTACTAGCACCACAGTGATCTCCTCCCCTCAACATGAGACACACTGCAGGGTCAGAATAACTTAACTATTGGTGTAATGTCAAGGAAGTAGAGTGACCCTAGTTCAAATAAGAAGATAGGGAGGATGTCATTCTTTTTGCAGGGTAAACAAATGTGAAAGATATTTAGTAAGTGTTAAGATTTTTTTTTATTGTTGATTTTTCTGATTTTTTTTTTCCTTTATGAAAAGATTAAATAATTACAATGGAACAAGTCACCTCCTGCTGGTACCATGTCAATGTGCATGTCTCCACACAAGGAGCTGGGAGCATGCTGACAGACTGCATTCAGGCTTTGAAACCTGTCACACGAGTCAGTGCTATAAATACAGACACAGTCTATTTTATATTCTGTTGGTGCAGCTTTTGTTATCGGCTTTCTAGGTAAGTGTAGAGCATTTGTTAAGAGCCTAGACACCCACAGACTTCAGCAATAGCACATCTATGTGCATGCTCCTTCAAACTTGCACGTAGTTTAAGGGGTATTCGGCACATAAAAGAAAAAATAGTCTTTTGGGTGTTTCTCATGGAAAGACATGAGTATGTCATTAAACATTCTTACTTGTTAAAAGAGAACAGTCTAGTTTTGCTTTTTCAGGCTGAATTAGGGAGATTTGCTTTTGGTTCACATAGTTCTTTCAGATCTCTGAAAGGCCAGTGCAGTTTCATAATGTTGTAAATAAAGGGTTCTGCATATTTTAAGTTAGCGCTATGAAGTTACTGTTAGTGGTGTCATAATTTATTAGTATTACAACAGCACTTAGGGGCTTCCAGGGGCATCGCTGGCTGGAGGAGGGACCCAGGGCATGGGCCCAAGCCCCCTCCCCCCCCGTCGCAGGCCCCACCCCTAGCCTGCAGGCCCTGCCCCTTGGCTGGGGACAGGGCCAGGCACCGCTGCGCCACCACGGGCGGCCAGTCCGCACGTCCCTGGCTGGGGACGGGGCCGCTGTGGCTGCAGGTGGCCGAGCCCCGGATCCCTGGCCGGGGACGGGGCCGCCGCAGCTGGGCCCTGAATCTCCGGCCTCATTGGGCCGGAGATCCGGAGCACTGGCACTGGGGTTCGGGGCACATGTCCCAGAGTGCCCAGCACCAGCGACGCCCTTGGGAGCTTCCAATCTGAGCTCATGGGCCCACTGTGCTAAAGTCTGTATACACAAATGATAAAAAGACTAAGAGTTTACACTGCAGGTCTAAAATAAGGCAAAACTGGTAGGTGAAATGGACAAATGGGTGCATGGAAGGTCAAAGGAAGAGTACAATCAGCATGTTATGCTCAGCAATAATTTCAGATCCTTATTGCCCAGTTGTCAGCTGACAGAGTTCTGTAGGCAACATGGCAGATATGAGACTTCAAGGAAGAACTTAAAGAGGGAAAAAATAGCTTTACAGTTTTTCCCATATGAAAGGAACACATTGGTAGAAACTGCAAAGGCAATTTTGGCAGAAGTAGAGCAAAGGAGTAAAGACCAACATTACTGGCAGAAAGAAAATGAGAATTGATGGTTTGATAAAACAATAAAGCTGATAGGTAGAGTAGACCCCAAATGATGAAGGGCCTAGAAGAAGAAGACAGGGTTGTGTTTGGTCTGGCGAGGAAGAAGTCACTTTAGGGAAGCCACAAAGTGAAGGGGGATTACATAGTCAGAATGACAAGCTAGGAAGATGAGCCTAGTCACAGTACCTGGAATAATCTTTAGGAGAATTACAATAATCAGGGTTAGCAGGAGGCGTTCACAGTAGTTGAGCCATGAAAAGAAAAGGGACTGGATGAAAGTTTTGGCCATTTGGACAGTCAGAAAAGGCTGGATCTTTGAAATGTTATGTAGGAAGAAGCCGCATGATTTTGATACTGCCTGAATGTGCAAATCTAAAGAGAGAACCAAAGTGAAGATGATACCCAAATCATATAGTGCTTCAGAAGCTGATGTGGTATCCATAGTGATAGTGAAAATGGTGAGAGGGGAAGGCTGCTGGGGGAAGATCAGGAGCTTAGTTATGGCTATGCTAAATTTAAGTGGGTGAACAGGAGATGTCATAGAAGCTGAAATACTGGATTGGATGGAGTGAGATAGATTAACAATAGAGAGGTAGATTTGTGAGTCATTGGAATAAAGCTGATAGTCAGCATCAAGTTCATAGATAAAGCATCTACAAATAGGACACAGAGTGAGGTGAGGGCTGAGAGTTTTGAGGGAATACACACTGAAAAGGGGACTGAAGAGGTGGACGACCCACTAAAGCAGATGCTGAAGCAGAGATAGGCAAGAGATCAGAGGTGAATCAGGAGAGTCCAGTAACAAAGTTCAATATGAAGACAGTTTTAAGAAGCAGAGAAAGTCTTATGTCAAAAGCTACTGAAAAGTCAAAGAGGATGAGGATAGAATAGAAGCCCTGGAATTTGGCCAGAAGGTCACTGGACTTTAGTAAAATCAGTTTCATTAATTTGCACAAAGTGGAAACTAGATTTTGAGGGTCAAGCAGGGAGCTGAAAGTGAGAAACTCCAGGCAGCAGATGTAGACAGCAAATCCATTTCATCTGAAGGGGAAAGGAACTGGTATGATAACTGAAGAGTCAGTAGCTTTATACAAAGTGTTGAGATACGGATGAAAAATGTCACAGAAGTACTGCTTAAGAGCTGTCTCTATCATTATTATTAAATATTGGGACCCTATTCATAGGAGCTGGGAATTTTCAAAGTGTACTCTGGAAAACAGAGAATTGGAGTAAACTAGTAAAGATTGAGATTGCTCAGATAAGTTTTCTTAAACTGGTTACTGGAACATCATTTTACCAGAACTTGGAAGGAAGTGGAATCATTCCACTCCTCTGCCTCATATCCGCTAGCTACTGGAGTAGCCATAATTGCATGTTGCTTCATTGTGTCTCTAATTCACAGTAATACTTGCTGCTTATTGATTGCCACCCCCTCGCAATTGTGACACAATGGAGTAGCTGCTGTTCCACCCAGGTGCTATGTGACTCAGAAGAGTAGTTGCTGATTGGCTCAGCTACCTCACTTCTGTATTGTACAAGCATATGGATTCACTTTTTACTTCAAGAAAATTTCGGTTTCCAGACTATCACATGTGTATTTTTTAAAATCTAGCTGGCTTTTGAAATTCAGATAACATCCTAAAGTAAAAAGCAAACATGAGTTTTTGTGGGAGAAAAATCCTACTTCTTCAGATGCTTTGAAGATAGGGGAACTTACAAAATAGGAGGAAAATAAATGCAGGGAAGTGTAAGTCATGGAATCAGGTCACATTGAAACAACAAATCAAAGCAGTTGTTAAGATTCAAAGACTGGGAAACAGCATGTAGAAGAGGGTGAGGTCAGATCACCTGTTGTAATAGGAAAAGAGTCCATAGTCACGATTTAATCCTGGTTTGAAAGGGGCAGCTGTGTTAGTTTAGTTGATTAAAACAAACAAGGAGTCCTGTGGCCCTTGAAGACTAACAACTTTGTTTATTAAATGAGCTTTTGTGGGAGAAAGTCTTATATTTATTTATTACATGAGCTTTCATGGGAGAAAATCTTTTCTCTCATGAAGGCTCATGTAATAAATAAATAAATAAAAGACTTTCTCCCACAAAAGCTCATTTAATAAAGAAAGTTGTTAGTCTTTAAGGGCCACAGGATTCCTTGTTTCATTTAATCCTGCTTTCATGTGGTCAAACTTGCATATCAATTCCAATTCTGCAGTTTCTCTTTGAGGTCTTGTGTTACCCATTTGCTTCAACACAGCTATTACCAATCATCAACAGAGTGATTGGAAAGATTAGGAAGAAGCCTTGCTTGTCATGCTGAATGGATGTCAGCAAGAGGAGCACTGAAAACATGCAAGAGTTTTCCTCCTCTGCAGTGCCTGGAACTACAGTAGCCCCTACCACCTAGGCAGGGAAATTGCAATAAAAGTTCTGCTTATTCACAACATACCTGAGCTGGAGTTGTGGAGTTAGTGCAGGTGAAGTTGGGTTAGTGCACATAGGAGATGTGATGTGAAGGGGCTCATTCATGTTCTGTATTGAGTGACTCTCTAATGAATAATTTACAAGCCTCTGACAAATCTCTACTAATTAGCTATGAACTAAATTTTCAGAGCTCACAGCATTGGCTGAATTTGAGTAGCTGTTTACAGGAAAAGCAAAAAATACATCCCTGAGACCAGTGAGAACTGCTAATTTCTGCTCCAACGTGGAGTTGCTAGAGCACCTCACTAAAACACTTGTAAGAATTAAACATAGGCCACTGTTCCTTAACTTTATGCTTGCAAATAGCTAAGATGTTTTTGCTAAAACTTTACAAAAAAGAACAATTCAGCTTGTGGCAGGCAGCTTACAAGGAAAATTTTGTCCCCAAACAGGTTAAGTTTAGCAAAGTTAGCACAAAGTGAATGTAAGGTTTTATAATGGAAAATGATAAGGATCTATGAGTGGGACTATCAATTATACTGACAATAAATGACATTTTAAGAAAATCTTTAACTATTATAATGTAATGTGGTAACATGGCTTTAGGTTCCTTGTAATTTTTTTTTCTTGACAGTGCAGAATCAGATTTCCCATAAGAAATGAAGTGGGAAAATAAATAAAGTACTGTAGAAACAAGTGTTTCTAAGGAAGAAGTATGATGCAGCAGCTATCTTTCTCTAATAATTTTTTTAAAAAAAAGTTTCTTTCTTGAGTGCTAAGGAAATCCCCTTGCAACATACAGGCACTGTGACATTCGTATGCAGTTGTTTTTGAACTGTGGAAACTTCTGAAAGATAACATCTACTGTCAATATTCATTCACATTATGTACAAGCAGAAAGCAGACCTGCTTTTCCTTTTTATTTGGTTCATGTTCACAGCCCACGCTTGGCATTTTCCACTGTCTCTCTCCTCTCTAAGCCTCCTACTCCCTCTCACCCCTACAGACCTCTTACTGTAACGTCTCACTTCTTCCTGTTCTGCATACACATCTGTTTTTACCCCTCTTTAATAAGAACTTGCTTCCTTAACTACATGAGGTGTTGTGGTGAAAAATAACTCTAAGGATCAAATTTTTCTGTCAGCAAACTTCACGCTGCATGTGGCAGGGCACACTGGACCTAATACAACAAAGCACATAACATGTCTCACCAGAATAAGAGCAGTGATTTCCATAAGCCAAATGCAAATTTAAACTTTGGTAACTGTATAGAGTTAGGCCCTACTTAAGATGTAAATTGCATGGATCCTGGCCTATTTGAATCACAATTGAAGCCGTTCACTGGGCACACTGCCCCCCCCCGGAAATATGACTTTACCCTGTAATTGCAAGCTTTAGAGCAGGGGCTCTTAACCTTTTTTGGCCAGGACCCAGATTAAGTTTGGGAGTCAGCTTTGTGACCCAGAGTTCAGTTTTCAATTAATAATGTAGTTCCTTTTTTTCAATTCATTAAAGAGGATCATGGCAACCCATTTTTTGGGTTGGCACTCACAATGCACTGATGGTGGTGATACTGTACCTGTGTTCTCTTTCACAGGTACAAGATAGCTTAATAAAATATAATTCCTCACCCACTTCGTCTTTTTGCCAGTTCTCAACCTGCTGGGGCCCAAACGTGAAACACACCATGGAACAAATCCCAAAAGGAGAGAAACGAAACGGCAGGTAGGAAACTGAGCGGGCTGTGTGAGTGATGGTCTTTTTGCAGACAATCTCTTTCCTTCTGCGGGGGGAAGGCAAGGAGTTGTGTGGCACTTAAAGACTAACAGATTTATTTTTCGCATGAGCTTTCGTGGGAGAAAATCCCGCTTCATCAGATGCTTCGAAGATCCCACGAAAGCTCATGCGAAAAAGAAATCTGTTAGTCTTTATGTGCCACATAAAAAAAAATGTGGGTTGGGGGGGGGTTGGGCTGGACTAGACTGGCATGCAGAAAGTCCTGGGTTCAAACCCCAGGGGGTTGGACTAGATGATCTCATGAAGTCCCTTCCAACCCTATGATTTGATTGATTGATTGACAGGGCTGCCCCTTTGGAAATATCTTTCCTTGCAACTTCAACTTCCCCAGTGGCTAGTTCTGATACCAATGCCAGCCAGCCACTAAAGCGAAGGGAGCTTGCAAACCTGCGTGGCACACAAGCAGCCGCCGGACCGAGATGCTGCTGGCAGCGGGGGCACGATGTGGCCACTGACCAGCCTGCCCACATTCCTGGCAGCCTTAAGACTATTACCCTGAGCCAGTCCTGGCGCCCCCACCCACCGTGGTACAGTCCGAACGTCATGGGCCCACCCCTACCGCAGTGGTTTCTCCCGCGCGTGGGAAGCTGCGTCACCAGGTGCCGGGCGAGTCCAACTGCTACAGACGGGGAGGGCGAGTCCACATTCCAGCTGGCCGGCGTGTGCGGGGGAGGGCGGCTGGAGCGCTTCGCCGTCTCGCTTACCCTGACCCTCTGCAGGCCTGACGGGGGCCGGAGAGACAGCAGCGGCCATTTTTAAGGGGCTCTCCCCCTTCTCTGTGCAGCGATGGTCTCGTCCGGAAGCGCGTGGGCGGGGCCTGGGGGAGTCCCTGGCGCGCGGCTAACAATAGAGAGGCGCGCGGCGGGCGAGGAGCGAGGCGGCGGTGAGGGATTCTGCGGGGGGCGTCTTGTTCCGTGTGGGGGAGGGGCCGGTGGATGTCCGTCTGTCCGTCCGGTGCTGTGTGGAGGGGTGGGAGGTGAGCAGAGGATCGCTTGTGTTGCCTCCAGGAATATGTTCTGAAGAGGAAAATCCGCTTAACGCATAAATGGGCTTGTGGGGTGTAGGTAGCACCCCCGTTTTCAAAATCATAGGTGGCTTCAGTGGCCCCGCACAGGATTCTCCCCAAGACTTGAAATTGTGTCTGGGTGGGGGTCCCTAAATTGCTGTAACACTGTTACTAGCTGACCAGTGGCTGGGGGATGGTGCTAAATTTGGGTGGGGGGAGGGAAATCCATGGCCCCACACCAAGGGCGCCCTGCTCTCCAGTGGGGGCTCCTTGACTTCTGCCCCTGAACTCCTAGGGCAGCCCCTGTTCAGAATTCAAACCACTTCAAGAGCCAGGCCCTTCTCCTCAGTCTTTCAGCTAAATGTGGCTGCGTTGTGGCTGATGATTAGGTTTCGTTACCTTGTCAAGAAATGCAGGACATACGTGCTGCTTCTTGGTATCAGTAAAGGTGTTGGGACGTTGTTAGACAATAACGTTATCCCCTTTTGTTTCTCTCCCAGGGGCACTATGAATGAAGAGCAGTTTGTTAACATCGACTTGAACGATGATAATGTTTGCAGCGTGTGTAAATTGGGAACCGAAAAAGAAACACTTTCGTTTTGCCACGTCTGTTTTGAGCTGAACCTTGAGGGTAAGAATCGGTACAAGTCACTTCAGTGGTGGACTTCGTTCAAAATGTCACAGAATGCCCGGCATTAAGTTAAAGGGGGGAAAGTACCTTCTAAAACAAATTTGAACAAGGAAAGTGATTTGGTGGTGTGGAGCTAGAAACAGACAAACCAGTGCATAAATAATTGTTATATTAACAGTTTTGTAGATGTAATGCATAATTTTAACATCATTTCTAAGAAATAGTGATGATTGTATGAATGTCCTTCCTCACGGTTTTAAAACCCTGAGTATTTAAAGTGATTTTGCCTTTCTAAATATTGTAAGGATTTCTTTCTGTGTAGATGAGTTCCACTGTAACCCTTCTTCTTTACATGTTAATGTAGTTGGTCTTGGATGTATGTTAGTTTCCTTTATGTATATAAAAAATCACCTTTTGAGTTTTCGTTTAAACAAAAACGTGCAAAAAAGTGAACAAGCACCTTTTCCGAACAATTGCTATATACTCATAGGAGTGAATGATATTTTATTACAGGAAATGCTGTTCAAAATACCAAAAGAAACTGCAGTGAGTGTTTTTCTATTTATTTTGAGAAAGCATATTTTTACTGCAGCAGGACCTGAAGTTTCTGGTCAGAGAGAAAGAGAGATGGGTCTCCCCCCCCCGCCCCTTCTTCTTCTTTGATTTTTCTTTGGTTCCCAGTCATCAGTTCAACCACAGTGATTGTGCTGATCTAAAGGTTTCCACCACTTCTCTGTCTGGTTGGCTTCTCAGCTTTCTTCCTCTTTTGAAACCCTTTTTTTCCTATGTCATTCGTCATGTCTATCAAACACGGCTTTGGTCTTCCTCTGTTTCTGATTACTTGGTCTCTGTATGTTCGTTCTTCCAAGATCATTGCTGACAGGCGTCCAGGCCTTTGCAATGGTATTTCTTCAGTCTTTTATTTTAGACTTGGTCTACGCTACAGAGTTAGAGAAGCAAGGAGTCCCGTGGCACTTAAAGACTAACAAATTTATTTATTGCATGAGCTTTCGTGTGAGAAAAATCCCACTTCGTCAGATGCTTTGAAGGTGGGGGAACTTACAGAATGAGGGGGAAAATAAATGCAAGGGAGTCTAAGACATGTATGACCTGATCCTGTGCGATAAATACATTTGTTAGTCTTTAAGTACCACAGGACCCCTTGCTGGTTTTTCTGGGCTAGACTAACACGGCTGCCCCTTTGGAGCTACAGAGTTAAGTCAACATAAGGCACCTTACATTGACCTGATTATGTCAGTGTATGCTACAGTCTTTGGTCCCACCAAAGTAAGTCTGTTGCTACACTGACACTGTAACTCCACCTGCCCAAGATGCATGGGGCTGATGTTGGTGTAGTTAGGGCACCGCAGGGTCCCTGTATGTACTGCTGGTTACTTAAACTAGCTTTCAGTTGCACAGCTATTTTGGATGCTCAGAGCTTCCCTGCAGCATGGCTCTAGCTGCAGCCCCCCACGGGCTGACTTTTTTGTCAGTTTCAGAGCCCCCAGCATAAAGCTGTGGAATTGACAAGGAAGGCTGCAGAAATGGGAAGCACTGGCAGCTCTTGTTTTCGTGCAGGGAGCCTTGACGCAGGCTGGATCCTGGGAAGAGCTGTGTGTGGAGGCTCTCAGCTGCTCTGCACTGCTCCTGTTAAGCTGGTGGAAGTGCTTCAATTGAGGATGCACACCATGGAGAGAAGGAGTGTAGTGTGGAGGTGACTCACCACCATAATTACGTCAGTGGCTCTTAAGTTTACTTAATGTAGCGTGACTTAAGTTTGTGGAGTAAACACTTCCCTAGGTTCTGTACAGAAACTTACTTCCTAAGAAAATCTCTGCCCCAAGAGTTTACAAATGAATTAATTTACCTTCATAATTATCAGGTTGTAGAGTGTAATCCCAGCAGATTTCTGGTATGCTGTTAAAGTATCAGTTTTCAAAGGAATAATCTAAATGATATAGAGGGTGGGGACAGTGTCTGCATTTTCAGGGGTCCACGCATGAACCTTTTTGTGGAACTTAATGGTGGTGTTTTTGAAGTGTTAGTGTTAGTTTTACTTCAGCTTGCTGTTTTTTCTGTGAATTAATTAAACTGAACCTCACAAGGGATTGGTGCTAATAAAAACACTTCCATTTCGATGCAGTGTAAATGTTCTGTAGCATCACAGTACTTGGAGAACAAAAATACGCTGATTTGATTACAGATTGGATAGATCTACCCTTCCCAGATGTACTTGTCTACTGGGAGTGATTCCAGGCTATGTCTACATCAGGTGCTTTACTGGTAGAGGAATAAAAGTATACTGTACTGTGCTGGTATGATCACTTCTGGTATGTATGCAGCTGGGGCAGCCAGGGTATGCTTAGTACGTGTGTAATAAAATCATCCCCAGAGTGAAATGCTGCATCTGTAAATATGCAGCTTTGCCAGTATATCTGCTTCTGTGGTGTGGACTTCAGATAGCACAGAGCTGTCAGTCAGGGATCACAGCACTCCACATCAATGACCAAGAGAGCTATGGCAGTGGAAGTCAGGGAGGTAGACCTGGCCTACATTTACCAGGAGTGACCCAAAAGGAACAAGTTCTATAGCAGTTGTTCGCAAACTTTTCTAGGCTGGGGATGCCCCCCCACCTTTTTTTTAATTAAAAACTTTGTGGCCCCCTCTGGCTGCCTTTTTAGCCTAGTGTGTCTGCGCTGCCATGGGGCACAATGTGGCCCCTGCTGGCAGAATGTAGCCCCTGCCATTCTGGGGGAGCCTCTGCCAGTGGGATCCAGCCCCTGCTGGCAGAATGCTTCCCCTGCTGCTCAGGGGGAGCCTAGCTCCCTCTGAGTCTTCCCTGCTTGCTAGCCTGTTCTCTGACCCTCTCCCTGGTTCCTCCCCAAGGTCTCTTTCCTCCTCCCCTTACTTGGCCAGAGCTGCTGCAGGCTACTCTCCTGAGCGTGATCTAAGCATGCTCAGGACGCAGGACTTTTAAAAACTACCCGAGACCCTGGCAGCATCCGGCCGCAACTCCCACCCTGTCTGCGGACCACAGGTTGGGAACCACTGTTTTAAAGTAAGCCGTGTCTGAAGTTAGTGTGTGTTTCTGCTGGTGTAGGTAGTAACCTTTTATCTTCCTTTTTGATACAGGGAAGAACTAAATGATTTTACTTAGCATGGAGGGTCACAAACTTTATAACTTGTATAAGCCAAAAACACCTGTGTGACACACTCTTGTTCTCCTTTCCTTTCTACGTCTCTCCCAAGACCTCCCCCCCTCCCCCCCAGAGTTCTGTGTGTTCTCCATTCTCCCTCCCATGGCAGGTTTCCATTTCCTGTTCTCTCATCCACAGGTACCAAATGTTAATTCTCCCTCTTCCATCTATGCCAAAGACCGTGTGAAAACATCCATTTCCCTCCCTCTTACCCTTATTATTTCTGTCTGGGTGGTAAATCCATTCATGGGATCAGTGTGGTAAAGACGTTTGGGATGATGAGCATAGATATGAGAGGGTCTTTTCTTTCTGAAAGAAAATGGGTGCTATCGGTCAGTTTTTTGATGTGTGGTCAATTGCAGAAGTGACTGAGAATTTGCTAAAGAGCTGGCAGCAGCTTTGTGTTTCTCCATTGCTTTTCGAGTTCACTCCAAATCAGTCTGTCCATTTATGCATAGAACATTCCCTAAAATGTTGGTGATGCATTAAAGTTACCACATTACAAAGAACTGTCACTGAGTTTAAGGCCTTTGCAGGCTTGGCCAAAGGGTTTTCTGGGCTGGGGGTGGGGGTGAGTCAGCACATCCATTGAGTTCACCAAAGTCTCCAATGTCTTTTTGCTGTTCCTCAGGCTTTATTGAATGCCAAAAAGGTGAAACTGCTGTGCATACTTGCTGTTTGTAAAATACATATACTTCTGTTTCTGATTCTGACTGAAGTTCTAGTGCATATGTAATGCTCAAGAAGAGTGGTTATACTCCTAACTCTCAGAAGCCAAAGGAGGGTGAGGGGGTCTGTCTGAATCACTTCCATGTGCTGAGTCTGACCTCGTTCTGGTAAAAATTAAAATAGAACAGCCTTTTTCACTTTGTCATTCATTCAGTAAAAAAGGTAGTACACATTTTAATCTAACAGCACTTGTTTAATATTTCCATAGTACTGCACCATCTGTCTTCCCTTTTCATATAGAAGGGCTTCATCTCTTGGTGATGGAAACTGGACACTTTGTTTCAGTTAAGGGATACTGTTGGCATACTTTAAACCTTGGATTTTTTTTTTTCATAGCTTTAGAACAACTGATACACTTAGATTTCTCCTTCTAGTTATATTTTAATGCTGCGATCTGCACTTAAGACTTCAAAGACCAGCTACCACAGTTCCATAATCCACCATCTACTACACTTTTCTTTGCTGTTGAATGCTCTTATTGCAGTACAGTGTGTGCATGACATGTGAATATAAATGACTTTGACATTCAGACATTGGCTTCTTACCTCAAAATATTTCTGCTTTTATTGTCTGTCCATGTATTGTTTTGAGCAGGTGAGTTTGAATCTGACACAGTAGTAGATAAATATAGTTTTATTAAAAAGCTCAGATTTATTTTAATTTGTTTCTGGTAATTTCACATATTATAAGAGGTTGCCTGAAATTGATCGCTTTATAGACTTCAGGATTTGTTTTTCAACAAGCCTAAAGAAATAACTAATTAAAATTATCTTTGTTTAAAGGAAATGTGAGGTGTTTATGGTCATGTAATACTTATCTAAGTGTTGATGACGCCCTTTTCACCATAGAATATGGGGGCCTCATAATTACAGCCTTTTTAACCTCAGTAAATCCCTATAGAGCCAGGAAATAACTATATTCATTTACATGTGGTGGAACTGAGCATAACAGGCAACTTCCCAGATCTCTTCTGGTGTGCCTCTGTGGTCCCCCCCCCCCCCGTCCTGAACCATGATTAGCCATGCTTTGCCAAGTGACCACTCTCCTGAGTCAGTCCACTCCAGCCTCTCACATGCAGTTGGTCCAAGTAGTGTGTGTACGCCCTCTGACTACTCGAGGGATGGTCCCCATGCAAGCACCCCTGGGCTCGGTTACCTCACTGGGAGCCACTGTCTTACAGGGATTGTATTCCACTCCCAATCACCATACACTCTCTAGTCATTCCATTTAACAAAGAAATAGACTGTGCCCCACCTTCTTCACTCACACCTTCTGAAGACTACACAGCTTTAGATAAAACTCCTACTAATTTATAGACCAAACTACAAGTCTAAGTGAGAATATGGCCAATCAAGGCAGAATTATAATATAAATGAGTCAGGAGTGACCAAAAGGAAATAAAAGGTAAAACACGCGTACTGTCCAGGTTTATGCTCAAGGTGTTCAGCTGTCAGATGTTTGTACAGCCAGTCTCTGTGTGAGACCAGATAGAGCCCAGATCTTGCTTGAAGTTGTTTCAAGATGGAGATTCCTAGGCCAAAAGCCCCGAATCCTTTAAGGGTCTCTCTCTGTTTCCAAAACCCGCTCAAGCCTCCCCTTCTGGGCAGAAGTGATCTTCATCTGGTCTGAGCCATCTCAGCTAACAAATCTTTAATGCCTCCTCTAGGTACTTGCTTGCTTTCTGCTTTCGTTGTTAACGTGCTGGGAAAGAGTTCTGTCTGAGCCATGGAAAACATGTTACACGTCTGTGCACATGCATGATGCTGCAGGAAATGTGATACCATAGTAATCATGTAGAATGGGTTATGGGCATCCATAAATAAACCTCATATGGCGTAAAAATATACAATCCCAGTACACAAATGAACAGAAAGTTCATATAGATCATAACCCAGGGTGCGGAGATGTGCGTCATATGACACTGAGGCGTGAAGAAGGCTAAGAGACTTTCTATGAGGCTTCATAAAAATCAATGGAAAGTTTATGGAGCCTGGAAATGAATCCTGGTATCACAAATTGCAGCCCAGTGTCTTGATCACTAGACGATTCTTGCTACCCTTACCTGATATTTAAGTTACTTTCACTACCACTTCCTGCACCATTGATTAGAACGATTTACCATTTGTCATGTAGAGAAGTGGTTTTCAAACTCAGGGTCAGGACCCAGTCAATGGCAACCCTTTCTGCCACTGCTGGAAAACTGGAATTCATTACTCAAAGATGTATTTGTTGGGTCATGGGCATAAATGATTTTTTTTTCAACTGGGTCCTGAGGAAAAAAGTTTGAAAACCACTGGTGTAGACAAATAGTAGTGGTCTTCAGTTATTCAAAACATGTAAGGGAAACAAATTTGATAGTCAGCAAACTTGTATAAAATAAAATGCATCATGAATTTTCTTACTAGTTTACTTCTCTGTTCTGTCCTTAATCACTACTGCAAGAAATGAGTTTTTATTACTGATTTTCTTGTCATAAATTATGAGATTTATCAGAAATGTCATAACTATTTAGCATTTTTAATTGTGGCTTCTTATTTGAAGAGGATGACTTCAGGCACTCAGATTGTTAAACATGGATTTGGTGTAGGGGGGAGTGTTTTCCTGTTTGAGTGTGCTAGTTGTTCAGCATGTGAAGTAAGCAAGAGGTTTCTGAAGAAGTTTAAAACACAGTTGATAGCTTGGAAAGAGAGACTTGTTCCAATTATTGTATATGGTGATGATTGGTTTAGCTCTTAACCTTTCTGTCTAAGTATATATTCAGATCTTGCGTGTAAACGAACTGTTCCCCCTTATGAAACAGAGATGCTACTTATATTTTAAAACTAACTGTTAAATAAGTGTTTTGTATGGTTCCAAGGTAGTAATCATTTCCAGTGCCCATAGTAGCCTATGTCTGCTTCCATTGAACACTTTGTGGAAATGAGCTATCGTTTCCCTCATATTTCACAAAGGACCCATGCTTTCACTCTTGACTTGGTCTTTAAAGTCAGGATTCCATTTTCCTCCCTGGGAAGTATTTGATGATCAAGTTTCTTAGAACTGCCTGTTCCAATTCCAGGCATCTTAAGCAAAATATATTTGTTTGGTATGGGATTTAAAGAAATATGAAAATCATGGGGTGGGGGCGGATTGGAGCATAAACATTTGTGGATTAAACTTTGCAGAAAGATGATAGACTAACTTTTAGTTAACCGTAAACCTTTTTCTTTAAGTCTGGATGCATCTTTATACCCATCTAGAGCCCCACTAACTTTGGTAAGGAATCTTGTGGGATTCCAAACAGCTGTTTATATCCATTTTTATAGGTAACAACTGTGTTCTTTGGATCCTAGTTAAATAGAATTAAAATTATAGTGCCTTTTTTTCTTTTTCTTTTTTTCTCCTTAGTTCTTAGGTTGAGAACAACTCAGTCAGTCATAACTCACTAGGCTGCTTCTTGAACTGGTGTTTGGGTTTCAGTGTGGTTTTCAATTCCTATTTTTCTGAGACTGTTTTTAGTAGTTAAATGTTCATTAGCATGTTGAGAGGTTAGCTCAGCTGACAGTACACAGCTAGAAAGATGTCTGTACTCAGATTTTGACTGTCTGAGTCACAGCTTTTTGTGAGTGAGAGAAGTTAGTCTGCCCCTTACTTCCCCACCCTCACCCCCCTGCGTAGCTGCTGCTGTTCATATTAAATGTAGCTTTTGCTCATTTTAAAGAAATCCTTTGAACTAGTAGTGATTTTACCTGCTCTGTCTGAACTGAATTGGTCAATATTTGTACTGAGCCAATATCCAAAGGACTGACTCAGACAGTTGACGTAGGTACCATATAAAGGTAGTGGGTGTTCTGCCATTAACTTCAGTGGAACCAGGATTTCGTCTAGGTTCACTTTCCTGAAAAGGTTCCTGTCTAAATCAGTGAGGATCCACCTGCTTGATGCTCTTGGTAGGATTGGTTCAACATACAGAAGACAGAAATAGACGTACAACATATGCAAAATACTACAGTTGCAGCTTTACGATTTCTCCTGTTACCTACCTATATAATTTCTTTGGGTGGTGAAGATTTATAAACCACTACTATTTGAAGAAAAATTTGGATTAAATCACAGTTAACACTTTTCTATAGTTGTGCTAAAGTATTAGTAAACTTTGAACATTCTTATATTGAAATAAGAATACTCCATTTGTTCATCTGTCTTCCACTTCAGTCATTTTGAGTGCAATCAGATTCACTTTTCTATTTATCTGTTAATGTGCTCTGTACGAAACTTTTTTTCCTAAACTTTTTTTTAAGGAAAGGTGGTGAAATTAGCTGTATCTTTTTTTTTTTTTTTTTTTTAATTAAACATTTTTGGGAGCTCTGAATTTTGTACCAAAACTAGCTGGTGATATCCCTTTAAAACTTGGTTCAGAATAGACATCTAATTTTTTTAGAACTTGTAAAATTTGAGTTATGCTGAACAACATCTAGAGAAACTTCAAAAGGTCAATTCTGTTCATGTAGCTTATCACTGAGTATTGGCTGTCAAATCGTGTATGGCTTTTTAAAAAAAAAAAAAAAAGAAAAAATCAAAAGCTCAATCATAAACACAGTTTAGTTGCTTTTTCACAATTACAGTAAAGGTTAGATGGTTTGTCAATTGGACTGAGTTTAAAATGCATTTCCTCTTTCTAATTTTTGAGTTAGATTGCTTACGTATGCCAGGAAATCCCATTATGTAATCTCAGTTCTACAGACTTTCGGTTTCCTACCCACGTCCCCACCCGCCTCATAACTTTTGTGTTCGTTGTGTGGCAGGGAGGGAGACTAAATGAACTGTTCTCAGTATAACTCATTAGCTAACCTAGATTTTTCATTATAGCAAAGATCTTGCATCAAATGAGTTGCTTCCGTCCAAGAAGACTTATGCTCTTTAAACTAGTTTGGAGAACTCACTTTGTTACTGAGCTCTGCCATGCTTCTCCAAAGGCTGTTTGTGGGAACCTTCTGGTATTAGAAGCTTAAGACATCTTCATGTACGTATTAGGAACTCAAATTTGGCACTGAAGGTCACTTCCAATATTTTCCCCTCAAAAGTGGAATGTTTTCTTTTTTAAGACACAGTATAAAAATAGTTCAAGGTGTGTTTTGAATTACACAAGAACCACAAAAGCTTTTGCTTTCTGCAAGCAAGGTAGTCACTGGATGTATTTTAGTGAAAGGGACAATAACTGTTCCAAGACATACTGACTTGAAATCTGATTAATGCAGACTTATTGAATAGATTTGAGATGTCTATAATCAAACTTCTGAATATCTTAAAGTAGAAGCTGTGCCATATTACACAGATTAAAAACTGAATGCTTCAGTTCTAATACATTACTTAGCCACAGAATATATGTAGTAAGTTTCCCTCATGCGTATTTACTGTTCCCTCCTCCAAAAAACATTAAGTGTAGGGGATAAAGCAGTTTAATTTGCTGTGGATTTTTGCTTTCGTTGTTTTTGGTTTTGTCTTGTCTGCTGAGACTATTTCTGATTATAGCCTTTATTGTGGACCCTGTTTTGCTAAAGGCTGTGGAACAGATGTTGGATAATGACTCTGTTCAGTCATTGTTGACCTGAACTGGTAGCCAAGGCTAGGTAGCCTTCCACATTTTTATGAAGTTGTAATCATTGTCCATTTACACCAAAAATAATTTTTTATTCATTTCAATTTACCTGGCTGGCGTTAAAGTTAGAAATATAGAATAAGTAATGGTTTGGCTTTCAGGCTTCACATATTAGTCTTATCTAAGCTAAATGGGGATAACTTCTTCTGTATTTACATCCATTTAAGTAAAAACTGTAGCATATTTTCAGGGTCACATTTCAGAGTCTGGTGGCACTTTTAAAGGCTAACACATTTATTTATTGCATGAGCCTTCATGGGACAAAAATCCCACTTACTCAGATGTTTGAAGACTGTCACAGCAAATCAAAGCAGTTGTTAGGATTCAAGCAGTGGAGTACAGCAATTAGCAAAGAGGTAGTGGGGGGAGAAAAGCAAAATTACGTATGGTGGTGGGAAAAGAACCCATAGTCTTTATTCACCCTTGAGTTCACTGTGTCAAATCTGCATATGAATTCCAATTCTGCTGTTTCCTTTTGAAGCTTTGATTTGTTCATTTGTCTGAATACAGCTATTAAGAGATCAGTAGTGGAGTGATTAGGAAGACTGCAGTGTTCCTCTATTGGTTTTTGAATGTTGGGATTCCTGATGTCAGATCTGTGTCCATTTATTCCTTTGCACATAGACTATCATGTTTGTCCAGTATCTAAGGCAGAGGAGCATTTCTGGCACATGATTGCATAAATCACATTGTTGGATGAGCAGGTGAACAAGCCTGTCATGGAGTAGCTGGCTTAATTGGATCCTATTATGGTGTCCTTTATGCAGATACATGGGCAAAGTTGGCAGTGTGGTTTGTTGTAGGGTTATTTACCTGCTTTAATGTTTCTGTTAGGTCTGTAGTTGCTGGTATCTGTTTAAGGTTAGGAAGCTGTCTGTAAGTGAGGAGAGGCCTACTACCTAAGGCCTGAGCGAGTAGAATAGGCTGTAGGTCTTTGATGTGCTGCAGGGGTTTGACTTGGGGGTTGTAGGTGAGACCAGTTAGAAGTAGAGAATAAGTAATAATTTGGCTTTCATGCTCCACATACTAGTCTTGTTTAAGCTAGGTAGGGATAACTTCTGTATTTACATGAATGTAGTTAAACCAGTTTAAGTAAAAACAGTTTTCAAACATTATGCCCGTGTACTGCAGTGCTGCACTGATTTATGTTCAGTGTAAGTCGGCATCACATTGTCCTGCATAATGCTTCCAGGCACAAGTAATTCTGGAGAATTAGCAAAACAGATTGTGAGATACCTCTCAGCCTCCACATTTAATCATAGCTTCTTTAAGCTGGAGCATATCACTTTGTAGCAGAGAAAAGTACTTGCAAAGCTTTTTTGCATGCCTGGTGGATGACCTAGCTGTTTATCTCTGTGCCACTCTTCTTGGGAGGATATTTAGCTAACTTTTAAGGGTCTCATAGTTCACAATACTATAGCTTTCTTGTTACATGCCATAGAAGAATTATTCATCTCATGATAATATACCAAGGAAAAGTTGTAGTCAAAAAAGAATAGCAAGCAGCAGATTATACAGTACAAAAACAGGTAAGTTTGATGTTGAGAAAGGATTGCTAGGCAGGCATGTCAGGCAAAACCATCTGATGCTTGAAGCTTTAATATTTGCACCTAACATCTGACAGTCTTCATCTAATGTGTAAATTAAAACTTTGACATTGATTTAAAGCTTTATTAAAGCTGTAAATCTAAAAATATTGAGGGTACAAAGTTTATTAGTAATCCATATGTAATGTGCCATTCTTTGGTACCAGTAAACATTGATAGGCACAAACTGTTTCTTGCTGAAAAACTTAAATTTGGGACATACAATCAGAAACTGTTCAGTGTATGAATATAAGCAATTAGCCACTTGCAGTGCTCAAATGAGTACATGTCAAGGCAAGTAGTTCTATAGCCTCAGAATTTTACTATTTAAAATGGAATTTATTAGTCTTCATTGTTTTCTGTCTCCAGGTTAATTATGAGTGGTTGATTAGTATTAATCTGTCAGTTTCTTCACATATCTTTTTCTAATGCTGCTGGCAGGGGTGATAAGAGTTTATAGGATATCAGCCAGTTTGGTGGCCAACACCCTTGGAAAGAATTTATTCAGAATGCAAATATGACTTATGGCTGCATGTTGTGACTCCACTGCTGGCAACTTGAACTAACATAATGGGGGGGAGAGATGCTGTCAATTTCAAGTATCAATATAATGATCTTTTCCTAAAACAAAGGACAGTGGAGTAAAGGCCTACAATATTCTTCACTGTTCTTCCTCATCCTGGAATTTTAAGGATAGTTGCCTCAAATTGCAGTATGGCTGTGAACAGCACTGTCCTTTAAAGAAGGACCACATCCAATTGCCATAACTCAAGCTATGAAGTTTGTATTGCCAATCTTGCAGTATATGGATGGCATGGCAGTAGTTTGGCCAAGTGATATGGCAGGAAAGTAATCAAACTTTATTAACACTGAGAATGGTTAAGTACAATGAAAGTTAAGCCATCAGCAGTAGATAAACCCACTGTAATTGGATGTTTGCTATGCTGTAGGTAGGGACTCAGTCCATTAATTAGAAAGATTGACTTGTATCTTAAACCTCCAGGGTAGAAAGGCATCCTGAGGGGAAGGGAGATTTTCAGAACAGCTGCAGAGTCAAAGGTCTCTTGAAACAGGGTAGCTTACTAACTGCTGTGCAAAGCTAGGAATGTCAAGCAAAAATAAATTATTGAAATATTGTAGTATTTTCAAGAGGTGAAAAGTAGATCAAATGATAGCTGTCTAGCCTTTGACTATACTGCAGACTTTCAGCATCCATCCTGTGCATTCTGTGATTTTTTTGTAAGATTAATCTACTAGCTTGGTTGTACTTCTAACTTTGCATGATTCTAGTAAAAACTTGTTTTGATGTTCATAGTCAGTTTTAAAATGGCATCTGCAGTCCAGACATTGAATGAATGAGTCATTCTCATAGACTTGAATAGACTTGCAAAACTATTAAGTATTACATGCTACAGCTCACTGTCTTTTAAACTATGAAATCATCCAAATGCAATTGGATGGGGTGCCATTTTTATTTTTTCTATCCTTGTTCTTTAATATTGTCTTCAAGGAACATGTTAATTGGAAAGACTGTAGCTATAGCTTGAACTCTCCCGTCTCATTGTCTCATTCTTTGGACTACATGAGCTATAACTAACTACAAACATGGTACCATTGAAGGTGTTTGAACTGTGCAGCAAAGTTTATATGGGAATACATGTTGAGAGGTGCCAATCCAATTAAAACGCCACAGTCTATTTATACAAAACATGAAGGAGCACTCATCCAGGGTTCTGGATGACTTAAGCCTATAATTAGCAATACCAGCCAACTAATAGAGAAATACAGTCATCTTGTTGTTATGAATTTGTCACTTAAATGCAGGGGGGGAATGAATTTAGTAAACCTGTCTCTGCTAATCTGTACTTGCTAACTACTTTGCGCACACAAAAAAGATAGTCCAACTCTACATAGTACTTTTGGGGAAATAAGATGGATCCCTCTGGTTAGTCTCTTTAAGCCATTGGAACACTCAACTATTTCTGAGTAGTAAGTTGGATGTGCACATACACTATTCAGGGAAGAAAGTGGTCTTTAGAATTTTTTGGGAGTAACAGAATATGCTCTGTCCTTGAAACATACATGCCTTTTATAGAAGTGGAGTTCCTGGAGTATGCGCTTGAACAAGCAGGAATAAAGTTCTGAATGCAGCTAAAAAGTCTGTCCCCAACCCTTTATTTTCTAGATAAAAAGGAGGGCCAGGATCACTTATAGATTCTAATGCTGGGTGAGTGTGTATAAAAATGTAAGCATGTAAGTTTGGAGGAAGGTTTAGGGACTAATGTTCAGGTACCATGGAGTGCTTCCTTTCATACGTCCTAGCTAGGTCTAGTTCCAAAGGGACAACTGTGTTAGTCTATTTGATCAACACAGACGAGTCCTGTGGCACATAAAGACTGAAAAATTTATTTATTGCATGAGTTTTCGTGGGAGAAAAATCCCACTTTGTCAGACTCTTTGAAGATGAGCGAACTTAAAGAATGGGAGGAAATAAATGCAGGAAAGTGTAAGTCATAGGATCAGGTCACACTGTAACAATAAATCAAAGCAACTGTAAAGAGTCCAAACTCTGGAGAACAGCATATAAAGGAAGATGAGGTCCAATCACTGGTTGTAATGAGAAGAAAATCAAAGTCCTTATTTAGCATTGAGGTGACACAGTCGAATTTGCAAATGAATTCCAGTAACCCCATCCCAAAATTCTGCATTAATAGAAGCTGTGAGTAGTACAGGTGCTACTGCTACACATGGATAGCAGAGTATTTGTACTTCCTCCCCCTGCTTTTAGATATTAGGCCTGCTCCACACACTAAATTACACTAATTTAACTCAGAGGTGCTTTGAAACAGACTTTTAAAGTAGTGGACAGTGTTAAAATTGATTTTTAACTAGACTGTGTGTTTCAATTTGATCCTGTAAATTTAGTTTTTCAGTGAAGGTAGGTGTGAAACTTAATAGCCTTATAGTAAACATTTTAATTAAAGAACATTGCAATAGAAACTTTCATTAACCAGATTAGTGAGCTTCATAATCATGTGTCTGAAAAGTGCATTTTATGACTGTTTCAGCAATAGAAAAGAACTTTAAATTGATGTTTACAGTTGCAGAAGCAATTAGAACTGAGAAGTCCCATTAGAAGCTTGATGAGATCGGAAGGTAATGGCAGTTGCATATTCTGCTACATTAATTTAAATCGATAGGGTGGAGAGACCAAAATGTCTTAACAGCTACCTAACTAAAGGAAAAGCAACAGGTCTTATGCAAGCAGACTGCTGAACAATAAAACTTGGTCATGTAGGCATGTGAAATAACGTTGGTCTTCAAGAGCACGATGTTTAGGTGTTAGCTCCTGTTGAGTGGATTTAGTCTTAAGTACTTTGAATTTTGACTGTGTCCTCCCTTCAAAAAGAAATGTTTGATTGAACTAAACTACGTAAATGTGAATATACCATATATAATCGAGTATAAGCTGACCCAGGCACAAGCCGACCCCCCAATTCTGAGCCCGAAAAAGAAGCTAAAATTGGTGACCCAGGTGTAAGCTGAGGTCCCCTTTTGGCCTTGGCCCCTAACCTCCCACCCACTGATGCTGGCTTTCTCTGGAGTTTCTGACAGCTTCCCTACCCCAAAATCTCTGCTGCTGCTTTTCCCTTGCTCCCCCTCCCGCCGCTGCCCATTCCTCACCCCTGCTGCCCCCTGCTCTGCCCTTTCCTCACTGCTACACCCCTGCTGCCCCCCCCACTACTGCCCCTGCTCACTTCTCATTTACCTCACTGTTGCCCCTTGCTGCGCCCTTTCCTCACTGTTGCGCCCCTGCTCCCACCTGCTCTGACCTTCCCTCACTGCTGCTCTCCTGGCTTATCACTGCTGCCCCCCTGCTCCCTTCTCAGTTCAGTGCTGTTGCTCCCCTGTTCCCCAACACCCTTTCCCTGTCACCCCTGCTGCCACTCTTCCCAGCCTGCCAGGCACCTGCCCCCCCAATCCCGGTCCCTGTCGCTGCTTCCATGGGCTCCCCATAAACCCTGGGTCCTCCTGCAGTTTTCCCAGACTCCCCGACCCCCTCCCCCAGTGCCCGAGCCCTGCTGCCCCTTCCCTGGGCTCCCTGAACTCTCCCCCAAACCCTCCCAGCCGTCCCATCACTTTCCCCAACTCCCCGATCCTCTCCCCAACCCCCGGTCCCTGCCACCACTTCCCTGGCCTCCCTGAATCCCCCCCTCAATGTCCAGGCCGACCCCCCCTCCCCCGCAGGCCCCCTTACGTGGCTGCTCCAGACGCCGGGGTCCCCTCCTCACTCCAGCCCCAGCCCCCGCCGACTGCTCAAGATGGCCACCCGGCAACACTAGGGCTCCGGCCTGCCACATGGTCTGGGAAACTCCTGGGCGGGGCTGTCTACCGTATTCCCTTGAGTATAAGCCAAGAGCCTATCTTCAAGCCAATTTTCAGGCGCAAAATTTTCAATTTATAGGTGATGATATACGGTACCTTTCTGGTTCGTACTACAGTTGTTCTGTAAGTGGGCAATGTGAAGCTGTTGGATGTTGTAGTTGCTGACGACTTCAGGAGCTAGGTAGGCCACAGAACTGAACACTGTTGTAGATTAACAGTTAAAAGTGCCTGAATGTTCTCCATGTTCCTGTACTAAGAGCAAGAGGTGCTAATCAATGTGTGTGTTAAATTGGGACCAAGCTTACCTAAACACATAATAAATAATCAGAGAATATCCTCTGTTTGTTTAAACACCTCTGTTTATAATCACTGAAGCGAATATATTGTAAATCTTTAATTTAAATTGTGTGGATTTACACACCTCATTAACTGTGTTCAGTGAATCTACCATCTGCTTTAAGCGTATTTTGATTTGGTTTAGCTTTTTGTGTGTGAGCTCGCTTTTGTAGACACCTCACCTTTCCAGTGACGTTTGTTTCCAGAGGGTCTCCAATGTTGAAAAGATCGGAAAAGAAGTAATAGCTTTATTTCAGGTAATAAACCTTTTTTTTTCCTTCTGAACTGTAGTCTTGCAAGCCTGACTTGATGCTCAATTTAGTTCTTCTTTCTCATGACCAGAAACAAAGGCTATACAGACCCAGTACCTTTGCAATGGTATTTTCTTTCTTCTGACTTGATCCTGCAATTCTGGCACTGAGCAGCTGATTAGTTTTCTTCTTGCACTTTAATGAAACTCATATTAATTTGTACAGTGGGGACCCATTAATGGGCGACTGGTTTGCGTGCGGATCTGGATAACACGTGCTCCGGTCATGTGCCAGAAGCCACCAAGTTAACACACAGGACTCAGTAACTCACAGTGCCTAAAGGCAGAAGTTGGCCTGGGCATGGAAACAGGTGGAGTGAGCCTTATTAGTGCTGCAAAGTTTGTTTGTTTTGTTTACTTATTTGATTTCACCGTGGTCCCATTTATGTGCGGTCGTGGGGGCTTGTCCCTTATTTATTTGTTTTGTTTTGCTGTGGTCCCATTTACACGCACTCGCGGGGGCTTGTCCTGCCACACCTGCACTTTAACGGGTCCCTACTGTATTATGGTTGCAGGTCAGGATTAAGGGGGCTCAGTGTGTAAAATTTTAGACTCTGAAAGAAGTGACCTCCCTTTAAGCTGCTAAATATGCAGAAAGTACTGTTGGATAAGATGGTGGAATTTGAAAAATAAGAAAAGTAGATCTACATTGGGGTTGGGGGTGGGGAGGGAGGGAGAATGGTAAAAGCATAAGAACCCTTGAGTAGGTATCATCTTGAGGTCTGGGGAATGATCTGTAAATGATGCTTCCCTGTGCATGCTAGTAGTCTCTGCTGGGCAGCTGCCATCTTTTTGGTTGATGCCTATATTGAGGAGCGTTACAGAGATTTTTTAACAAGTATTTAGATCTTTTGGGTTTGGTTTTGTCACCCCTAAGGTTCAGTTCTTTCTTGTTTTGGGTTTCTTTCTTTCATGATATGAATAAAGGATCTACATAGTAAAATTCCAAGATAGTAACTCTGCATCTTGCAACAGGCAGAGTATCTGTAGAGTCAGTGTGGAGCAGCTATCGGCATGGCTGTGGGTTCTTTGTTGGAAACACCCACATAATAAATCAACCTGGTGTTGGACAGTTTTTCATCCAACTTTTTTAAATTCTTAGCGATTTTTGAATTTATAAATAACATGCATTGCATAGCAGTGCGTGGATTTATTTATGCCATGCCAAAAGTCTTGCACCACTGAGGTATAAAGGTAACTCAACCTGTCATTGCCTTAATATAGAGCTCATCTGCGTGCAACAGTTTGATTGTATGAGGGAGACCACAAAGATGATGGATTACTTGGCCCACTTGTTACCTGCACAGATCCATCACACAGTAAACCCAAACATCACTCTCAAGCCTACCATGTCTCTCTGAGTTCATGTGAAGTGATGGAAACACCTGCAAATGTGGCAGAGAGCTCAGTTTGATATCAGGTTTAATCATTACTGGGTTTAATCATGCCTGTTACTCCCTGAGTTTTAAGTTCTCGGACATTTTTGGCTTTTTTTAAACACACAAATTCATGACTTACAACTATGTGATAGCAGAGGGTTTGACTACTAGTAATCTTTCTGTTAATTGCTGCAGCATTCTATCCTTCCAAGAAAATGGGAAAAGGCAACTAAAGCAAAGCAATACATATACTTGTAAAAGAAACTCTTGCTGGATGCCTGGCTACTAAGGACTGAAAAGGTCAAATAACCCAGCTTGTGCTGTGGCGCAGGGCAGCAGGCTAGCAAATGAGAATTTTGAGATACTACAAGGTTCAGTATTTTAAATAAAAAAGTAAAGAAACCTGAGGATGAGTTTAGTCATGCAAGTTTTGTTTCAAAGCTGGCTAGTGAATATGATATCATCGTAAGAGAAACTTTATGCTGAAATTTACCATAACTTTGATGGGCCCTGCTTTGCTTACTTATTTATCCCTTTCCTCAGGATGGAGAAAGAAGTAATTTAATTGTGGTCTGGTCTGAGTACCTGTCTGGGGTTTTTTCATAAAACTTACTAAGCTGCTTGGTCTATGGCATTCTTCAGTTTGGAAAATTTTCTGGTAGAAGACCAGGGAGGAGTGGGAAAACACAGATTATTAAAAAGATTTGAAGTTTTAGTATTTCCAGGAGTGGACTTTCAGTTTGCTTTTAAAGCATATGGTTAGTGTTTTGTGTTACAATATCTGCTGCAGGATGATTTATTTTTTTACCTCATCCTTATTCTGTAAGTGTGTGTCTGTTAACCTTTGTTGAGCAGATAATTTTAACATCTGAGGTTCCAGGCCAAATATACAAAAGAATGGCATTTCAGGACATTAGATAGAACTGCAGGAAAGCACTGTGTTTCATGCAGCACATTAGAAAAGTCATTAGAAACTCTGGTATCATGTAGTAAGACTGAGAGTGCAGATCTGTGAAATTTTTGAATACATGGCATTTATGGTACCTTGAAGGTGACCTGCAGATGGTTTGTGCATCTTTTTTTGCTTTGTTGCATAAGGACTACTTCAAATAATTCTACACTTTTTTAAAAGACTTTTTTTTTTTTTTTATAAATCTGACCATTTTTAAATTTTGGTTGTCTTTGGCTTTTCCACAGACAACTTTGTGATTGTGGAAAAAAACAGCGGTTCTTTGATTTGTTACAGAGATAAATAATTGTGGTTTAAAATTGTGTGGTGGCCCAGTTAGCATCATGCAGAACACATTCCTGAATTCTTCTGTTTCATTTTTAATTTCTGGTCATGTAACAGTTGTTTTTGACATTCACAACTGATAGCATTAGACTGTGTCTCAGAATACATATTTTTAGTCAGTGTAATGCTTAGTTCAAGTTCAAAGTAAGAAAATCAACAATTCATACAATCGTATTTGTTAAAATAATGAAGTTATCAGCCTGAAAGGCTGTCGCAATAGCTTGACTTCACTGACAGTATAAAATAATGGAGCTAGGGTCATTCTCATGCCTGCTTACTCTTGATGGCCCAATGTGGAACAGCTTTCAGTGGGTAAATACTTGGATCAAAGGAAAAAAGAGCAAGCATGAGTGAGCCATGTTGCATGGTGGCCTGAGTTGGGAGGACCTGGAAGCCAGTTTCCCTGCTCCAGTGAATGTTTTAACAATATACAATGGAACAGCTTCAACAGGGCTTCCCATCCAAATATCCCATAACACAATAGGTAGGGCGCTGACCTGAGAGGTGGAAGAGACCTTTTAGATCCATTCTCTCCCTCAGGCAGAGGTGGGGTTTGAACTGGAGATATCCCAGGTTCCAGGCAAATAACTCTTACCCCAGTGGTTAGAGATTGAGAGAAGTCCTCCTCCTCCTCCATAGCTTCTTACAAAAATAGCTTGATGGGAACAGTGGGCTTGTAACTGAGAATTCAGAGTAGGCAGAGATACCTGCCTGCAGCCTGAATGTCGGCACCTAGCTTGACCAAGATTTGATGCACACACTTGGCTTTAAGTTTCTCATTGGCTAGTTTAAGTGAAGAATCACCAGTGTTTTAGTGAGTTGCATTCTAAGGCACCCATCTCTCCTATTCGTTGTATAGATAGCCTAGTTGCTAAACTCAGGCTTCATAAATCCCTTGCACATGAAAGTTAGGTGTGGTAACCATGCCTGAATTACTTATGAATGTTGCCCCATATATTATGTAGTAAAGTCGACCTAGCCACTGCAGTAGCCCTAGCTAAGTTAATAGAAGTCTGTTGTTAACAGTAGCTGCTGTCTCTCAAGGGGGTAGATTTACAGTAGCAACGGAAAGCCCCTTCTACTGCTGCAAGATCCAAAGGGGTAGCTGTGTTTGTTTTGTTTTAGTGAGCTAGACTAACAAGGAGTCCTGTGACACTTAAAGACTAACAAATGTATTTTTTGCTATAGTGTTTGCAGTATAGACATACCCTCAAACTTCAGAACCTTTTTTCACAACTAAATTTGATGTACTGGGCTCTCATGTCTGTGGATGAGTTAAGGATGTTAAAATGTCATCTCAAGACTACTTTGCTCTCGGTTCTTTTTAAGTAACATGACTAGTTTTCATACTACCTTTTATTTAGAGAGTGATAGAGATGGTTAGATATTTAAGATAAAAATGGGGCAGTCAATGTTCAGTGTACTGAATCACATCTTCATAGTGTTTGTAAGTTGCAATTAATGCTTCAATATTAAAAAAAAAAAAATAGTAGCATGTTAGTAAGCCTCAAACTTTGTTCAGTGTTTGTTATGCAACACTGATCTGCAAAGCTTCCACTCTTTACAGAAAAAGAGAAAATGCTAGTTAAAATATTGGCAGAGGCTTATTTTAAAAACCCCTTACTTTTTATCAGTAGAATCAAAAATAACATAAACATTGCCTTGGTCCTCTGTTTTGTTGGGCTGCAGTGGGGCACCCAGCTGGCCCCAGCATCAGGGCTGGTTCCTGGCTGCTGCCCCCCCCATGAGCACAAGGCATGCAAGCAGAAGCGCCACGGACCCTAGCACTGCTGGCAGGGGGCCTCCATGTGCGAATGTTAGGGTCCGCGCGCTTCCCTTCAGCTGCCTTGTGTGCATGCAGGGGAGGGGGTGAAAGGCTCTTCTTGTTCAGGTTGCTGATCCCTGTTCTAGGTATTCATTGTTTACTGACTTAGCTACATCTTTTACAACCTCAATTTTTACAAGTACAAATGCATGATGTACCTTTTAGCCTTCTGACACATGGAGCGCTCACTGAAGTTGGTGGGGATAATGACTATATATGAAAGCAGAATTTGGTCCTTATTCATCAGTCTAGAGTTCTCAGAGTACCTGTCTTAGACTACTGAAAATAATTTATTAACAATATTGACTTCAGTACAGCCAAGATGGCTTCTGGAAAAGGGAACATCAGAACTGGGCATTGTATTGAAAATAATCTGGCAAAAAGACACACTTTAACTGGAGGGTTATTACTGTAAATATCTCTTTTTAACTAGTTTTTATAGTTCTCTATGACTGCTCAGCAGGCTTTTTTCATATGATTTATCTTGGTGGATGCTTATTTGTGTGTACAAATGAGAACTTCAGATTGTTTACCCCATTCTTGAGTTCTGATTGCAGCCTTGGGAGTGCTTCTTTAAGTGAAGCATCAGCACTTCTTCATGAACTTTCAGTTTTCTCATTTATTTATTTTTTTTAAACTTGGCTGTTAACAGTTATGTTATGCAAGAACATGGTGATCAGTTGTCGGGTTTTGAAAAAACAGTTTGGTGGTGGGTATATGGAAAACCATCAGTCAGGTTTTCTGCCTAAGGACCATGAGCTTCTGCAGAGTCTGAAGGTGGTTTTGATTTGATTTTTAAAAAAAAAAAAAAAAAAAAAAGCCTCCAGTCCTTATGATTTTAACCATCTGAATGTAAACTCGTCATAAATCAAAGCAGCTACCTCCCTGACTTTTCAGATGACTCCAAGTGTCTTCTGCTACTCACTGTTTTCCCCAAATACAGCAAAGTGAAATCAAGACTGGACACTGAGGAAGGTAATATAGTAGAAGGTATCTTCTACCTTACTGCCCCTTTTTGAGTCAGAGGAGATGAGAATCTCAAGTTTTATAGGCATCTTCTAGTGAGAAACTGATAAGGAAGATGTGGCCCCCAGAAGAGCTCCAAGGGCAACATCACAGTCGATTCCCAGCAGCTTCCCCTTTTCCAGTGGCTTAAGGAGATGCCCTGGAGAGCTGGGGTCCTCTCGTTTTGTATCTGCTTTTGGACTGTAGATTTACTGCTTCAGCCTCAGTGCAGCAATCAGAACAACCTGGTGAGTGTGAGAGAATTGGAGCAGAGACCAGCTGGAAAAGTAGGGAAATCCTTGGAACAGTACCTGAAAGAAAGGAAAAGGCAGTGCACAAATCAGTTGTTTCATTTTTAAATCTCTGGTAGGAGCTGGCTTTCAGAGCCCTTGGCATGGCAGCAGCCAGTTTAGATTTTGAAGGGTTTTGTCTTAACTTTTGAATTCTGGATTAATTTGTTCTGGAACAGAAAAACCTCTTCTCACCACATCCTTCAGATGTGTGTGTGTGTGCATGTGCGCGCGTGCGCACGCGCACACACACTCACATGCCTCCTCCAAGTCATCTGGGGAACAAAATGGCATGTTCTTTGGCTTTTTCTGAGTGAGGGACTTGGTCCCTATGTGCAGCAAATGTGTTCTGCTGTTCTCATGTTAGCCCTCTTGTAAGGGTTTCTGGGAGTTATGACATAAGTCTTTCACTTAAATATTTGAGTAGTTCTATGAAATAGCTTTTTATGGATGGTGTCCAAATCCATTTATGCAAATTAGTCGGTGGCCTTATGTGGGCAAATTGATGGAGTCCATTGCCTAATCTAGAATCTGTTGTATGTGATGGAGTCCCAGACTCTACTTTGCTGGGCTGATATGCTTGTTCAAAAATCCTCTGGCTAGTTGGTTTCTGTTTAGACTTTTATCAAGCATCATATAAACTAAATGAGACTGTCTTGTGATTTTTTTAATTGTTATCTAAATCAGTGTTCCCTAAACTGTGAGGCTTCCCCTCCCAGGAGCATTGGGGGGGGGTGCTTCAGGGTCCAGTCCACCCCCGCAGAGGATGAAGGAGGGGGTACTACCCGGCCCTGCTATGATCCCAGTTCTGTGCTGGTCCTGCCTCCAGCCGCCGTCCGAGCCCCACACCTAGACATGATTCCACTCCTCAGTCCTTGAATCCAGTTGTAGCTCTGGCCTCAGCCCCCCAGACATGGCTCTGCATGTGGGCCTAGCTGCAGCCACAGCCCTGTTGCTGTCCCATCCAACAACCAAGAGTGGAAGTGCAGGTGCATCTGTTACAGATGGAGGAGCAACCTAAAAGGTTTGGAGACCATTGATCTAAGTAGATTTGGGATATCAATTTAGAGAGGTGGGGGTGGGTTTTGTTTTATTTTATTTTTATTTTATTTTTCCCCCTGTCATTCCCTTTTACACCTGTGAACAACTATAGTACGGGAACTGTGGGTAAGGCAAGAAATTCATTTTATATTAACTAATTTCCTCATTTGCCTGGGAGGAAACAATGAGTATTTTAAGTATTGGCATAGCTTGTTTTTTAACTGAAAATTCCATATTTCAGTTATAGTGTGTGCTTTAGGCAAGAACTTGTCATTTTTGAGACATTGCATACCGAAACTTGCATTTATTTTGTACTTAGAATGAAACGTTGTTTATGCCTCCCCCCCCCCCCCCCACTTTTTTTGCACAAGACCCTAAAGGCATCCCTGATTATTGCTTCACTGGATTCTTTCTTTTTTGTCCAGTCAACAAAAGGAATAGACTTCACTGAGTGTGCTGTTTTCTGTCCAAATTGTCGGTAGCTTCTTTTCTGCGTTGCAGTGTTAGACAAAGAGGGAGTCATAAAATATAGTAACTTGGTTAATATGTTCGTGTAAAGATATCAGAGACTTGAGGTTTTTTATAAGTCTAAAATGATAACATCAGCAGCATTTCATTTCTTGCTGACAAGATAGATGGGGGTGAGGGGTGATATTGAAAAATCCATTTTAAAAAATCCTGTGGAGGCTTTTAAGTAATTTGTTCACTGTAACTTTGATTTACAGATCTTTCCATTCTCTAATGGCTTAAAGATCTAAGGGTTTGCAGCAAAGGCTTCTTGCCTCTTGAGTTAAGCAGATTTGCTATATTTAAATTACATAGGAAAACCATGAAAAGAAAAATGATTTGCCTTTCCCTGATTTTTATACTAGAAATGTGTGTGTATTTATTACTGTAGATTGCTTTTAAAAGTCTTTTGCAGACAGAAGGCTAAGAAAATAGTCTTAGAAACTAGAGTTATAGGTACCCGGAGTGCAAAAAATTCTTACCTGCCATATACTAGACAGTGATAGAAATGAAACATGGAAGTGGGAAGATCCAATAAAAAAAATTCTGCCACCCACTTTGTCCTTTCAAAACAAAAACAGTAATACCATAGTACATAAGTGCTGATGCAGGGTATACTTGTAGCATTTTGGTGCTTACTGATGCCTCAGTTGTCTTCAGATCCACTTAAATGGAAGACTGTCAACCATGTTTTATGTGAGAATCCTGGAAGCAATGTATAAAAACACAAGTTTTAACTTCTAAAATGTGAGAATTTATTATCCAGGTTTTAAAAGTTCTATGGAATAACACACAATTTACAGAGTCACTTTGTTGTTGTTCTTTACAGGAGTACCAAAGTCTGATCTTCTACACACAAGGTCATTAAGGGGACACAGGGACTGCTTTGAAAAATTCCATTTAATAGCAAATCAGGACTGCCCACGATCCAAGCTCTCCAAAAGTACCTATGCAGATGTAAAAAGTATCTTGAGCAAAAAAATTAACAGGATTATACAATATGCACAAAACAAGGATTTGGATTCTGATTCTGACAGCACAAAAACATCTCAACACCAGCTCTTTAACTTCAGACATCACACAGACAGAAAACTGCTTCCACAATTTGATTCCCAAGTACCGAGGTACTCTGCAAAATGGATAGATGGAAGTTCTGGGAGTATCTCAAACTGTTCACCAAGTATTTTGGAACAAAGAGAATCCACTGATTTTGGACTTGATATGTTGCAAGAAACAGGAGCTACATTCTGTTGCAAAAGTGTTTTGTGGCCTAGTTGCAAGCAAGCACCGAAGACTGAAAAAACTAAAAGTGATTCAGATGCCAGCGTCCAAAGACAACATTCCCGTTACAGCAGAGAAGAATGTAAGTAGAGGGGGAATTAGGTGGGTATGCTTCTGCTTCTCGCTGTGTTGTGCATATTCAGTAAAACCATCTGCTGTAAGTCTCTTAACTGTTAAATTCTCATGTATTAGCTAAAAGTGGCTAATATGCAGAAACTGTTCCTGGAAACAGTTTTTTGTTATAGATTTAACACAACTCTTAGGCATCTTCACAGCCAAGTGAATCAATGTGATAAGTTCATTTTATGTCACCACTAAACATCACATAACATGTGTCCTCGAAACTCAGGAGAGTTCTTTGTTTGTCTTTCATGTTTTGGACATGGCAAGACAAAACACTGTCAGTGGAGGGTTAGCATATTTCTAACAATGACCATATTGTTCTTCATGATTGTTCCCGACATACACAATTCAGAGGCCAAACTGCCTTGAATGGTGGACTGAATTTGGGGAAACCAGTGAAAACTTTGCAGAGGACCAAAATAATATCAAAATAAAATAATTAATATTGGGATACCTAGATGTAGAGCTTGACCAAAGTACTTAACTATACACTTGTAATGATTATAGGTGTACATGCAATAGTCTGTATGCACTAAAAAAAGCTTTCAAATGCCTTTGAACATGTCAACCTATCTTATTCAAAGGCATACAGACTAGAACAATTAAATTAACTCCCAGCACAAGATCTGTAATTCTGATTTACATGAGAAGTAATTTGCATGTGTGCATTTATTGTTCTGTATAGTATAACAGTAAAGAATAGCCAGTTATAGAAAAGAGTGTATTCAGAAGGGAAGGCACTCTATTTAGAAGAGACCACTGTGATTGACTAAAGCTTCTTCATCAGCTGCAATATAATCCTTCTCATTTTTCATGTAATAGAGAGAGAAATGCAAACTTGTGTTTCCGATTAATCCAGTCAAAGTTAGAGATAAGGAGCAAAAACTATGAATGTAGTATTCTGGTTGGGTGGGGCAGGTGTTACACACAGCATGACCCTGCAGTATAATTTTTTTCTTGATGCTGCCAATACTATGTAGTATCAGCAAATGACATATTTAGATACCTACATGATGCTGTGAATGTTGGCCTATTGCTCATTATCAGTACAGGTTTTATATAACTGTAAGGAAATTTTCTGTTGCATTAATGTAGAAGAAACCTGAGCATTCTCACTGCCTAGCAGAAGAGTCCTTGTGAATGGCTGCTTGTGGGACAGGGATTAAAATAATGTAGAGTCCAGAATAGTCAAGTGAAAGCTTTGTGCAACTTTAAGATAATGTTTATGGTGAATGTAGGACATTGCTGGCATCCAGCACTTACTGCTGTTAATTATCATTTCCACATCCATTTAGGTGGTGTCTGAAAGTAAGTTTGGGAGTCAACTGAAGAAAATGTCACCTTTGAAAAATGGAGTCTTGCTTCCTAAAATGTGTAGTTTTTTTTTTTCTTCACTTACTGCAGCAATCTACATTTTCCACAGCCAGCTGAATTCTAAAATTAAGACGGCTAGAGAATTGTTCCTGTCTCTGCTGCCATAGGTGACTGAAATGGCTCTGCAGGCATTACAAACACAGGAATACAAAGAGGAAAGGGATAGTTCAGAGGTCCCCTAATGTTTTCTGTGTGATCTGTATTCCTTCATTGATCTCTTAAGGAAAGAGCATGGTGCCAGAATTGGTACAGGCCTGCCTACTGGTCTGTGATGAGCATTCATAATCACCACACTGCCCCTGAGAGAGTTAAGCCGTAGACTAGAAGCTTTACACCTTTCGCATGAGGCTCTGGGGCAGGGAGGATATCTAAATAATGGAATCTGAAGGGTCAGCGCTATGCCCAACAGAGCTGGGCGGCTGGATGGCAGGTTCCAGCACTCAAAGTAAGTGCCGAGTGCAGTATGCTGGCAGGAGGTGTTCTTATCTCTGTCTTGTTCTGCAATGATTTCTGTTTAGCTGTGTGCCTGAATCTCTGTATGCGTGTTCCCTCAGGATTAGCCTGGCTCAGATCTCTGCTGTGGACTCAGTTGAGCCTAATGATCTAGAGTGGGGCTTAGATCTTTAGCAGGAACTGAGTCAGCTTGGTGATCCTAAGATAAGGTGTTCCTTTGAGTACTTTGGGTTACCTTTGGCTAAAATCTCTAGTGAGAACTTAGCTCAGTGATTTGGAGCCTAGGTGTACCCTGTGTGCAAGAGGCAAACTGAGGCAACACTCATAATAGAAGACACAAATGCCATGGATCTTTGTAGAAATGAAGTGCCAGGTTAGGCTTTATTGCAACGTAGCACAATGGCAAACTACCTGTGTCAACAGATCTTCTGGCAGCACATGTGCTGTCAGTGCAACAGAACAGTTCAACTGACAGCAGGACTCTCCACTGCCTCCTTGGCTGCATGGACTGTAGGCTCTGGGGCTCCTACTTTTATATCTTACTCAGACCTATTGGCTTGGCCCTCTTTGGGATCTCACTTGACCTTGATTAGTCCACTTAATTTTATTTTTAATGCCATCCATCAGTTTGCTAGGTCCATGCATCCCTCATCCATCCATCAAGGTGTCATTCTGCAATTATGTATACCCTTGCACCGGAGAGTTCAAAGATAGGGAGACATGCTGTGAGTTATCTCCTTGGCACAAACTAAGCCAACTGGACACCCTCAGGGTCACTTCCCATTCTTAGTACAGCTGTAGCTTTTTTCTTGCCAATTTCTGTGAAGTCAGACTGCCTTAGCCTTACTCCTGTCAACTTAGCTAGTTACCCATCTCAGCCCTGCTGTGTTTGGTTTGTTTCACTGGGCCTTAGGTCTTATTCCTGACTGTTCCTACTTGTCTTTTTTATTTTAACCTTTTACTTTCCCCTACGCCAAGTTGGTCTGTGCCATGAGAGGGTGACTTAGGGTGCTGAGATTGGAGCAAGGGCTCCAGGAACGGGGGGGGGACACACCAAGGAGTCTTGTGGCATTTAAAGACTAACATTTATTTCTCCCATGAGCTTTCATGGGAGAAAATCCCACTTTGCAAGATGCTTTGAAGAAGAGGGAACTTACAGAATAGAATTAAAGTAAATGCAAGGGAGTAGAAAACATGGAATTGGGTCATACAGTAACAGCAAATCAGAGCAGACTGCAGGGGATCCAGAGTATGAGAAGTTTGGATTTCCCACTAGGACTACTTGGAGGATATCTGGAAAGGCATGCAGCTAGGATCTGACGTGTTGACTGTTCCTTTGAGGGCCAGTGAAATAGTGGGAATGTCAGGCAAATAAAATCAGCCTGTGCTGAATTTAAGCTTTGATTTTAAACTTCTAGCACTTGTTTGATGTACTTAATCTTCTGAAGAAGAGCTAAGTGTAAACAGGTTCAGTAGGGCAGTAAGTCTGCAATAAGAGACTCCTGGCGTAACTGCTCATGGCTATGCTGAGCTGCAGCACAAGAAAAACTTAACAAGATCTTTATTTTTTCTGCTGCTATGTAGCATCATGTTGGTATCTGTTCTAATGATAAGGATTATCCCTTTTGCTGTGCTGCCTGGGAAATCTGAGCAACAGCACTAGACACTGCCCAGCCTATCTTGCCTTTGTGACAACATAAGACTTTCTTGTGAGTTTGTTTTTGCTTCAGAAATGTTCTAAATTTTGACCTAATTTTACTTCAGCTGGAGCAGAGTTTGGCGCAACAGAGCACTTCCAAAAACACTTCACTTTATTTTTAGTGCCCTCTCTCTTTCTGAGGTCAAGCTACAAAGGGAAGACAAGAGATGTGAAAAATAATTGTGGTAATGGGAGTTGAAACTAGCTGGGAAAAAATAGGAAACTCACAACCTTCTGGAGCATATTCTGGCACTTCACAGGGTTGTAGAATGGTACAAGAGGTTGTCTTTGGTGTTTTGGGGAAGGAGAATTAAAACTTGGCTTCATTTTGTTCTGTATTCCTGAAGGCTTGAAAAATGTTACTGTTGGGCTATTTGTATATAGCATAGGCCAGTCCTGAGTCATGGACAGAGGCAGTTTATGCAGGGTGACGAACTTCACAGCTTCTCCTGTTCATACCCACTTATTAAGAAATGAATCACAGCCTCCAATTTTGGAAGCCCCTTAAAGCAGTGGTTTCCCAGCTACAGGCTGGGACCCAGTACTGGGTCGCTGACTCTCAGGTACTGGGTTGTGCCACCCCTTGCTGCCACCACCAAAAGAATGGTGGAAAATGTAACTGCTGAAAATTGAGTGAGTTGCTGAAAAATGTAACTGTTGGGCTGTGAGCATAAATGATGCTTTGGGGGGGGCGGAATTGTTAATGTGATAATGTGGGTAAAGACTACATATCCATTCTTGTAGTTTTAATTCTGGTGCTTTCTAACATATTAAATGTGCTTGACTCTTCAACTTTTAACTGAACTAAGTGAGATTTTTCTTGTGGTATTTAGATAAGCATATATTTCATACAAAAACCAAACACTCACAAATTACTGCTAAGCAATATTAACACAGCTACCGTAACATCACATTCAAATAAATATTTTCAGGAGTAGGAACTTTCACAAGTGTTTCTTATGACTTTGGTTTCAGTGGTGGTAATGGATATTTGTTCATATTGCAGTGAGTATGATGACGCTTGAAGAGGTAGAGCACCTGAATGAAAAACTTCTCAAGCAAATCCAAGGTGAGAGATCATTTTTTAAACGTGTATTTAAAAAAAAAAATGCAGACAATCTCATTTGAAAGGAAACTCTATGTTGGCTTAAATAATGACATTTTGAAATCTACATAAGCCTAAGAATTCCCAAGCAGAGGAATGAAAAGACATACTTCTTACAATTTATAATGTAACCTTTTATATTAAGGGGTAAATTCATCTCCTGGACATGCTACTTCATTTGCTGGTAACGTGTTTGTGTAAGAGTTTAAACTGTGTGTTTAAAGTAACACAGCCATCTAGCTTAACTGTAGATAACATTAAAGATAAATGGGATTCCCTTAAGCAGCTCACTAAGAGATTGCATACCAAAGAGTATTCCGGATAGCAATATTTGAATATTCCCCCAGTTCACATGCTCTTTAGTATGCACATCAAACATGCCACGTGATATTTTACAAAACCAGGTTCAACACTACTTTTTCAGGCAGTGGCTTTTAAATGCACCTTTTGAATAGTGGATTAAGCTGGTGTTAACTTTGCAGATTTAAATACTAACAAATTTATTTATCACATGAGCCTTCATGGGAGAAAATCCCACTTCATCAGACACTTGAGATGGGAAGTGGGATTCTCTCCCATGGGATTTCATATGATAAATAAATTTGTGGGTCTTCAAAAGTGCCACTAGACTCCTTGTTCGTTTTTGCTGAACTAGACTAACATGGCTACCCCTTCGGAACTTCTTGCAGATGTTTTTGAGGAGCTGACTCGACAAGTGCAAGAAAAGGATTCTTTGGCCTCAGAACTCAACGTCCGCCACATTGCTATTGAGCAACTGCTTAAGAACTGTTCTAAACTGCCATGTCTTCAGGTGGGCCGAGCTGGAATGAAATCAAATGTCCCCATATAAATGAGATGAGTGTCCAACTAGTATTCACTTTTCCTTAACAGTTTCATTAAGCAAAGCTGCAGAGACTTCTAGGAGCTTTTTGGGAGATGATGGCTTTTTTTTTTTTTTCCCTTTAAACTTGGAATCCAAAAGCTGTTGCATATAACTTGTTTTATTTAACAAATGCAAGTGTTCAGATGTTAAAAACCTATGGGGGGAGGGTGTTTTTAGTTCACTCTGGAAGTAGTTTTTCACGCACAATTGACGATGTTTCCTGAAGCTGAAGTCGTTTGTTAGTGACACTGAAGTGTGCGTTCTTTAACAGAGTGACCTGATGCCTGTAAATCTGTCAAGTCAAACAACATTGACGAGAGCTTTAAAGGGAGAGCAGTATTCATGAAATGTCTTATTTATTATGAGCAATATTTTATTACTGAAACTTTTATACTGAACAAAAGTTGCTATTTTAGGTACTTTTTCAGATCTCTTTATAAAATGTTTGAATGATTCTATGTAACATTTCTGCCTTGTGTAAGTCTTTCATGATGCAATTTAAAAAAAAACTTGATTTTTAAAGACCGGTTTGTTTCCCATTAAACCAATTGTGATGGTACATCACTTTTTAGCAACTTTATAATTGAAAAAATTGACTTAATGAGGCATGGATTGTATCTTCTTGTACAATAAACTTAAGCACAGCACCTCCTTTTGAAATAATTCCATATTTTGGTTTTAGTGTATAGAATTGGAGTTGGTTTTGTATGTGTGAAATATTTTTCAGTGCTCAATAAAGGTTATATGGCTTCAAAGAAACAAAATAAACCTGTAATACCTCATCAACTGTCTCCTTACTAGTGTTTTAATAGGATTGCAACTGAAGAGACTTGACTGATATATATCAGTCATCTTAAGCCTGTTGTAGAGTTGCTAGTGTGCTATGTGTCCTTTATCCACATTTTACATGTGATTCCCTTTTCTGAGAAATGTAAGCATGTAGGGTGCTCCCTACCCCAGCACCAACAGAATTTGCAAAGTTGCTAGCAGAGGCTGCTCCCAGATCTGATCTAAATAAAGCTCCAGGCACACTGTTAAAATGGCATGGTGTTGGCTTTCATCTACTAATGTGAAAGAAAGATGTGGGAGAGAGGAACGCTTGTCAGGACAGACTCCAGGGCACTGTGTTCTAGGGTTTGAATACTAGATGTCAACTTCAGAATTGCTTGAAAGTATCTTTAACATTTTTGGAAATTGCAAAATTTAATGTGTGTATTTGTGCTATGCGGTTGTGGACAAACTATACTTCCTTAACTGCATCATAGAATGTGGTCTTCTTATGAAGAGAGATGGGACTAAGCACAACATTCAGTTGAGTTAAAATGGGCAACACCACAAATTGGGCTAAATTTAGAAATAATCTGAATACTGAGCTAAACAAATTATATTCTGTAGTAGTTGCTCTATAACATACGCATAGTATTTTATCTTCCAATATAGTGCATTACACTGTTGCATGTAGTTCAAAGGCCATCACCTGCTGAAAAGGAACTACTGGAATATCTGAGCTGTGCACATTAGGAATTTATGAATGGTCTGTTGTCACTGATGTAGCTGGTGATTGAAGGGAAAGAGACCTATAGTATCAAATTGCTTTGTTTGCAAAAAGAGGTCTAAATGTACAAAGGTGCATTAGCTAATGCATGAATATTTAAAACTGTCAGAGAATATGGATTCTCCCTAGGCAAGACTACTCTTAAACCATGTTACATGTAATATTGCACTAACTACAAACATGAATAGAGTGCTAATTGGGGGTGGGGGCTGAGTGGGCGGGCGCAATATATCAACGAAGGCATTCTGGAATATTTACCCTTTTAAGGCACACTAAATCTAGTAGTTAGATGGAGAGGATTTTGAAAGCAGTCACTATCCACAGTGAAAGTAGGCTGTTGCAATTTTTGTAGTTGATGAGAGGGTAGTAAAATATCTTTTATAGAAAAGCTGTCTTGGGTTTAGAAGCCAAGCAGTTTTTAATGTGCAGTGTAACACAGCCTAGTGTGTGTTCAGAATAGGTGAAGTAGATAACCACATCTGTCAAATTTAACTGCAGGGTAGGCATGTGCTAAATCAGCTTCACTGCTGGGACACAAGCTAGCTAAGCTACATCAATTTAAGCCACCATCACACTGCAATGGCCTAGCTTTTCTCTAAGCTGAAGGGCTGTGTGTTGCAACATCTGTTTTGTATTCACAAACTCAGAGAGGGGTGAACAGGTTCCCCCTACAATACATAAATGCCTGAGAGTAAGATCAACAAAAACCCACAGCAGGAAGTCATCTACAACAGCAAGTAGTGATCAGAGAGTTGAGTGGTGTATCCAGAGATCTGTTCCTCAGGACTTAAGTGCCTAGTTTTGCTTGGGATACACAGCCCTGAACCCTTTGCTACAAAAATGGTAAAGCAACCTTAATTCCATCCAAAATGGCTGGGAATGGAGGGGTCAGGGGATATGGTGGGTTACCTGTAGTAACCATCCTTCTTTAAGATGCACTGCTCACATACATTTAGTTACAGGTGTCTATGTGCCACAGTGCACAGAGGGCCTGACAACTTTTGGCCGAGCCCATTGGTGCAGGGTCGGAGGCCAAGGCCAATGCCAATGCCACCTCAGTGCTGTGTACTGCAGCTATATGTATGACCCTGACCCCGCCCCTTTCCATTCCCTTTTCACCAACTCTTGAGCAGTGGGGACAGAGGAAGGGATCTGAATGTATGTGAGCAACCCATCTCAAGGAAAGATGGTTACTACAGGTAACCCACCATTCTTCAAATGCTACTCACATCATTCTGGTATAAGTGGCTGCTAGCCATACCCAGGATGGTAGGTGGAGTTAATGTTTCCCCGCTTTGAGCAAGGCCCTGTCCAGTGCAGCAGCATCTCGTGTCTGCTGGATGATCACGTAGTGCATTGTAAAGGCATGTACCGATGACCACGTTGCAGCTCTGCAGATCTCCTGGATCAGGACCTGCATGAGGAAAGCTGTTGATGACCTCTTTGAGTGTGCCCTGATCCTCTCAGGGAGGGGCATGTTTGATCTTCTGTAGCAGTCTTGAATAAAGGTCACTATCCAAGCTGAAATACACTGTGTTGTCACTGGCTGGCCACTTCTTTCCCTGACTGCCACAAATAATTGGGACATTTTGTGGAAAGCACATGTATGGTCAATGTAAATTAGGAGTGCTCTCCTGACATCTAAGGTGTCCCAACTCCTCTGGTTTTCAGTGAGCTGCAGGTGAGGGAAGAATACTGGAAGACAGATATCCTGATTCTACTGGAATGGGGAGGCCACCTTAGGGAGAAAAAGGGCCGGATGCTGATATAGTAGCACCTTGTCCACAGAGAATCTCATGTATGTGGGTTCAGAGGAAAGGGCCTTTAATTCTGAGATCTAGCCAAGGTTATGGCTATCAGAAAGGCAACCTTCCAGGATAGGACCAGCAGAGTCTATGGGCTCATATGCTGGTTTTGTAATGCTGTGCAGCACCATGTTTAAGTCCCACTATGGTGTGGGATCTCTAGGTTTTTAGATCCTCACCCCCTTTAGGAACCTAGTAGTAGTGGGGTGGGAAAAGACCAGAACACCATCTACAGTCTTGTGAAGGACAGAGATTGCTGCTAGGTGGACTTTAAGAAAAGATGTCAAGAGGCCATCATCTTTCCGATTTAGTAGATGATCGAGTATAAGGCGGATTGGAGCCAACTCTGGAGCCACCCCTTTCTTCCCAGACCAGAGGCAGAGGCATTTCCATTTAGCAGTATAGGTATACCTCGTGGAGGGTCTTCTTCCAATTAATACTCCTTTGACCTTTTCTGAGCACCATCTTTTGGTCTCATTTAGCCAAGCAGCCTCCAGGCTGTCAGGTGTAGGATGTGGGGGTCTGGGTAACGCAGGTGGCCAGAGTCCTGTGTCAGAAATTCTACCTCGTATTAGAGGCATATTGGGGTGGCTATTGACAGGTCCCCTAGGGTTGAATACCAGGGCTGTCTGGGCCAGACTAGAAGTATCAGTATTATGCTCTGTCCCTCTTTATCAGGATCTTGTGGATGAGGGGAATCGGAGGGAATGCGTACAGTAGCGGGCCCCTCCATAATATCAAGAAGGCATCTGATAGGGAGCCCCATCCCTGTACCCTGAGCAAACAAAATTGACAGCATTTTCGATTCTGGTATGTTGCAAATAAGTCTATCTGGGGTATGCTCCAAAGACTGAAAATGTTTCACAACCTCCAGGTGTATCGACCACTCATGGTGTGAGAGAAACTCCTTGCTCAGTGAATCTGCTCTGTCGTTTGACCGAGGGAGGTGAGCTGCTACTGGGGTAAACCTGTATGCCAGGGCTAATTCCCAAAGGCTGAGAGGTTCACTCCATGGGGAGCAGGCCCCCAGAAATTTGTATAAAACATTGCTGCAGTGTTGTCCGTTAGGATCTGTACATTTTACCTTCCATTATGTCCAGGAAGGCCCAGCATGCTAGTTCATAGAATCATAGGGTTGGAAGGGACCCCATGAGGTCATCTAGTACAACCCCCTGCCAAAAAAAGCAGGACCACTTCTACTAGATTATCCCAGTCAGGGTTTTGTCCAGCTGGGCCTTAAACACCTCCAAAGATGGAGATTCCACCACCTCCCTAGGTAGCTTATTCCAATGCTTCACCACTCGCCTGGTAAGAAAGCTTTTTCCTAATATTCAGCCTGGACCTCCCCAGCTGTAACTTGAAACTATTGTTCCTCGTTCCGTCCTCTGTTACTACTGAGAACAGTCAAGCTCCATCCTTCTTGGAGCAGCCCTTCAAGTAGTTGAAGGTTGCTATCACATCCTCCCTCAGTCATCTCTTCTGCAGGCTAAATAAGCCTAGTTTTTTCAGTCTTTCTTCATAGGACTTGTGCTCCAGCCCTTTGATCATTTTTGTTGCCCTCTGCTGGACTCTTTCTAAGTTGTCCCTGTCCTTCTTGTAGTGGGGAGCCCAAAACTGGACACAGATATGGCCTCACCAGTGCAGAATAGAGGGGCATGATCACATCCCTCCATCTGCTGGCAACACTTCTTCTGATGCAGCCCAGTATGCCATTGGCCTTTTTGGCAGCAAGCGCACACTGCTGACTCATATCCAGCTTCCCATCCACCATGACTCCCAGGTCCTTTTCTCCAGTGCTGCTATTTAGCTGATCACTCCCCAGCCTGTAGCAGTGCATGGGGTTTTTCTGGCCCAAGTGCAGGACTTTGCACTTGTCCTTGTTGAACCTCATGAGATTTCTATTGGCCCACTGCTCCAATTTGTCTAGGTCTCCCTGAATCCTGTCCCTGCCCTCCAGGGTAGCCACCGTTCCCCCCAGCTTGGTGTCATCTGCAAACTTACTAAGTGTGCAATCTAGCCCATCATCCAGATCATTAATGAAAATGTTGAACAAAACTGGCCTCAGGACCGACCCCTGGGGCACACCACTCTTTATTGTTTGCCAACTTAACATGGAGTCATTGATTCCTACACGCTGAAACCGTTGATCCAGCCAGTTTTCTATCCACCTTACCGTCCATGCATCCAACCCATACTTTCTTAATTTGCCAATGAGAATGCTGTGGGAAACTATCAAAAGCTTTGCTAAAGTCGAGGTATATCGCATCAATGGCTCTTCCTGCATCCACAAATCTAGTCATCTCATCATAGAAGGCAATGAGGTTGGTCAGGCATGATTTACCCTTGGTGAATCCATGCTGACTGTTCCTGATCACTCTATTTTCCTCCAAGTGTTTCAGGATGGATTCTTTGAGAACTTGCTCCGTGATATTTCCAGGGATTGAGGTGAGGCTGACAGGTCTGTAATTCCCTGGATCCTCCCTTTTCCCTTTCTTGAAGATAGGCACTATATTTGCTTTTTTCCAGTCCTCTGGCACTTCCCCCATTTGCCATGAGTTTTCAAAGATAATGGCCAATGGTACTGCTCTATCATCAGCCAGCTCCCTCAGCACCCTCGGATGCAGTTCATCCGGCCCCATGGACTTGTGCACATCTAGCTTCTTTAAGTAGTCCCTAACCTGACCTTCTGGCACTAAGGGCATCTGTTCTTCTCTCCAATGTACCGTACCTAGTGTAATGGGCTGGGAGCTGACCCTGCTTGTGAAAACTGAAGTAAAAAAAGCATTGAACACTTCAGCTTTTTCCTCATCCTCTGTCACAAAGATACCTGCCCCATTCAGTAAGGGACCTACAGCATCCCTGATCCTCTTCTTGTTATTGATATACTTGTAGAACCCCTTCCTGTTATCCTTCACATCCCTCGCTAGCTGCAACTCCATTTGTTCTTTGGCCTTTCTGATTTTATCCCTCCAGTTCTGAGCAATCTCTTTAAATGCCTTTTTAGTCATCTGTCCTAGCTTCCAGTTCCTGTAAGCTTCCTTTTTATGCTTCAGCTCAGTGCAGAGCTCTCTGTTAAGCCACTCTGGACGCCTTCCACATTTGCTGTTCTTTCTCTTTATTGGAATGGTATCTTCCTGTGCCTTTAGCAGGGTGTCTTCAAAATGCAGCCAACTCTCTCAAGCACATTTCCCCTTCAGGTCAGCCTCCCAAGGGATCCTGCCCATCAGTCCCCTGAGGGAGCCAAAATCTGCTTTTCTGAAGTCCAGGGTCTGCGTTTTGCTTCTGTCTTTCTTTCCTTTAATCAGCATCTTGAACTCAATCATCTCATGGTCACTGCTACCCAGGTTGCCATTCACTTCTACTTCCCTGATAAATTCTTCTCTGTTTGTGAGCAGCAGGTTGAGAGGTGCAAGGCCCCTAGTTGGTTCCTCCAGCATTTGTACCAGGAAGTTGTCCTCAACACACGCCAAAAACTCCCTGAATTGCCTGTGCACTGCTGTATTGGCCGCCCAGCAGATGTCAGGGTAATTGAAGTCCCCCATGAGAATCAGGGCCTGTGATCTAGAAACTTCTGCCAGTTGTCCATAGAATGCCTCATCCACCTCCTCCTTCTGATCTGGTGGTCTATAGCAGACACCCACCACGACATCCCCCTTGTTGCTCTCCCCTCTAAACTTAATCCACAGACTTTCAACTGGCTTGTTTCCAGTTTCATAATGAAGCTCTGAGCAGTCATAGAGCTCTTTTACATATAGTGCTGCTACTCCCCCTCTTCTTCCCTGCCTGTGCTTCCTGAATAGTTTATACCAATCCACTGCAGAGCTCCAGTCATGCAAACTATCCCAACACATCTCCATTATCCCAATTATATCATAGTTCTTTGTCTGCGCCAGTACTACCAATTCTTCCTGCTTGTTTCCCAGGCTCCTTGCATTCATGTATAGGCACCTAAGATAGCAGGCTGATTGCCCTACTTTCCCAATTTGATTTTCAGTTCTATTGTGTCTACCTCCCTGCATTTTCTCTCAGTGTTGACCTGCCCCACTTGCCCAAGGTATTAGGGCTCCATTAGAGCACCTAAGATGACTATTTGATTCCCCCTGCATGTTCCAACTACCCTCTCTTCTATCCCTGGAGTTACAGCCCCAGCACCCCCAAGTTCCATCCCTTCCCCCTCATCTCCCACATTGTCACTTACCTGTGGGCTTTGGTCTCCTTCCCCCTTCAGACCTAGTTTAAAGCCCTCCTCGCTAGGTCAGCCAGTCTGCGTCCAAATATGCTCTTCCCCTTCCTTGAAAGATGGAGTCCATCTCTGCCTAGCAGTCCTTCTGGAAATACCTGAGCTCTCTCACATTATTGGAAGGGGGCTGTCCCTGATTGATCAAGTCCCTTGTGTGGATAGGCTCCCCCAGGATGTGGGCTCTCCACCCACAATTCAAGGTGTCAGTGATAAGGGTCTTGAAAGGGAACCTTTGGAAGGCAAAGCAGGGGTCCCGCCATATCTCTAGTGTTGCCGGGACCTTGGGAGGGATGGAGACCACTCTGTTCAGAGAATGTCGACCTGGTTGAAACACCATGGCTAGCCAGCGTTGGAGGGGTCTCATTCTGAGGCAGGCTGTTCTTATTACTGAAGTGGAGGCTGTCACATGGCCTAGTACCTGAAGACAGCATCTGGTCTTAGTAATCAGAGTTCTGTGGAACTCTGAAATGACGGTGCACATGGATTGAAACCTTGACAGGGGCAGGCTTGCTCTCCCTTTTGTTGAGGCCAAGGGGGCCCGTATGAACTCTGTCCTCCTTTTTGAGGAGAATTTCAACTTTTCCAGGTTTATGCAGAGCCCTAGCTTTCTGCACAGCTGTCTGGCTACCCGAATGCTGTGGCAGACCTGGTGTTTGGATTTTCCCTTTATTAGCCAGTTGGCTAGCTACAAGTATATTCTTAGCTTTAAACAGACACTTAAGGTGCATGGTTGCCATAGCTGCCCACCTAAGCTATGGCAACCATGCACTTGCTGAACATCCTAGGAGCCAGGGAAAGGCCAAATGGGAGAGAGGTGAATTGGAAATGCTCCCCACCATGAACCAGAGGTACCTTCTGTGTTCGTGTCTTATAGCTTTGTGGAAGTAAGCATCCCTGAGGTCGAGGGCCACAAAGCAGTCCCCAGGATTTAAGGCTGGGATGATTTGAAACTGGTTTTATTTTCCTTAAGTGTCTGTTTGAGGTCCAAGATGGCCCTCAGAGCACCATTTGGCTTGGGAACCAGGAAGTAACAGGAATAGAACCCTTTCCCCCTGTCTTTTCTGGGGACTTTCTCTAGTGCCCCTAGGGACAGCAATTTTGTGCATTCCTAGCATAGCAAAAGCTCTTGTGATGGGTCTCTGGGTCTGGGGTGAGGGAACAGTTTTCTGTCTTGAGGCTTGGATTTGAATTGGATTGAGTAGCCCCTGGATACTATCTGTAGTATCCAGTAGTCTGATGTGATGTTGGCCCACTGGTTGAAGAAAGGCCTTAGGCAGTTCCCAAATAGTGGGGGCTGGCAGGTGAGAATGGCGTGGTCCTTGGGCGAGAGGTCAAAACCTCTGCCATTGGTTGGCTGGTTGGGAGCTGCCCGCTCCTTGACGGGCCATCTGGCTGGGTCCTTGCTGTCTAGAGCCTCTCTCTACCTGGCCTTGATCTCTGTCAAGTCCCCCATAGTGGCGCTGAGGAGGTTGGTAGGACCGCTGGCACAGTGCTTGCTGCTGCTGCTGTTGTGGTTACTGCTGGGATTGCTGGGCTGGGAAGGAACACCTGGCCACCTGTGCTGTATATATGCCTAGGGATTTTAAGGTGGCTCTCAAGTCTTTCATCCCATGCAACCTGGAATCCATGCACTCCACAAACAGCATTTGGCCTTCAATGGGAGGTCCTGTACGGCCTGTTACATTTTTGGGGCGAGGCCAGACCCCCTGCAGCCAGGTGGCCCTGTGCATGGTGATTGTGGACACCACCCCCATAACTAGCTGTGTGTGACACATCCCAGAATGACATCAGGGCATTCCATGTGGCCAGTAGGCCTTCCTCCACCATCTCATAATCCCTAAGATGTTCCTGAGAGAGCAGTCCCGGAAGTGCTCCACGGGCTTCAAAGGTTGAATATGTATCTCCCGATTAACGCTTGGTGATATGGAACTGCAGAGTCGAGGTGGAGTAAACCTTCCTCCCAAAGAGGTCCAGTCTCTTGGCCTCTTTGTTCTTGAGGGTGGTGGCTGGTTGTCCCTGTCATTCCTTCTGGTTCATCGCATCCACCACAAGGAAGCCTGGCATGGGATGGGTGAACAGGGTCACAAATTTGTCTGGCGGGACATGATATTTGCATTCAGCCATTTTGGACCCTGGTGGGATTGATGAGGGCATCTGCCAGCGGGCCTTGTCAATCTTGTATACCCCTTCATGGAGGGAGGATGGTGATTCTAGCAGGAGGGGGCCATATCACCCAAGTCCAAGTTAACCACCATGCTCCACAGAAGGTCTTGATGGGCGCGCGAGTACTCTGGATAGGCCAGAGGTCTCTGATAGGTAGCCTCATCTGGGGAGGAAGATGATAACACTCTCGAGGTATTGCACCTCAGGCGACTGGTGCCAAGGTCGAACCTTTGTCAGAGGGCCCGGGAGAGTGAGAGGCTCTAGATGATGGCAGTCTGGAGGAGCCCAGTGTTGTGGGCTCATCGTACACTGGCCAGTCCATCCACTGACTGGACCATTCCCTGAAGGAGCACAGCGGCGAGTCATGCTGCACTGAGGAGCAGCTTCTGTCCCTTTGGTGCCAGTCAGAGGGGTACCGACAGCTCCGAGAGCATCACTTGCCTCTTGTCAGTGCCAGGGAGAAAGAGCGACCTAATGTCAGTGCTGATGCTGCCTGCACCGAGGAGTCAGAGTGCAAACTGCCACATCATGGAGGCATTGGGGACTGCTTTCTGCGATGCTCCCCTGCTGGTTTCAAGGCTGCTGGGGTCAGTACTGGAGGCAATGAGGACTATTGGTGCCGACTCTCATGCTGGAAGCCATGGACGAACTGGAGTGGATCTTATGCACCAAGAGCCCTGTCAGTACAGGGTGGAATTCTCAGGAAAAGACTCTGGGTAGAAGGTTGGGTATTTCCCTTCTTCCTCTTGCTCCAGCTCTGAATGAAGCAGGGTAGGAGAGGTCCCTGGTGCCGGAGTAGCCCTTGGTGACATGGACAGGCTTTTATCATCCCCTGGTCCCTGTGCCGGTGAGGTCCTACACTCTGAAGATGCCCATGCCTTTGCAAGGATGGCTGGTTTGCCTTTGGGTTTCCTCTTAAGAGGCGTGGGGGTGGGCAGCTGAAATAGAGCCTTTGCTTCCTCAAAGGCCTCTGGTGTTGACAGCACTGGCAGCTGCTCCTGATTTGTCTCCTGGGCCAGCCATGGCGGTGGGGAACTTTGGCACCAAGTCTGACCCCAGATGGGGTTTCTTCTGCCCTGCTGGAGAATGGCGCAATGGAGACTCCAGTGCCAATTTTGCATGCGGTGCCAACGGGCCCTTCTGTGCCCCAGGTGTACTGGGCACCAGCTGCACGGCCTGCTTCAGGGCCATAGTACACAGCCTCTACTCCCTGTCTTTTTGAGTCCTTTTCTTGAAGGAATGACAGATGGCACACTTATTTGCCCGTTGGCACTCGCCCAGGCATTTCTCGTGAGGGTCACTCAACAGGAAGGCCTTGTCACAGCCCGTGCATGGTGTGAAGCCGGCATGGTTGGCGGTACACCAGTATGGCATTGAAACTCTGGACATTGGAAGGATTTGGTGATGGTACTGGACTGTGGAGTGATGTCTCTGAACAGGTTCTCTAGGTTGAACATAAAAGATGAAGACAGGCACTTGCTTGAATGCAAGGGTGGGCTGTGACGCTGTCTGGGTCTAGGACAGTGGTTCCCAACCAGTGTGCCGGGGCACACTGGTGTGCCGGGGCACACTGGTGTGCCGTGGCAACACCCAAAGTGTGCCGTGAGCATCCCCAAGAACTGGAGTTAAAGGTCCCTCCCAACTCAGCCCAGCCACATGGGTTGTGCAGAGCTGGAAAAAGGCAAGGGTTAAAGTAAGGGGAAAGGCACTGGAACACAGTTTTGGGGCACTCTGTTTTTAGGCAGGGAGCCTTCTGCCCCCCCCCCCCAAATAGAGGAAGGCACCAGAATGCGGAGTTCCAGGATCCCCCTAAAAATAGCAGGAGCAGCCCAAACTCAGAGTTCCAGTGGCTCCACCTTAGGCACAGACACCAGAGAGGGCTGGGAGTGTGTGAATCTCCCCCTGCAGGGTGGAGCAGCTTGTGTCAGGCAGGATCCATCACAGGCAACAGGGGACTTGGGGAGGGGAGGATGGGACCCACTGGGGTGGGAAGGCGCAGCAGTGGAGTGAGGATTTGCCCTGGCTGGCAGGGAGCCACTGTGGAGAAGGGGAAAGTGTGTGCTGCACCATGCTCCCCTGCCCTACCTTCCCACTCTCCAGGTTCCCCCTGCCCCCCCACAAAGCCACTCTCGTTCTCCCTTCCTCTGTCTTCTCTTGCCACACTTGTGCTGATCCCCACATGGCTGCCCTTGTCCTCTTTTGCCACCCCTCCCCTGCTGTGCTCCCCACACTCACTCCTGCCACTGCACACAACTCCTGACCTCCTGTGTTTGGCCGCCCCTGCTCTGCTACCCCGCATAGGAGCATTTCCAAAACACTGTGCCATGGTTTGTGAATATTCATAAGTAGTTTAAGTTAATTTGAATATTCATGAGTCTTTAATGGTGATTAGCCTCAAAAAATGTGAAGGTATCAAGGTGTGCCACAGCAGAGAAAAGGTTGGGAACCACTGGTCTAGGGGACCATTTATTATTAGTTTTCATATTAATATTGCATATTTACAATGATCCATATGTGATATGCCATGTTTGGTATCAATAGCAAGTCTATAATCTGCTAGGAATGATTAGACGATTTACATGTAGGTATCATATTTATATTAGAAATTAGGAATCTTATTTGTTTTACGTGTGTTCCAAGTTGTTTGAGCTAAGGCAATCCTAGACTGGGTATGTGCAAACTATTGTTGGCCCATCACGATGGGGGCTCCCAGCTACTGTGGGCCCAAGAGGAAACTGGTTTGACCAGTTACCCAGACTGACTATGTGGCCCATCTCCATTTTGAGCTGGCAGGGACTCTGAGATAAAAGGCCGTAGCCCATGCTCCATTTTGTCTTCAGTTTTCTGGTCTGTCTGCAGCCAACATCCCCCCTCTGGAACTATTCTCCTGGGACTGAACAAAGGACTAAGACCCACCCAGTTGCTGCTGCTGGGTGCACACCAGAGGAGTGGGATTAATCTGCAAATTACAGGATCTTCAAGGATTTGTTGTCTATGGACTCTAAATCATTTGTATGTATGTGATTCACTTTGACCCTTTAACATCTCTCATATATTGTTTGTTTTCCTTTTATATTAAACCTTTAGTTGTAGTTACTAAACGATTGGCTAGCAGCGCAGTATTTTGGGTACGATCCAAGCCTATATTGATGTGCCTGGTCCTTTGGCGTCAGGATAACCTTTTTTTTAAACAGACCCAGTGCCTAGAGGGGACCAGAGGATCTGATGTGCAGTAAGGGTGCTGTTTCTATTTTATTATGCTTGATGATGACCAGAGTGGTTAATTAGAAGCATATTTTGTTACTGACTGGCAGACTGGTTTAAGTACCACCCGTCAGTTGTTTAGGGGGTTAAACAAACAGTGAGTCCTGGGGGATAGTGTGGGGTGGTTAGGGGTACAGGGAGGACTGGGGGCAGGGGAGGGTAGCAGTGGGGGTTGATAGTGGGCCCTTTAGGGGGCCCCACAGTGGGCCTTCGCCTAGGGCCCCCAATGGCCTAAGGCCACCTCTGCAGAGGGGGCGTTGGCCTACGACCCTACATTGACAGACTAGGGCTAAAGTCTTCTGGCCAACCATGCACTGCAGCACATAGACACCAGTAACTAAATGTATGTGAGCAGCACTCTAAGAAGCAAGGCTAGCATCATAACAAGCCTAACAGTTAAAATAGTTTCAAGGAATCTGGCAGAACCAAGTTCAACTCTCCCAGTTGTCTCTCACTTCTCAAGTGAGTGCTGGGAGTCAGTGGAGTCACTTTGGCTATGTCTACACTTAAGAATGCTAGTTCGAATTAACTTAGTTTGAATTAATTAATTTGAACTAATAACCGTTAATTTGAACTAGCATGTCTGCACCAGAAACCTCAATCAAATTAGCATATCCATGCACAGGATTTGCTAGGTTGCTTGCGGGGGGGGGCACCATGAGAAGTGTGGCAACATGGCATCTGAGAAGAGCCATTCCTCAGCCAATCCCATAAAAACAGGTACTGACTTCAGCCCACTGCCCAGTGTGACGGAGCAAGGCAGTCATGGCACTACCTCAGTTCCCACCACTTGCCTGAGAGGTGCCCAGCATCTGCTCTACCCTGCAAAGTGCTCTTAATGCCTGGAGTACATACTTCATGGATCCAGACAGCATGGACACAGACACTAGCACCACCACCCTGCTGGCCCTGCCAACTGCCACACTCACCATGTTGCCCTGTTGATTCTGGGCATGCAAAACCAGCAGTGACTGGTGGGAATGCATAGTCCTCACCACCTGGGACAACGAACCGCATCTGCAGAACTTCAGCATGAGGAAGCAAACCCATGAGCTGGTCCGTGAACTCACCGTGGTCCTTTAGTGCATGGACACCTGACACAGACCCACCCTCCCTGTGGACAAGAGGATGGCCATTGCCATCTGGAAGAGGGCCACCCCAGAGTCCTACTGCTTTGTCCCTCACCACGTCGGCATCAAAGGGCTAGCATGGGGCCTGCCCTCCTGCAGGTCAGCAGGGCCATCAATAAGGTCCTGCTAGCCTACCTTGTCACCCCGGGCAATTTGCAGGACACCATCAACTAGGGTTATCAGACATCCGGCAAAAGGAGGACATGTTCTCCTTTTTGCCCTCACGTTGTCCATCTGGCATGCATTTTTAAAATATTTGATTTTGTCCAGCTTTTTCACTATGCCAGATGCCCCGAACACTGGGGAAGCCTTCCGGGTGGCCCCTCTAAAAATAGAAGAGTAGGCCAGAAGGCGAAGTTCTTCTGGCGTGTTCCCCTGCTGGCTCAGGGGGGCTGCAGCATGTGGGAGCAAGCCTGGCCACACCTCCCTTCCTTTCCCAGAGCCTGGGAATGCCCTGCCCCTTGCGGCACACACCCCCTCTCTTTCTTGCCAGGGCCAGTGCTATATTTAGCCTCCGACCTCAGCCCAGGTCCCCAGCATGGCTGTGAGTCCCTGGGGCAGGCCTCTTCACAACTCTGCCGCACCAATAAGGAGGCCTGGACTGGGAAGCATTTGGGGCTTGGGGACAGGCATTTGAGGGGGACAGTAGCTAGGGTGGTGGTGGGGCAGGCATTTGGGGGGAGCAGTAGCTGTGATGGGGGGGGCAGGTATTTGGGGGGGAGTGGCTGGGGTGGGTGAAGGGTGCCCAGACATGTATGTGTCCTCCGTTTTTGTACTTCACTATCCAACTTCCATACTTTGGTATTTGGTAACCCTACTAGTGACGGCCTCACCACACACGACTTCCCCAACTGCATGGGCTTCTTGGATACCACGCACATCCCTGTCTGAGCAATGGAACACCAGGCCATGGAGGACAAAAACTGCAAGGGCTACTACTCCATGGTCCTATGGGCCCTCGTGGACCCCCCTCCCCAGGGGTCTTCAACAACATCTATGTCGGAGGGTGCACAATGCACACATACTCAGGAACGCTGACCTGTTTGGGGCATGCACACAGGCACCTTCTTCTGCCCACATAACATCACCCTTTGGGCCATGTTGGTGCCCAGCTTCATTGTTGGATATACTCCTTGCTCACATGGGGCATGAAGCCTTACATGGGCCACCTGGATACCAGCAGGGAGTGTTTAATAGGAGGCTCAACAGGTGCTGCCAGCTTGTGGAGTGTGCCTTTGGACAGCTCAAAGCCCACTGGAGGTCCCTCCTGACTTTCCTCCACTTGGCCAAGTGTACCATCTCTGAGGTCATCAGTGCCTGCATCATGCTGCACAATCTGTGGTAACTACGGGGGAGAAAGAGTCCCCCCACAGCTGGGAAGCTGAAGTCGAATACCTCACCAGGCACTCCAAGCAGCCCAAGGCCATGCCCCAGATGGAGTGAGGCTAGCAGAGAACACTCACCATCCAGGAGGCACTGAAGGACCTGTTCCTCAGCGAGGAATATTGAGGGCTGGGCCTGCCACCAGGCACCCACACCTCCCCCACACCGCCCATTCCTGTCCCGCACACAGCCCCCCCCCCCCCCAACCCACCATCCCCGTCCTTAAACCAATAAAAACAAGACAAATAATAAACGTTCAGTGGGTTTTATTTGCCAAGGAAAGGGGGGGGGCAGTGATGGGGTTTTGGACTTGGAGGAGAATTGGGGACTTGGGCAGGGTGGGGAAGGCCATGGTGAGGCTGTAGTGCCGGTCTCCATGGCCACCCTGGCTCCAGGGGCGCTGGCAGTGATGGACTCTGGGGTTCCTGGCGGCAGCTCCCTTGGCTGCCATAGGGACAAAGTGGTTGGGCAACCAGTGCAAGCTGGCCATCAAGTCTGGGAGGGCCATGGTCAGGGTGACAAAGACATGGCTCTGCCACTTCACAGGCACAGTCCACCACTCGTCTAAGTCAACACACTGCTGGAGCCAGCGTAGGGCAGCTGCCTGGTGGGTGGACACTGCTGCCTTCAGGCCTGCATGTCCTCTTTGGCCCCCTGGCCCAGCTGGCTGAGGTCCTGGAGGATCTTGTCCTGGGTGCAGCAGGCCTGCGAAGTGCCCATTTAGCTCTTCATATATGCTGCTTATGACAAATAGGTGAGGCAAAGCACGATGTGATTTAGTTCTGTCAAGACTGAATAAGGGGCCCGCTCCCTTGGCCAGGAGGCCTGTCCACTTTTCGCAAGGCCCAGAAGTGGCACCACCATGACCATGAACAGCCAGCAGTGGGAGGCCACAGCCAGAGGCGCAGGGGTGGGCTGGTCTCTGGCCCTGTGTAGCCACTGTGGGAGCCCAGCTGTCTCTCCTGCATCCCCCTGCTCCATCTCCAAGATGCTCCAGTAGCTGGGCAACTGCAGTGTTGTCAGGAAGCTGCTAGTCGCATGTCTGGAAGCAGAACTAGACAGGCCTGCCCTGGAGATACAGGAGCCTCGCCAGAAAACAGGGACTGGCTATGCCAGTGGACAGCAGTCTAGATATTATTACATAATTAATGCATGTAGACACTGTTCCTCCAGAGATAAAGGGCCTTTAGGAACAATTACAGTTAAGTATCCCATCTGACTCCAGTAACACTGAGAAACCACTTTAGACCAAAATTTTGAATGTGATTATAAAGGCACCTTTTAGACCCTGCAACTGCCACTCTCCTTTGTGAATGTTGTTGCCGCAAAGAAAGCAGCATCTTCTGCTCAGGTCCATTCCTGATTAGGTGTGCACATGCCTCTGCACGGTCACTGGAAAATTTTTTTGCCCTTAGCATGTCATACAGCATCCCGCCGCCTCCGCCCACCCCAAAATCCCTCGTATGCCATGGTATATGAGGCACTGCCGGCCCTACACACCCATTGCATTTTGTTGGTTGTGATACCTTTTGTTAACGGGCTTAGTTAGTGAAATAGCATAGTTGGAGTGGGTGTTAAGAATTCTCAAGTCCTGAATGGGACTTATTTCCTGTCAGGCTTCAAGTCTCACTGGGTGTCTGGGAAGGCTTTCCCACAGAGCTACCCCTCATGCCAAATGCTTAAAGTGTTCGGGGGGAGCTCAGAGGTTGGATAACCACCACATCTGCAAGTCCTTTAAGCCAAAGGTGCAGAAAGATAAAGACATACGGCTCACAGAAGCAGCATTATGATTGATATTGGAACTGGCCCAATCAGCTTCAGAACCAAGCTAATTAACACAGAATGCCCAGTCAGCATCGCCTCCACCTCAGCACCGATTGTCATCCACTGCAGCTGAGAAGCAGTAGCCATGGACTGCTCAAGGTCACTCACTGATACCAGCCAAGAAGGCAGCACTGAGTGAAACCCAACAGTTGGGAGCAGCAGGAAGTGGCTCTCAGATATCTCCTCCAAGGGAGTCATCCCAACTCCAGGCTGCATCTGCACATTGTTGCTGGTACCAACTCTGTTGATGCCCACAGCATTCGAGGAGACAAGAGTCTTGCTAGACTTGTGTACACCTACATGTCCTCGCCCTGAGGACACCAGGAAGAACAGAGGCCCACTGTCAAATGGGAAGCCGGCTTGGGGTCTCTGGCATGGCACCTCCCATTGCTGCTGCAGAAGCCACCAGCACCATCCACTGGCTCTCCACACAAGACCTAATCGGCTTTGGAATGCCTCGCCATCTCCCGTACTGAGTGTGCACTGAGATTGTCCTGGAGTGGTGTGAAGGTCTGGTACCACCACTGATCTTCCTCCTTGGCATCAGTGCATTCACCAGCAAGGAAAAAACAGCACAGAACCCAGTCACCACAAAGGGCGTGTCCAGGAGACAAAAGGCACAGAAAGTCTTGGGTACCAAAAGGCTGAACCAGGCATTCAGTTTCATCTTTGGAGTGGTTGCCAATGCCTCAGCACCACTCATGCACTACAGCAACACCTCGGACTCGTCAAAGAGGTGCACAGCAAAAAAATCAAGGTGTCATACCAAGAAAGATGCCAGATCCTCATCCCCATGGTCCTCCAGCACCAGATCAGAGAAGCCTGAAAGGAGAGATCAGGACAAGCATAAACTCCAGGAGTCTAACCTTGCTTCTAGTCTGCCTGCAAGTCAGCCACCAGTTCAAGGGCAGCCAACCCAGTGCCAAACCGAGTACCTTGGGCTTTCCCTATGGGGACAAGGACCATCTCCATCATGTCAGGGGTGCACTGTTACAAAGAGAAGAGCCTCTTGGTTGCAGGCTTAAAGGTTGTCACAGCAAGTCCAACAGTCCATTCAGGACCTTCCGATGGATTGGTCTTATTTTATGACCAAATGTACGGGATGCTGCATTGTCATATGGATTGGAGAGCAACACACCACTCCCTGGACATGTACCCCCCTCAGTGCTCACAGCAACAGTTCCACCCTCCAGTTCTCAAACAGCAGCAGCAGCAGCAGCAGCAGCAGCAGCAGCAGCAGGGGTAATCCCAGAAACCCTATAGAACAAGGGATAGTGATAGAATTAGGGCTGCTAGGAGAAGATGCACCACAGGTCTTCATCAGGCCTACAACAGGGCTTGGGTCACCTCCTTGACAAATAAAGGCAACAATTTTTATGGTGCACCCGATGATGGTGTCCCAGTCCAACCACAGGATCTTTCCTTTCCATTTCTAGACTGTGTCTAGCAAAATTCCAGTTATGGTGGTCCAGGATCACTTCAGATCACTGGGTTCTGTATGTAATTTCATTGAGCTATACCCTCTAAATTACTTCTCAGCCTCCCAATTACCAACTCCCTCCCTGTTCTTCTTCAGGGACCCATCACAAGATCAAATCTTAGAGCAGAAGATGGAGTCCCTTTTAAAACTGGAAACATCACAGCAGGTGCCAAGAGACAAGGAAGGGAAAGGATTCTATTTCAAGTAATTCCTTATGCCAAGACAAAAGGTGGTTTAAGGCCTATCTTGGACCTATGCTACTTAAACAATTTTCTGAAACAGTTAAAATTTTGGATGGTCTTCCTTTTCCACATTACCTTACCTTGGATCCTGGGGACTGGTATGCCACATTTGACCAGAAAGATGTTTACTTTCATATCTCAATCAAATCACAGAAAATTCCTCCCGTTTGTGGTGGGCAGATCCCACGACCAATTTACTGCCCTACCATTTGGCCTCTCCATAGCCCCAAGAGTTTACAAAATGTATGGCAGTGGTTGCAGCTTATCTGTGGCACAAGAAGGTCCTCATATTTCCAAATTTGGACAATTGACTCCTCAAGACAAGGTCCAGGGACCAGGTCCAGAGCAGCATCTGACTCAGGCATTATATGTGCAGACATCTGGGCTTGCCGATCAACAATGAAAAGTCTAAACTGAAATGAATCAAAAGAATAGAATTTATTGGTGCAGTTCTGGACTCATCCTGGGCCTAAGCAGTTCTTCCCCAGGACCAGTTCGAGTCAATGTCAGATATCATTGCCAGTCTGCAACAATGCCCCACTACAACAGCCAGGCACTGCCTACAGCTGTTGGCTCACATAGTAGCTTCCATGTATGTGGCAAGACTTGCCTACCTGAACCTCAGCCCACTACAGGCCTGGCTGGCGTCAATATACTAACCTCAAAGTCACTTATTAGAAAAGGTGGCCACAGTTTCCCTTCAAGTGTTGGCAGCATTACATTGGTGGCAAAGGTCACAACTGGTCTTGAGTGGGGTTCCTTTTGAGGACCAGACTCCCTCAATTATCCTGATCTTGGAGGCCTCCGACCTGAGTTGGGCAGATCACATCATTGTCAATCTGAGCACCCAAAGCCGACTGACCAGGAAAATATGACCCTTCCTATCAATGTGAAAGAACTGAGGGCCATGTGCCTCACCTGAAAAGTCGTCCTCCATCTAATACAAGGATCTCAAACACACAGCCTGTGGGCCACATGTGGCCCTAAAGCTATTTCCTGTGGCTTGCAATGACATGATCATTACTGATATTTGCAATATGGTTGTATGAAAAGATTTCAATAGTGCGGCCCTCAGGCTAACATACAAGGCTTCATGCAGCCCTCTACTAGTACTCACACGGCCCTCATGGTGATTTGAGTTTGAGACACTGATCTAATAGAAGAAGAAGTTGTCCAGGTGCTGACAGACAACAAAGCAGTCCTTTACTACATCAGCCCTCAGTGGGAAGCCCGCTCCTCAGCCTTCTTCAGGAAAGCCATTTGCCACTGGGAACTAGCAGTAAGGCACAATTTTCATACAGTGGGCTTCTCACCTGCTTGGAGTAAAGTATGATGAGGCAGACCACCTCAGCAGGCAGTTTGTACCACAGCATGACTGGCTGCTTCACTCAGACATGACTTGTTCAATTTTTCACAGATGGGGTCATCCCCATGTGGACTTCTTTGCACATGAGTGGAACCACAAGTGTCCACACTATTGCTCTCTCTGAAGATGCAGAAGAGACTTCCTATCAGATGCCTTCCTGCTGCCTTGGTTGGGACCCTGTGACAGGCTGCTCCCCTGATCCAGTCCAGTGTGCCTCTGTGACACCCTAATTCCCACTCCTAAACCCCAGTTTGCCCCGCTTTGCCAAGTGACCACTCACTCCTGAGTCAGTCAACTCTGGCCTCTGACATGCAATCACTCCCAAGCACTGGATATATGCCCTCTGGCTACTCGCGGGACAGGCCCCAAGTAAGCACCCCTCAGCCCCAATTACCACACCAGAAGCCACTGTCTACAGAGACTGGGGCTGACTCCCAACCACCATACGCTCTGGTGACTACAGTCTAATCTGTCCATTTAAGAAATGGATTGCGCCCAGCCTTCTTCACTCTTACCCTCTAAAGATCACACAGCTTTAGAGAAAACAACTACCAGTTTATTGATCAGGTTATAATTCTAAGTGAGAATATGGCCAATCCTGGAAGAATCATAATATAAATGAGTCAGGAGAGACCACAAGGAAATAAAAGGTAAAGCACACATATTATCCTAATATCTCTACTTAAACTGACCTCACAGTCCCAGTTTATGCTCAAGGTGTTCAGCTGTCAGATGTTTGTATAGCCAGTCTCTGCCTGAGGCCAGGCAGGGCCTAGATCCTGCTTGAAGTTGTTTCAAGATGGAGCTCCCAGCCAAAAAGCCTCTAATCATTCCAAGTGTCTGTCTTTGTTTCAAACCCCCCTCCTTGCCCCTTCCTTTTCTGGGCAGAGGTGATTTCTTTGTCCTGTCTGAGTCATAGAACTTAATTAGCATATCTTTGTTACCTTCTCCAGGTGTGTGCTTGCTGCTGGGAGAGAACTCTGTCTATCTCCCCTACTCTGAGCCATGCTAAACATGCTACACATCTGTGCACATTCATGAAGTTTTAGGAAACAGGATATCATACTCATCATGCAGAAAAGGTTATGAGCATCCATAAGGAAACACTGCTTGGTATACTTGGCAACCAATCACACAATCACAGTGTACAAGTAAACAAGAAAAACATATAGATTATAACCCAGGGTGCACAGATGTGCATCCTGTGACTGACCCATTCTATATGATTTCCACCAGGGCCCCTGATACACAGGGTACTATTGAAGATAAAGGGGGACAAGGCAGATGGCATCCTGATCATCCCAGCATGGCTGCGCCAACACTGGTACAGTACACTGTACAACCCTTCCGTGGCCTCACCATGGGAACTACCAATGAGATGAGATCTCCTGATCCAGGACAACAGCCAGTTGCTGCACCTAAACCTGGAAAACTTGCACCTGAGAGCTTGGAAGCTCAATGGCTGAATGCAGAAGACAGCGCTTGGTCGGTGCAGGTCCGAAGCGTTCTGTTGGGCAGCAGAAAATCTTCCAAATAGGTCATATGCTGGGCCAACTGGAAATGTATTACTATTTGGGCCAAGGCTCAGTGTATCACTCCAGGCATCTTGCCCATACAGGCAGTCCTGGAGTACCAAATGCACCATAACCTTCAGGGCATTTGGCTACATGCCCACTACTTGTCCTCTCATGGAAGGAGTCCTTCCTGGTGGCTAACACCTTCCTTAGGAGGGTCTCTGAGATCAAGGTGCTGGCCTCAGGACCCTCCCCACACCCAGCCTTCTATAAGGACAAAGTTCAATTGAGACTGCATCTAGCTTTCCTGCCTAAGATTCTGTCTCTGTTACATTATAACTGAGACATCTTTCTTTGTGTCTTTTTTCCAAATCCCCCCTTGACAAAAGAGGAAAGGAGATGTCAAATGGTGGGTATCAGAAGAGCCCTTGCCTTCTACATCAAGCACACCAGGCCATTCCAGATATCAATCCAGCTCTTTGGCTATGTCCACCTGTAGTGTTTAAAGAGAAACAATGGTCATTGTTTCACTTTAAAAAAAATTATGTCCAGATGACGCTTTGTTGTTTCTATATGATGAGCTCCATCATACTGAAACTTGAATTGAAACTTTAAAACCTGGTAGCAATTGAAACGGCCATTGAAATGAAAGAGTTGTTTTTAAACAATGTCATTTGAACATGTTATTTTGAAACAATGGCTGTTTCGATTCCGCTGTGGATTGCCCTTCCTCTTCCCAGGGTGCAGAGCACCAGGGAGAAGGAAGCGTCCAGCCTCTGTGGTGCCATGTGCCTGGATGCTTCAGACAGCACCGCAGGAGCATGTGCTGCTGCAGCACAGGGGTGTTGCTGGACCCTTGTGCGGTTGTGGGAGGAGGTCCTCTGCCTCTTGCAGATATGGAGCTGAGAAGACATCTCTGCCTGGTTCCAGGCAAGGCATAGAAACCGCGATGTGCACGGTGACATCAAAGAGGCACTATCAATACAGGGCTATAAGTGCACCACTGAGCAAGTTCATTCAAAAATTAAAAGTCCTGCACCAGGACTACACTCGGGCCAGGGAGGCAAGGCAGGTCCAGGGGTCAGCTACTTCTACCAGCTGCTCCTTTTACAAGGAGCTTTATTTCTTCCTGAGGCAAGAGCCCAGTGGTCTCCCTTCCTGGACTGTGGACTCCGGTGAGCCCGGCACTGGCCATGTCCCCCCAAGGGATGTGGGCAACACCAGCCAGCCCAGGAGCGCACCACCAGCCAGTCCTGACTTGTTCCCTGCCCAGGAGGAGGGGGCCACCACCCCCGAGGAGAAGCAGGAGGGGGAGCCAGAGGAGGCACCAGCAATAGAGTCCAACCCAGAGGAAGGGACATTCAGGCAAACATCAGGAGTGCCTGTTGGTGAGGCAGGGACAAAGCTGCCAATGGCACGGGTACTGAGGGGGCACAGCCCTGGGACAGGCAGGGCTTTGGCCTGGGGGATGCAGAGGCCCTCCCATGGGTGCAGGTGGCAGAGAGACATGTGGAGCCAGGGTCCCGGGTCCAAGTGGGGTGGGGGTCCCTCATCACAGGAGTGGCATTAGGTAGACATGGCAGCTTGCAAAGCAGAGAGCCTGCAGTCCGCACCATTGTCACATGGCCTCGGGAGAATTCCGAGGCCACATCCTGCTGAGTACAGGTCACCACTGTGGGCACTATGAGGCCATGTGCTCCCTGAGTGCAGTGTATGCAGGACACAGATCAGGAATCCTGCTGGCAGTCAGGGCAGAGGTGTTCTCTGCTAACAGACTGCACGCAGCCAAGGCCAGCAGGCTGAGGGGAGACTCATCTTTTCTCGCTTCTGCCCTGCAGCTCACACAGCCACCCTCTGTCCTGCTCCAGGGAGCCTGCACACCAGCACGAGGCTGAGGAGGAGGACCCGCTGGACCCAGGATGAGATACTCTGCAGGTTTTTTGCGCTGGGCCACTGAGCTGAGGAGTCTGCCCAGGCCTGGAGAGAAGAGCAGGGCAAGCGCCACGAGGCCACCATCTACCAGCTCCAGTATGCAGCTGTTGCTGACAACTGTGTCATTGTGATGATGGAGTGGCAGGCCACGGCAGTGGCCCAACAGGCTGAGGCGATGAAGCAGCAGGCTAAGGCGATGGAGTGGGAGGCCAATGCTCAGGAGGCCCTCACCATTGCCCTCCAGGACATCTCCTCCAGCCTGCAGTGTGTTGCACAGCACCTGGCGCCCCTCAAAGCCAAGAGAGCTCCACTGGGACACCAATGACCTCTGCCTCAGCCTCCCACATGGCGGCTACTGTCTCCCCTTGGGAGCTTGCAGAGGTTATGCAGTGCTATGCAGGCACTGATGACCTCCACGGTGGTGTCTTCCACGAGGTGCAGGTGTGTGAGGAGGCGCTTCCAGTGTGCTTTCAGTGTGCTAAATGCCCATTCAGCCTCCTGGCAGCAACAGCTGACACAGTGATTGAAAAGCTGCTGTCTGGCGTTGAGGGGTCCTGTGTACAGGCGCATGAGCCATGGGCAGAGGGGGTAGGCTGCATCAGTGACAACAAGGAGGACCACCCCCCTTCCCTGATGGTGATGTTATGGTGAGGGGGGAAAAGGTGCCTGCCTCCATTTCCTGGTACAGAGAGGAGTTGCACAGAACCCTGGCATCATTGTGCTCTCCCTGGCCAGTCAATGTAGCAATTTTGAAAAATGCCCCAGTGATCCACAAAGGCCTGAAGGATGACTGAGTAGTATCCCTTCCTGTTCCAATACTCAGCTACACGGTGCTCTGGGGCTTGCACGAGGATGTGGGTGGCATCAAGTATCCCCATGCAGTTTGGAAACCCCAGGGTGGCGAGGCCGGCAATGGTGTCCTGCAGTGCTCCTTGGGTGATGAGATGTAGCAATAGGACCATGTTGATGTGTGAGTGACCTGCTGCAGCACTTCCTCGATGGTGGACCTCCTGACACTGAAGAGATGGGCAACGGACATGTGAGACTCAGGAGTGCCCATCTTCCAGAGAGTGATGGCCACTCTCTTGTCTGCGGGGATGGCTGTTCTCATCACTGTGTCCCTTTGGCACAGGACTGGGGCGAGCTCTGTGACCAGGTGAGTGAAGGTCTCCCTTCTCACCCAGAGGTTCCTCCTCCATGGCTTGTTGCTCTAAGTTCCCAGGACAACATGCTCCCACCAGCCTGTGCTCGTGTCCAGGGCGCAGATGAGATGTTGCACAGAAGGGGGGCACAAAACTAAGGCCTCTCTGAGGCCCAGCAAATTGATGGTCAGGGGTTCAGCCTTGGGACCATCATGGTCAGGGAACAGCGTGTCCCACTTCAGAAGAGTGCCTGCACGCTAGCACAGGGTCTAGCTAATGCTCGAGGATGGTATGGGAGCATCCATACATGTCTCTCTCGCACTCTCCTGTCAGCCAGAATGGACAGGGAGGTGAGGTCAGTTCCTGCCTTTATGGGATTGGCTGGGGACATGGCCTTGCCAGGGGGCCATGTTGCCACACCTCCTATGGCATCCTTCTCCTGAATTGAAATAGCAAGTCCCATGTCTCGACATGCAATTTTTATTTGGGTTTTTTTGCTGTTCACCTGTTACACCAATCTAAGTTAAATCGATGTAATGATTTTTATATCAATTTAGCTTAAATTGATTCAACTTGAATCACCTTTACAATGTGCTTGTGGATATAGCCTTCATGGCCATCACAGACCAAATGAGGGCTTGCCAGTGTCATCCCAACAGATGCCATCATGAATCACTGCCTGAATCAAAGCCTGCTACCAGCAAACCAAGATGTCACTTCCCAGATCAGTGACAGTCCACTCAACCAGCCCCAAGATTCATCTGTGGCTTTCCTTGCAACAGTGCCAGTTCAGAAGATCTGCAAGCCTACCATCTGGTCATCTGCCCACATTTTCACATCTCACTATGCCATTGTGCAGCAGCTGAGGGACAATACATCCTTTGGGAGGAACATCCTGCAGGCAGAGCCACCTTAACTCCATCCACCTCCAAGGTAAGGCTTGTGAATCACCTAATTGGGAATGAACATGAGCAATGCCTCAAAGAAAAAGAGTGGTTACTTACCAGTAACTTGTTCTTTGAGATGTGTGGCTTGTGTTCATTGTGCACTCACCCTTCCTTCCCACTTTTCGGCATTAGCAAAAAGACAGGACTGAGTGTGCGTAGGGCCTGCCGAACTTCCTATACTGTGGCATGTGCATGGGATTCCAGAGGGTGCTGAAACCAGCTCTGTGGGATATGCTAAGGGCAAAAGGTTTTCCATGACCATACAGAGAGAGGCATGCACACCTAATTGGGAATGGATATGAGCAACTCATCTTGAAGAACCACTGTTACCAGTGAGTAACTGCTCTTTTTCTGACCGAAGAGCAGAATGGGACAAGATGCTTGGGGCATCCCATCAGTGCTGCTAGGACCATGTTAAAGTCCCAGAGAGGAACCAGCTCACAAACCAGAGAATGCAGATGAAGAAGTCTTTTTTAGCAATCTTCCCACCATGGAATTGGAAAAGGCTGATCTTCCTTGAACAAGGGGATGAAATACTGATATCACTACCATAGGTGCTGTAAACGAACTAAGCACAAGTACCTATGACAAGTACCAATGACAATGCAGCAGGTATTCTATGAGCATGGACGTCTGTAAAGGTGAATTCTGTGGAACAGTAACCAAAGGGAAAACCATTTCCATTTTGCTAAATAGGCCAGCCTAATAGAGGGCTTTCTACTGATAGGTAGAACCTGCTGATTAGACACTATATATTGCTCTTTCTCCTCATTCAGTCATGCAGCAACCATGCCAGGAGAGGCAGACAACTGAGCATGGGGTGCAAGGTGTGGTACAGATTCTGAGTGAATAGATTGGGATGGAGAGGAAGCTGCATGCAGAGGCTGAAATTGGCAATGCAAGAAAGCCAAAGAAATAGTACTGCCTCACCCATGCTGAGGCAATGAAGATGTGCTTGGCCTGATCTGCCTTCAGCTTGAGGATGACCTGGGGGATGATCAGGATCTGGGGGAAGGCATAGATAAGAGCCACTTTCCAGATGAGATGGAAGTCATCAAATAGGGAGCTTGAACAGAGGCTCCATCAAAAGAAATACAGGTGGCATGTCCTGTTGTCCCTTGTAACAAAGAAGTTGATCATCAGAATTCCCCTTGGTTGTGGAGATAGTTAGAGGATGCTTGTCTTTAGAGACCATTTGTGATTCAGTGAAAAATTCCTGCTGCCGGCAAGATGATTCTGAACCTTGAGTAAGTGGCTGGATGTAGGAGTTATACTCCTTGATGCAAAACTGTCACAGTCTGAGAGCTTCTTGGCAGAGCATCCTACAGTGTGTTCCCTCTTGCTTGTTCACACACTATAGTGCAGTGGGATTATTGATACATATATGAAGTCTCACTGAGTGCCAATATGTAACCAAAAGGCATGACTTGTAAATGGCTCAAAGTTTCAGCACACTGATATGCAGCCAGGATTTCTGCTCCAAACACAGATCTTGGACTTTCAGAGTTCCTAATTGTGTTCCTGAGGCCATCAGGGCACTGTTGTTGATAATAGGCCTGGTCAGTAAGGCCAGATGAAAGGAAAACCTTGACAAATGCTCTTGAGATCAATACACCGTTGTAAGGAGACCATGACCAGTGAAGGAAGATGAACTAATCTGACCATGGAGTGAGAAGTCAGATTGTAAACTATCCATAATCACATTTGGACAGGGTGAAGATGCACACTGCATCACCCACATGCAAGCAAATGTATGGGCCAAGAGCCTCAGGCATATCTGAACTGATGTGGAAGGCTGAGATTGCAAACTGAGGCACAGGAGGAGAATTTCTCTAAACAATTTGTTGGCAGAAATGCTCTCAAACCCACAGGGTATGTCCACATACAGTCTTTAAACTGAAATAATGCAGATGATTTTGATTTAAAGATTTCCAGTCCACATTACATTTCCGTTCATCGACATAAAGAGCTCCCTTATCTTGCAATAATGAAAGTCATTTTGATATAATAAAACCTAGTATTATATTGAAATGACAGGTAAATTGAAACTTATTTCAAAATAACGCTGTGTGGATGTTATTTTGATTTAACTGTTATTTCAGTTTAACACTTTTGCCCTTCTCCTTCCCATGCTGTTGTTCTTTTTCTATATATTGGATGGGGGCATGGCCCTTCTCGGGGGCCATCTTGCCACACCTCTCATGGTGCTCCTCTCCTAAATCGAACTAGCAAGTCCTGTCCATGGACACGCTAGTTCGATTTGAGTTTCTAGTGAGGACTTGTTAAGTCGATTTAACTAAAATTGATTTAATGATTTTATAGAGTTTTTAATTAAACTGATTTAAGTACCTAAGTGTGGACATAGCCATGGAGTCTATCAGATTTCTGGTCAACTCTTTGTTTGGAGTATGTACCAAAGTTGATTTCCCAGTGTTTAGGATGAGACCCAAATACTTGAGCAAATGCAGTGTAGTGCTCAGGTGAGAAAGGACTTCATCTCTGGATCTCTCAACACTCAGTAACCAATCATTCAGATGTGGGAAGATATGGATCCCTTTCATTCTGAAATATTGCATGATGATTGCCATGCATTTGGTTATAAATCCAAGGAGCAGACGAGAAGCCAAAGGGAAGAATTGTATACTGTTATTAAACAAATTGAAGGAATTTTCTGTGGCCTTGCAGGTCAGAAGCTTGGAGCTCTGAGTGTCTCTCCTCTGCCCCAAATGCAGTCCTACCACATCCCTGACTTCTTCCTCAAACCCCAACAGAATTGCACCCTACTGGCTTACCTGGACTGTCCCATGATGTCATCCTGTAAAAAAAATATCAGATAGATCTATCGATCTTTAGTCCACCACAGAGGTACATTTACTTTTATAATTTGTGCTGATTTTAAAGTTTGATATCTCACAACAGTAGCAGCATCACTGATATACTAAGTTGCTTGTAGCTGAATTAATATAAGGCAGTGGTTTTCAAACTATTTTTTTCCCGTCACTCCAGAATTACATCTTTGAACAATGCATTTCAGTCTTTTGGCGGCACCAGCAGGGAGGTACTATAACCCAGTATCTGAAGCTCTGTGAGCCAGTGCTGGTTCCCAACGTGTAGTTTAGTTCCCAACCCATAGTTCCTCCCTGCTCCTGATCAAGACAGCTCTGTTGATAGCCTCTCCCAAATCCCTTACAGCCTTAATGGAGTTTGAAGAACCAAATCAACAGGGGTTAAAGTAAGCCAGAACGCCATTCCGGAGCCCACTATTTTTAGGGGCTCAGTGTTCTGGGGCCCACTATTTTAGGGGCTCAGTTCTGGGGCCCCTAAAAATAGAAAATGGAACTGGAAGGCTGCATTCAGGGATCCACCATTTAAAAATAGTGGGCCCTGGAATGCAGCATTCCAACCCCCTTTTCTATTTTTAGGGGCCCCAATGCTGAGCAGACCCCAGAATGGTATTCTGCCATGTTCCAGGAATCAGGGGAGCTGTCTGGTCCTGGGCTGAATCTCTGGGCTGAGCATTCTCTCACCGAGGATGCTTAGAGCCTCTGAGCATGCTCAGTGAGAGCAGGCTTAGGCTAGGCTGCTCCAGTGATACAGTGGCCAGGAAAGGGGGCCCTGGGGGCTGGAGCAGGGCAGTATTCTCCCTGGGACTTGAAAGTGGGAGGGGATTTGGAGGAGGTTTGGAGGGGGTGTAAGGGGTGCTCACTAATTTGATATAACACCATTACTAGCTGACAACTGGGGGGGTGTTGGAAAATTCAGGGGGGTTCAGAGGGGTGTTAGGGAAATCTAGTTCAGGGACAGGTGAGCCCACCTGGTGGGGAAAGGGTGCACGGGAGGGCAGTCAGCCCAGGGCAGCTGGAGAAAACAGTGCAGCACAGTGGGGGGTTGGGGAAGGATAGGGGGCCCAGTGGTGACACAGGGCAGGGGACAGTAGCTGGGGTGGGAGGTAGATTTGGGGGCAGTAGCTGGGGTGAGGGCAGTAGTCGGGATGTGTGAAGGGGCCCACACCAGCATGGGGGGGGGCACCAATTTAAGAGGGTTCCAGGGCCCACCAAATTATACTTTAACCCCTGCAAATCAGTAATAGAAACTGAAGAAAGATTCTGCACCACTTACAGGAAAGCTTTTCTTCAAAGCCCTGCACAGTCACAAGAACATATTACCATAAGAATGAATAATCTTTGGTCTCAGGCCTGTACATTTAGGAAGTGGGCTAACAAGAGGAATCAGTCTTTTGTCGCTGCTTTTTATTTTTGCAAAGATGGAACTGCTGGAAGAAGGCACCAGGGATGCAGATTAGTGGGAAGAGGCAGATGATGCTATAATAGTACATGATAAATTTTGGAGCCATCTGCTACATTTGTACTGATTATGGGGTTTATAGTTTAATAGATTACACTTACCAATATGTGTGCGCATGTGTGTGTATGTGCAAAAGAGAGAGTAAAGAATGTGGACACAAGAACAAATGGATATAAACTGTCCATCAGCTTTCTAAATGTCAGGAGTTAAGTTCTGGAACGGCCTTCCAAGAGGAACTGTGGGGGCAAAAAATCCTTGCTGGCTTCAAAACTGAGCTGGATAAATTTATGAAAGGGGAGGCAGGGGCATCGATACAGATAAATATTGGGGGGACCCAGCCCCCACCAGCTGCCAGGGCCCTGATCCGTTCCCTTCCCTCCCTCAGCGGCCCCTAAACCTTTCCCAACCCCCTCCCCCCCGTGACTCCCTAAGCCCTTCCCTAATCCTGGTCCTGCCACTGGCCCCTACTGCTCTGGACCGAACGCCTCTCCTGCACCCTTTCCACGTGGGGTTGGCTTGCCTGCTCCTGGCCCCCCCATCTCCCTTACCTGGCCACCAGAGGGAGAGTGGAGCCACGGCAGTGGCTAAGGCCCCTGGCCTGACCCTGCTCTGAGCAGGGTCAGGCCAGGATGGGAGTTTTAGAAACTCCCAGCCCCGGCCTGGGGCAGTTCCCTCCCAACGGGAAGACTTTGTCTTCCAGCCAGGTACAGGCCATGGCTCGGCAGCATTCCCTGCATGGGGGCATGACAGTGCACCCCTGCGCAGTTTAGTGGTGGGCTACTCAGGGACAGTCTAATTTGGCAACTGACCCATTTTTTAAGACTAATGGTAGGTATGTCAATGACCTGAGATGGAACGTTAGACAGGGTGGGTTCTGGGTTACTACCGAGAATACTTTCTTGGGTGTCTGGCTAGTGAGTCTTGCCCACATGCTCAGAGTTTAACTGATCACCATATTTGGGGCTGGAAGAAATTTCCACCAGGGCAGATTAGCAAAGGCTCTGAGGGTTTTTCACCTTCCTCTCTAGCATGAGACACAGCTCATTTGCTGGTAGATTTTCTTTTGTACCTTAAAGTCTTTAAACCATGATTTGAGGACTTTAAATACTTGGCCATAGGTTACAGCTTTATTACGGACTTGGTGGGTGAGCTTTTATGAAAAAACAACAAGGAGTTGTGTGTCACTTGAAGACTAACAGATTTATTTTTTGCATTGATCTTCTTCCATGAAAGCTCATGCAAAAAATAAATCTGTTAGTCTTCAAGTGACACACAACTCCTTGTTGTTTTTTCACTGGACTAGACTAACACGGCTATCCATTTTAAAATTGAGCTTTTATGGCCTGCCTTGTGCAGGAGGTCTGACTAGATGATTATATTGGTCCTTTCTGACCTTAGTATCTATGAAAAATATGTGTATACATACTTGAAAACACAGCAAATCAGTGAATATATCATTCTAATTTCTCTTTATTAAAAGAAATATTCTATTTTAAAATATGTAAATAGTTGCCACTGCATCCACTTTTTGGCTAAGTGTTTGGAGGGAGGTGGGGAGAGACACCATCTTAGTCACAAGATTAAAGCACAGTTCAATGTTCTGGATGTCTTAAAGGATGTGAGGGGTTGTTCTGATAAGAGCATATGAAAGCCAGTATTTCTAATGATTCTTGATATTACTGACTTCCCAGAGGCCCAACTAATATGTTATTGTCATCTAAAAGGTTACATAGTGAAAGCAAATTCATGTCATAAAGGATTAAGTATTGTATTATATTGGCTGGAAAAGTAGCTAAAACAGAATTTCAACATATCTGGAGTGCTTGGTATTTGCCAAACTTCTACTTTTAGTAACTCTTGCTTGGTACAAATTCCTGTGCAGACTTGCATACCCTATAATGGTTTTGATTTTAAATGTTTCTCCAGCATTCTAATGCAGAAGGAAAAAAAAACTGTAAAGGCAAATATCAGCTTATAAAATAAGACCATTTCTTAATCCTCTTTTCTAAGGAGAGAAGAAACTTTTTGGGAATAGAGTCAATTTTTCCACCTTTTACACTATTTTTACTTATCTGTTCAAGCTAAAATGAGATATCTAGTGCTGAATATCAGCTTTTTCACTAAAACTCAGCTGTAGCATTTCTTTCCTATAAGTTTATGGGACTCCAGTAGCTATTTAAATTAAAATTCAAATTCCAAAGTGTTCAGACTTTGACATGAAAATAGTATGGAGTGCAATTTACTGTGTTTATGCAGTGGCTGTGCTGTGACTCTGCAATAAAATGATTTCACCAAACACTGTTTTCCTTAGGTTTCAATCTAGCTGCAGCAAACCAGTTAAATCTGTGTGTAACTTTAAGCACATGAGCAGTCCCATTGTTTAAAGTTCTGCATGTGGATAAGTGCTTTACTTACACGCATTAGTAATGATGGTTATAATGTCAAGGTCTTTTTCAATGAGGGAAAGCAGTGTAACAGCTTAAATTAGTGTTTAACCTTGGAACATACAAAATTCTCAGGTCCATAGAGTCACAGGAGTTTGGTAAAGAACATTAGCTTTAACTATGTTCTTGTATCTTCAGGCCAGAACCCATGCTATGGCATCTGAAAAATGCCCCACTAAAAAGCAGTGACTGAGCATGTCATCTGTTTGATGAGCCTGTCATCTAACAAGAGATGGCTGTAGTTGAATCTTCTCAGTAGCTGCTCTTGCTGTCAGCCAAATTGCCCACAGCTGGGCCTGCCAAAGCAGAGATTCTACCCTGAACAGCCAAGAATATTCCCCAGTTGCCAGTTTTCACTGTTCTAAGCTGCTGACAGTATCAGTCCTAAAAGTAATGGACAAGCTCTTTGAAAATCACATGCCCTTAGTTATTTGAAAAGCAAAGGCCTTAAAATAGCTGCATGGTCATGCTGCAGAATTGAAGCTGCATAAATATGTGACAACACTGATCAACCAGCAGTTCATACTCCGTGCAACTGGTCTGAGGTTGTTTATTTTATAAATGAAACCAAAAGCTGCTTTTGCATCTCTATAGAGCCTGTGGTGCTAGGTAGCCCAGAATGGACCTGGTGAAGATAAACACAAACACACACACACAGATAGTGTGTGAAATGTTTTGTGTTAAATGTTCTTGTTCGTTTGAATGTCTGTAGCCAGAGCCTCGTCTACACTGACAGTGAAGTGTGACATAATGCTGCTTACCATGACCTTTTGCAGACTGTGTCTCCACCATCTGAGTAGTACACTTGAAAAAAAATGGACCTGTAATTCCACCAGCTAACACTTCCTCTACATGTGGCATATCACTGAGGTCAAAAAACTATCATTTAAATTTACAGCTCTGTAGCCAGAGAACAGTTTTTCCTGTTTGCCTCACACCATAGAAACATCGTGGGGGGGCCCCCCCCCCCCCCGCTTGCGGCCATGGAAAGTTTTCAGTTCTTCTTCGAGCGCTGCTCGGATACATTCAGTAATAGGTGTATCTGTGCCGCAGCGCACGATTGGTTGGAACCTTTATGCCCTGGCAACCACCACCCACTGCGCCACCCCGCGGCTACATATGCAGCTGCCACCTGGCCCCTCCTCAGTTCCATTTTGTCTGCCTCAGCAACAGTTCATGAAACAACCCGCTTCTTGCATTAGCAAGCAGCCTGTCTTTCTCTCTTTGTTTATGAGCCTTCTGCTTGATTGGGAACATCTTTTCATGGACCTGGTTCCACCGAATAGCATTTCCTCTCTTCAGCATCTGGCTCCAGAGCAATGACACCACTCTCCTCCGCCCGCCATGCCAGGGTTTAAACCATGTGCTGAATGCAGCAAGGCCTTCCCGCAAGACGAATCCCCATGAGAAGTGCCTCTGGTGCCTGGGTGAAGCCCATTTGGTGACTTCCTGCTCCATCTGTCTGTCCTTTCAGCCTAAGACAATCAAGGACAGTGAGCGAAAGTTCCATGCATTGGCCTCAAGGCAAGTGCGGCAGCCTACCCCTGAGGCTTCAGGGTCTCATGCGATACTGTGTGCCGGCTTTGAACTGGAGCCTCCCGGCACCACTCCCCCAGAAGACGTAAGACCAGCTCAATACCGGTGTCAGTACCATGGTGTCAGCATGGCTCTGGGTCCTCTATGCAGGACTCCTCATGGGACCAGGAGGAGTCGATGCTGCTTCCAACGACTCTGGAGGCATTTGAGGCAGCGAGGGCATTTCTTTTATTGCTTACACCACTCTCCCTGGTACCCGCTAGAAGAAGGGGTAAGCCAGTCTTCGTTTTGAAGGTCTCAGAGTACTGAACGCAGCACTGACCACCACCCCCGATATCAGTGCTGAGTTCCCCAGAACCAGAACCTCCCACCTCTCAGAGCCCTGGTACTGCTGAATCTTCTCCCCAGTGCTTCATCATCCTGCTGTCCCCAGCGCTGTCACCGCAATCCCAAGGGATTTCCCCCACTTCCAGCCTGGGGAGAGCACTTCAAGGGGAACTAAAGGGCCTCATCACCAACCTCCGGTACCATCCTATTTTCAGTACCAGCTTCATCAATGGTCCCCCCAAGACATCACTTCACCCACCTTGGCACTGATTCCTTCGGTACTGGCCACAGCGTTAAATCCAGTGCCTTGTCCCCATACGGGGGATCTCTTGACACACTTCAATCTCCTCTGCTGTGTGTGTTTCTGCCCATGTGGAAATGGAGGTCCGGTCCTTTGAAGGTCCCTCTGATACCTTGTTTGGGCCGGTATTCGCATCAGCAGAACACATCACTGTTCCCCTCTGCTGTAGCATTTGGGAGCTCGCCTCGTCGTGCTGGCAAATCCCGGGTTCTATTTCCCTGGTGTCAGATATGGCAGGCCTCAAATATTGAGTCCCAGGGTTGGAATTTCCTTCCCTCACTCACCACCTGGTTCCATCTCGATTGGTGGTGGAAGCGGCGCTGGGTCTGGGACAAGTCCCCCGCGACCCTCTCCCAGCATCGAGGGATGCTAGGGAATAAGACCTTCTGGATCGGAAGGTGTATTCCTCCTCTGCCTTCCAGTTATGCGTCGCTAACAACCAGACCCTGGTGGGCCGCTATATGTTGGATGTCTGGGAGTCAATGAACAAGTTCAGACACCTACTCCCACAAGAGGCAAGGGAGGAGTACAATGCCTTCCTTGAGGAAGGCAGGCCAGCATCCCAAGACCTCCTCTTATTGGCCTGGGACACTGTAGACACAGCCTCCTGAACAATGGCTTCAGCTGTGACGCTATGGCGCACAGCTTGGCTACGGGAGGCAAGGGTGCCCCTGGCCTCCCAGCAGGTAGTCGTTGACCTCTCTTTTGATGGTGAAACCCTCTTCCTGTTGGAGATGGATGAAGTCCTGGGTATTGCCTGTGACCCTTGAGGGGAGGTTAAGTATTTGGGTCTCCTCTTCTCTGGGCTTCTTGCCCACCCCTCAGCCCCGCAGGCTGTAACATTGAGCCCCAACTCATTCTCCCTTCAGGCCACTGGATAGGAGTCAACACTCCCACCACCAGGGCCTGGGTTTGAATTCCACTTAGGGGAATTCCTCCCATCCCATGTCCATCCCTCACCTGTGGGAAGGCCCCCCAGCCTTCCACCCAGGGATAGTTTCTTATAACCGGCCTGGGTAGGTCAGGGGCATTGCTGGATAGCAAAAAGACCTGGGGCACAGGCCCACAGGCTGTGCTAGACACTGCCCCTGTCATGGGTCCACCCCCAATAGGCCACACCCACAACAGACACCCTCTCCCACCCCCATGACCCAACAGGCCCTACACCTATCCTGGGCCCCACTTGAAACTGGAATTCACATGAAATATTTTGAAGTGGGGAAGTTCCACATGAAATGGAAATTTTGGAAACATGGAAATATGATGTTTCTGAAAGGAAATATGCTCCCACAGGCCATGCCAGCTGATGACTAAAATTGAAGCTGTCAGTTTCTAGTCAGCAGCTGTCTAGGCACCAGTGAAGTCTGACCATGTAGATTACCATGGATTAGCCTGGTCCAGAGTGATTAGCCTCTGTAACACTCTCCCACCACACAGACGCCCCATGCCATGTTGTGATACAACAACTCCTTCATACCCCACTGCATTAAAACTGTAAAATGAGTAATCATTCACCTCCAGTGTTCCCTACAAATTAATCAAGGTGCTGGCAATATCCTCTTAAAAGCTCACAGACCATGTGAGGAGGACATATAAAAATTCTCCTCCTCTGACAAGGCATATTATTCCCTGTCTCCTACAGGTTTCTGTTGCTAAACATCTGGAGTCAGGGAGATCAGAAAATAGGAGTGGGAGGGAGGGTGGTGGATCAGACCATCCCTGGGACTTCCAGTCAACTTGTTTAGGTTCTCCAGGTACTGGAGAAGTGGATGGCATCTAGGTGCCAAGATGAAAGATGACACTCCGCTGACCCACGCTGAAGACACCTACCACTACAGTTCTCAAGCTTTTAAAATAGAGCCCACGCCTTCCCTGAACTTTGTTGTAAAGCTTTGCCCTCCACTTTGAGTGGCAGCATGAGATTGTGGAGCAGGGGAATGGAGGGATGGCAGTACAGCAGCTGCAATTTGCCATGCTGGGCTGTTTGTACTACAGGACAGGAAATTTAAAAAGGCTCTGACTCTCTCCCAGGTTCCACGTGTATGCAATCCAGGTAGGGGAAGTCAGGGAACTCACGAGGCAAGCTGGCAGACTGCCTGGGGCTGCCAGTGCAGTGCTGTGAGCAGGGTCACACCAAACTGGCAGACCCAGCCAGACAGCCAGGCTACCTGCCTTCTGCCTCCCCAGCAAATAGCCAAAGAGAAGACAACAAAGTGAACTAAAAACAAAGCAGAGAAGCCTCCTGCAACATTCCTCCCACCCTACCCTTAGCTCCTGCCAGATTCCCAATCCCCCTTCTGGGGAAACAAAGCAAAGAGGATTTAGCAGCAAAAACTACGTAAGCCCACTCTTACAGGAAAGAGCAAGTCCAAACCAAAAATACAGCATTACTGGGATTACACTATCCAATGCAAGACAGACAACATTACAGGAATTCACAATAAAGTACGACAACTGTAAAACAAGCAAGGTACTTTCAAAGAGTAACACATTTATTTATTTCTAGAGCTTTTGTGGGTGAAATCCCACTTTGACAGACACTTGAAAATGGTTACCAAATGGGATTTCGCTCGTGTGATGAATAAATGTGTAACTCTTTCAAAGTAACACAGGACTTTTTTCTATTTTTACTGGATTAGACTAACATGGCTACCCCCCACCCCCGGAACTTTTCAGTAAAAGGATGGTTAACTTTGTGGCATGCTGCCTGGTACGTGTACTTATGCTGTGCACAATTCATAGGAGGGCAAAACTGAAGAGCAGAATAAATAGTGACATTAAGTAGTGACATTATTGGTACGTAAAGCCTCACTCATAATCTCCCAACAGAACTCTCAAATCTCAGGAATTTTTTCTCCAGGCCCAGTCTGCTAATATTTGCTCAGTCTTCTGTAGCCACAATGTAGGGACACAGATAAAATGAATAGAATTTACCTTTAAAGCATGTGTTAGGCAACACTATGTATCTGTTCTTTAATATCATAACTAAAATATTTAACTCAGTTTAATAGACATTATAACCAATATTTAACAAAGCTCCATATTGTAAATTTAGAACTCATTTTATATTCTTGATGAAATTTCTTTAAGATGTAGCACTGTGTAATTTCATTTAAATATGTCTGAAAAAGATGTGTGAATGAAGGGTGTGTGATGGGATCAGTTAACGCCAGCCTCTCCTGATGAAATGCAAGTACCACCTTAACGGATGAACCATTCAAAATAATCTCTGAAAAGCAAGAAGAAGAATCCACCCCAGAAAGAGAAAAACAAAATACAAGATCAAAATCATGTCTGCAAATGACTGGTGATGAATATTTATCAGACAGCAGCTTTGAGGCAGCAAGACACAGCAAGCCTCATACACTCACATGAGACTCAGCAAATACAAAAAAACATGAAAATTTTGTGTCTCATTCTCCAACTGTCATCTTAGAGCATCAGATTCATGACCTAGGCTGTGTTCACACAGCAGTCTTATTTTGAAACAACAGAGGTTGTTTCGAAATAAGAAATGCCATGTTCACATGACGTACCATTGTTTCGAAACAACTTAAACCCCATTTGGTGATGAAACAACGTTGTTTCAAAATGATTGTTTTGAAACAATCCCGTCGGAACATGTTATTTTGAAACGATGGTGACTCGTTTCGAAATAACTGTTGTCTGAACATGCTATTTCGATTCCTGCTTTTTTCCTTAATTCGAATTAACAAACTGTTAATTCAAATTAACTTATTTCGAAATAAGGCGTTATTTTGATACAAGTTGTTTTGAAACAACTTGTATCGAAATAACCCCCTGTGTATGAACGTAGCCCTAGAGAGAACTGGCTCCCTCCTTGTGCCAAGCTTAGTTGCCCACTGGGCTGGCTCTAGCAACACATAAAAGGACTGGTAAGTATAGAATCATAGGGTTGGAAGGGACCTCATAGGTCATCTAGTCCAACCCCCTGCCAGAGGCAGGACCACTCCCACTTAAACCATCCCAGTCAGGGTTTTGTCCAGCTGGGCCTTAAACACCTCCAAAGATGGAGACTCCACCACCTCCCTCGGCAGCTCATTCCAAGACTTCACCACTCTCCTGGTAAAAAAGTTTTTCCTAATATCCAGCCTCGACCTCCCTAACCACAACTTGAGACCATTGCTCCTCGTTCTGTCCTCCGTTACTACCGAGAACAGTCGAGCTCCATCTTCCTTGGAGCATCCCTTCAAGTAGTTGAAGGTTGCTATCAAATCCCCCCTCAATCTTCTCTTCTGCAGACTAAATAAGCCTAATGCTTCCAGTCTTTCACATGTATATCATGCCAGCTTCTAAAATTTCATGGGTATCAATTTTTTTGCTATTTTCACATTTACAAATAAATATGGCATATTGCCTTGTCCCCTGAATAAGATCCTGCTAGTCTTTTCTAACAATTCCATTCCCTCTATTATACCAAAAGGGCACCTACTAAAATGATGTGCAACAAGAAGACCCAAAAGAAAAGACTAGCAGGATCTTATTCAGGGGACAAGGCAACATGCCACATTTATTGTAAATAAGTAAGGATAGCAAAAAGCAGTCTCTCTCTCTCTCACACACACAAGAAGTTCTGCAACCTGTTATATAATTACCAGTCCTTTCATGTGTTGCTTGAGCCAGCCTAGTGGCCAGCTAGGCTGGGCACAAGGAAGGAGCCAGGCCTCTGTCGGTCATGAATCTGATGCTCCAAGATGACAGCTGCAGAATTAGACCCCAAAGTTTTCATGTTCTTATCCATCTTTTATACTTGCTGGCCCTCATGTAAGTCTATGGGATTTGCTGTGTCATGTTGCTCTCAGGGTTTGTTTGAGATCATTGGTCACCAGTCACTTGCAGGCTTGATTGTATTTTGTTCTTTTCTTTCTTGGGTGTCTCCTTCTGTTTGCTTTAATCAGAGATGTCTGCATTGTTCAGCCAGTTAGATGGTAATGGTGGTCCATCAAGACAGGCTGGCAATTGAGACTGACCCCCTTCACACACACACACACACCCTTCATTCACACATTTAAATGAACATACACAGCATATGCCTAAACTAGGTTTCATTAAGTATACAAAATGGAGTACAATGTTTAAGCAGGAGTTCCAAACTGGCAATATGGAGTCTTGTTGGACATTGGTTATAATGCCTATTTGTCAGGGTTACAGAATTATTTCACTTATGACACTGAAGGACATATACACAACATTAATTAACATGTACTTTAAAGGTAAATACAATTAATTATCTCTGTTCCTCCATATTATCTGTCCCTGCCCCACAGCTCTAGTCACTTTCTGCCTAATGTAGAACGATCTCACACAACAATTTCAAGCACAGGATAAATACTAGGCACAGCATATGGTGGTGTTCAGCAGAGTTCAACTTTACAAATAATATCACTGTTGATGAGGTTACTCTCCCAGACCACCTGCTGCCCCAGCCTCATAACTGAGGCAACAAGGCAAAGGCAGGAGACCCCACGGTTGTGCCAGGCCAGTCCCACTGCCATGTGAGTCCCTGTGGTCAGACCAGGCAGCTCCACCACCTGGGCATGGTGAGGACAGGGGACTCCAGGCCAGGCCAACCCTGACACATGAGGATGGGGAGAGGGCAGAAGACCCCGGGGGGGACCAGGGCAGCACCATGGTCTGGGCATGGGCTGAGGGCAGGAGACTCTGGGTTGGCAACTGAGCCTCGCCCCCTGAGCTGTGGGGGGTTCCCTGGCCAGGGCTGCATCACAGCAGCCTGGCCACCAACCTGATCCCCAAGGAGCCAAGGCTGAGGGATGGTCCCTGGCTCACCAGCCCTCTGCTGGCCTGACCCTGGCCCAGACAGAGGCTGAGGAACATCCCTTGGCCCACCCAGGGCTCATGTGAGGGGCTCCATTCTCAGGCCACTCGCCCCCAAGGCCCATAGACCATGGGGGTGGTCCCCCCTGCAGGCAATGGGGAGATGCTCGTGGACCCAGCTGGGACCTGGAGGCCATGGGGGGGAATGCCCCCAGCCCAGGGGTACCCCCGCCAATCCCAGCTGGGCCCCAGAGATCTATGATCACTGCCTCCAGTCCCATCCAGGGCCCAGAAACCTAGGGGTAGCCCCCTGAGTCCCAGCTGAGCCCCAGAGGCCTAGGGACACTCCCACCAGTCCCACATAGGCCCCTGAGGTTTGGAAGCACCCCTGGCCATCCCACCCAGGGTCTGGAGGCCTATTGGCACCCCCCACAGCCCCACCCGGGTCTCAAAGGCCTGGGAGAATCCCCCCCACCCCACCTGGGGCCCAGAGGTCAGGGACTAATTCCCTGCTTCCACCCAGGGACTGGAGCCCATGCAGGGAAGCTCCTCTTGGCCCCAGGCAGCCCTTCCTCCCCCCCCCCCCCCCCCCGACCAGGGTCTCCAGCCTCCCCCCCCTCAACTCCTACCTGTTCAGTCCTGCGGAGGGAAGCCCATGCTGGAGCTGCTGCATCTGTTTGAAACTCCCTCCCCTGGCTGAGCCACAGACTCTGCTGCAGCATGTGAGCAGGGGAGGGGCAGCTGCAGCTCAGAGGCTTATTGAGCTCCCTCTCACCCTGCGCTGCTGCGGACTGGCCCCATCTCCCTGCACCGGCACTGCGGGTCCAGCGAAAAGATTCAGGGCACAGCCGGGGAGATTCGGGGCATGGGACCCCTGGGTCCAGTGCCAGTGATGCCCCTGGGTTAGCACCTATAAAGCATATCTCCTAACAATCCCTGCCCTTTGAGGTGCCCATTGACTCGGGAACCTTCCCTCTGGCCATTGGACAGCTCTAATTTCAGGCAAGGTCCACTGTCTACCCATGGCCTCATTATAGTCTCATTTACCACTGTCAATAGTTGAGGGAAGCTTACTCCCCCACTTCCCTCTGTGCCCCCTTGCCCCTCCCCTTGGGAGCACAAAGGGTGGCAAAAAGGGTATTCCATATATATTTCAGGATATAATGCCTCCCCCTCAGCACTTCTTGAGGTAGACTGAGGGAATTTCTTCTCAAATGCTCTTTCCCATACTGGGACGGCACACACAGTCACTTTTCATAAGGCCTTAACTCTGGCCCCTTGTGGCTCTTGAGTCAGATGTCCAAAGCTGTCCTCTTCGAAGAGGGGTCGTGACTCCTTGCTGTCTGTCACCGGAGGGCATTTGTGCTCCTTTCCACATGGTTTGGTGAAGACCTTCACCCCCCCCTTCTTATTTACGCTGCTCATCTTCACTCCACCGAGCACAGATAAACTTGAACCTGGATGACCCGCAATAAAGGATCTAAGTTAGACTTTTCTTGTTCAGAGGGTGTCTCACCCCCTTTTGGGCCCATGGGGGTGGCTGAACTTGGTATTGTCCTGCCTGGTGCCGGGTTGAGATGTTGGCACCTGGTCACTAGATGTAGGCATTTTGGGTCAGTCATTCGTAATTCTCACTAGTGGGGTAATCCCTCTCACAACCATATTTCCCATCAGCTTGTCGATAGCTTCTTGGGTGAGCAAACTTGAAAAAGGGCTCATCATGATAGGGCCTCTGGCCCAGTCGTCCTCGTCACCCCCTTATCCATATTTGGGAATGGGTTATTTTAGTTTTAGTGTGGAGAGCACAGCAGGGCAGAGGTGGCAAAAGAAGACAAGGGCAGCCATGTGGGGAACAGCACAAGGGTGGCAAGAGAGGAAGGGAGAACAAGAGTGGTTTTGTGGGGGGCAGGGAGAACCTGGGGAGTGGGAAGGTAGGGCAGGGGAGCATGGCACAGCACCCACTTCCCTCTTCTCCACAGTGGCTCTGTGCCACCCAGGGCAAATCCTCACCCCACTGCTGCTCCCTCCCACACCAGGGGGTTCCATCCTCCCTCCCCCAGCCCACTGCTGCCTGTTATGGACCTTCCTATCACTTCAGGGGCCAGAAACAGGCCCCCAGCTACACTCCCCCCCACACACAGCCACCCCACGCCCCAGCTACACCCCCCCAACCAAACAGCCAGCCCACAACCCCAGCTACACACCCTCTGCTACACATCCATTCCCACCCACCTCTGTTACACACACACACACACACACACACACACACACACCAGCTCCACACAATCCCCAGCAGCACCTGAAAGCCCTTACCTAGATTGTTTGCAGGCTGGCTGACACAAGCTGCTCCGCCCTGCAGGGGAAGATTCACACACTCCAGGCCTGCCACCCCTCTCTGCTGGCTGGGTTAAGGTGGAGCGGGGTTTAAAATGGAGCCACTGGAAGTCTGCATTCTGGCTGCTCCTGCTACTTTTAGGGGGACCCCTGGAACTCCACATTCTGGTGCCTTCCTCTATTTTTAGGGGGGGGGCCAGAATGCTGCCTGCCTAAAAATAGGGGGCCCTGGAACTGTGTTTTGGTGCCTTCCCCCATACTTTCACCCCTGCCTTTTCCCAGCCCTGCACAGCTCACACGCCTGAGCTAAGCTTGAAGGGAACTTTAACTCCAGCTCTAGGGGATGCTCACGGCACACTTTGGGTGTTGCCATGGCACACCAGTGTGCTCCGCCATACTGGTTTGGAACCACTGCACTAGAGTAGGGAAGAGGTGGTTTCTCCTCCACCTTTCCCTTCCTCACTCCTTGGAAAGTCTTTATTACTGCAGGTACACTGAGTGCTCCAGATTCACTTTAATTTCTTTTGACATTATTACATCTGACATATGTTAGCTCCAGAATACCTAGTTCTCTGGCCTCAGCATTTTCATAATAGCACTTGCTCAGGTCCTCGCTCGGCGACACGTCCGTCAGTCATAGCCCATAAGGCATCTTGTCTGACTCCTTATAGTAGGGTGACCTTAGGCTGCTCTGCCCCTGCACATCAGCTAGCGCTTGAGCAAACTGGGCCTTCTTTCCTCCACATCTACAGATGTCTTACCGATCATGATTCTGTAATGGTGTTTCATTTCTTTTCTATGAGAAGGTGACTTTGGGCCATCATTGCCCCTGCGATTTGCAGGTCTCGGAGAACCTGAATAAATTAGGCCTGTTCTTCTCTCTTGGTCAGACCATCTTTACCTCATGGTTTTCCCCTTACCGGGACCACAGTCCTTGCAATGATACCTCGGGTACTTCCTACAGACCCTTGTTGCCTGCGTTACTGACCCTTGTGTGGAATCACTGTGCTGAAGATGGCAAAAGAACCAACTCCGCCCACCATCCATCAGTATGGCTAGCACTCACATATTACTGAATGTATTCGAGCAGCGCTCAAAAAAGGATGGTGGGTTACTTACCAGTAACTGTCCTTCTTCTAGATGGGCTGCTCATATTCATTCACATCCCTCTCACTATTCCTTACACTTGGAGTTGGCGACTTTTAGGAACTGAGGAAGGGCCGGGTGTGGCCGCATATGTAGCCATGGAGTGGCACGGGGGACGGTGGCCGCCAGCCCTCTTCTGACAGGCTAGGGTAAAAAGGTTCCAACCAATCATGTGCTGCGGCACGGATACACCTAGTACTGAATGAATCTGAGCAGCCCATCTCGAAGAAGGACAGTTACTAGTAAGTAACCGACCGTTAATTCCTCTTTCTGCAAGCAGTACTGTACCTGTCTACTGTGCCTGTGGCAAAACACGAGCAAGGAAAGATTTTCCTGCTTTTTTTTCCTTTCAAGAACAGGGAAGTGGAGTGAGCAGAGGATGACTGCCTCCCCATAAGCCCCTGTACCTATTACCCATAGTGTAATGCATTTCAGGAAGTAATGTGAGCAGTGGGGATGTAAGCAAGCAATTTGCTAGGATCACTCATCTTCATCTTCTGTAGTTTGACAACCTAAGATAAAATTACCTTCTTATCCACAGTGTAGACAAACCCAGAGAAAGTGCAGCTACAATTCTGCAGACACTGACTTGTCACATGCAGTAGTAACAGGCGAAAACAAAAGGTATCAATCAAATCATAGGGCTGGAAGGGACCTCATGAGATCATTGAGTCCAACCCCCTGGGAATTGAACCCAGGACCTTCTGCATGTTAAGCAGAGGTGCTAAGGCGTCAGCTAGTCTCATAGAACTCTCAGGCTTACATCTTTACTGGAAAAAAAGTGTGTTTTTACCCCCTGAAAGTGGTTTTGATGTCAAATCTTAATGGAGATTGGGCAATTTAGAGGTTTTACTTTGATGTAGCTTGTCTCTGGCCAAATTTTTGCTAACAATGGCAAATTTGCTCCTGTCGGTTCGAATTCTCTGGTTCAATTGAGTGGTCAGTCGAGACCCAGAGTTCAACTCAGTAACTCCACTCCCATAAGAAGAGTAGCTCTGAGTTGTAGGGATGGCATTTCCCTTCGACTCAGCAGCACAGTGGAGCCACAGAGGTAAATGGGAGCTAGATACTCAAAGGAAGATTTGCAAGTTATTTTAGATAGCTTGAATATCTCCCTTTGACTGCCACTGAAACAGCAGCAAGTGTAAACCAGGTCACAGTCAACCTAAAATGATGGAATTAGGGTTGACATTTCCTAACCACATTGAAAAAAAAATTACTGTCCCCTGTCTCCATTAGGATTTTAAATGCAGATTACCTATATTGAGTAGAACACACCTTGCTATGCAGTGATGACAGCTTTAAAAGGAAATAACTCTGCACAGAAAGAGAGAACCGATTTAGTATCTGACAACAATTGTCTCGAAATAAAACACAAATGCATACCTTCCTTTCTAGGCTAAAGCCATGCACACAGAGAATTTTCAGAGCCTTTAAATGTTGTCTTTAACAACATTTGTTGCATTTTGAAGGATTTGCTCCTGGGAAAGGCTGGATGAATAGAACACAATGTACAAAGATGTTTTTCTGTGAAAATAAAGCCACACAATAACTCTCAGATTTGAGCTCTCTAATATGGAACAAGTGAGCAGTTCAAAAGTAACAGCTGAATCACTTTAGCTTTTCCATGGAGCCTCTGCACAAATTGTCCCTCTTCAGGGTCAATTTGCTTTTTGCCTTCATTTTGACAAATACTCCAAAGTAATCTGGGTTTTGCGTGAGATCCAAGAATATATTTTTGTACTTTTATTTGTACAATTACTTTAAAATAATGAACAATCATAGTTAAAAAGATAATGTGTTTTGGACTATGATTGCAAAGGCATCATTCAAAAGGAAAATACTATCAAATTTCTGATCTCTGAAAAATTTCCATGGGGAAAAAATCTTGTAGCAGAAATTTTACTGAATAGAAAGATATCCATGTAGGTAACTGAAATCATGTCAGATGAAAACTGCAGGTGGGATTTTCAGAAATGCCAAAGTAACTTAGAAGCACAGATCTCACTGAAAGTCAAATGAATATGTACTCCTTATTTAGCTGCTGGTGAAAATACCACCCATCATTATTTCCAATACTGTGTTGACATGGCTTTTAGCAGTTGCACAGTAAGAGCATTAGCCAGATATCTTGGGGTTTGTTTCTGAAACTGGTTGTGCCTTGGTACGTTACATACAATTAGCTGCCTAACATTAGCAACAAAAGTTTCAAAATTTAGGTACAATTTGTGATTCTTGTATAAACCGTATGTGTCTAGTGTACATCATATTCTCCTAATTTGGTTTTTGTTTTTCTCCCTTTGTTCCTATATAGTCTGTATAGAGTAATTTTCTTCAAAATGGAAGTCACAACGCTTTTTCTGCTCTTACTGCCATAACATACATAAGACACAGGGGACACAAAACTACAGCTTCCCTCATTAAGAAAAATGTATTTTAAAATAACTAATAGGTAACATTTGGACATGAATAGAATAAAGCTTTATGTATATGGACATCAGCCATGTATTAACTGTAAACCAAAACTGCTTTTAAAAATGTTACAGTAATGGCAGGGACTGGTAACAACAAGGAATTCACAGTCCATAACTAATCTTCAGTTTCATTGTGCCTTAATATTGAAGGTCAGCGCTTGTTTTTATCCGCTCACATTTACTATTCTTTAAATTGTTATTACAGAAGCAAATCCCACTAACTCCATAATTAAACTGTAAAACTGAGATTGTAGTCCTGTTTTATGTGCAAATACCAACATAAATTTTAGTACTTAAGTGTAGTCTTCATTATAACACACCAGATCTTCACAAGACAATTGAATTTTCTATGTTGTTGCCTGTGTTGGCTTCAACAATTTTACTTTTATTTCTTTTAGCTCCCTTTATCTAAACAATATCAGTCCATACAATTTTGTACACGGTCTATAAGTATGGCTAGTAGTCTCTATCAAAAAGATTGCTGGACACTGTCCATTACCTTGTTTTTAGTTGCCTGTAACTTTGCCAAACTTTAACTTTTTGGGCTGAAATTTTCCACTTAGGGTATATGCCTTAGGCTGATATTTATTTAACTTATTAATTATTATCATTACTTGAAAATGTCAGTCAAACCAGGTCAGCTGTTTTCAGGGAAAAATTTGTTATTGTGCCCAAGTTAAAAGATTCTAGTGACCATTTGTTCGGAAGGCTCTGGTACATCAGGGCTTTAGAGCAGGCGATTGACACTTGGAAGGGGAGTGTCCATTGTGTCAGGTATTTCCATTTTGTGGTTCTTATGAAATAAATGAAAAGCTACTCAAAATTTGGCCCGGTTATAACCTTTGAAAAAGCATAGTTCACAAATGCCCAGCAGACTTCTGAAATTTTAGCAGCTAAATTTACAGAACATTTGGTCCATATGGAGCATGCTCCACCCAGCCCAGGCTTAAGTACCGGTAGTACTTTGCTTACAATTGCAACTCTGGCCTGCTGTAGGCCAGGTACAGGAAATGAAAGCAGAGAACCTGTCTCCCCGGTTCTCTTAATGATCTGTTTGCTGGGCCCAGCTAGCACCGAGGAGAAAACTGTTGCCTCTGTTTTCAAATCAGACAAGAACTTGATCTGCAGGAAAATTACACTGGGACAAAGGGACTGGATCCACAAGGCAGACACCTTGCCAGCCACTTAATGGAATTCTGATTTGGGTGCCTAGGATCCCTGTATAATGCATGGGGAGAGTCCGATGCAAGGGAATGGGATGCTGAGAAGCCCGCATGCTGAGCAGGAGCAGCCTCCATCCAATACAGGGGTGTTGCTGCCCCCAAAATAGGTTCAGGGCCTGGGGCCCCCTGAGGCCTGATCTTTGGGGTGGGGGGGAAGGAACCGATCTGTCCCCTGGCTCCCTGGTCAAGGCTGGATTGGGCTGCTGACACTGCTAGCCTGTAGCCCAGCCTCAAATCCCCAGTGAGTGCCACATTGCACAGGTGGCAGAAGAGCCCTGAATCCTGGGCCCCAGCAAGGACTGGATTTGGCAGGTGGCAGTCAGGCCACAGAATGCAGCCAGGCCCCAGCGGGAGCCGCATTCGGCCACCTGTGGCTGGGCCCCGGATCTCAGAGGGGGACACATTGGGCTGGCGTTGGCCAAGCCCCAGATCCCCGGACTCCAGCAGCAGGGCTGTCACTGGGGAGTGGAGAAGAGGGGTGATTGCCCCAGGTCTCCATGCTGCCTTGCCATGAGCAAGAAGGGTCAAGTGGAGGGACGGGGCCAGGAATGTGGAACCTGGCCTCTGCTTTTGGATGGCTCACCCTGCCCCCAGGATGGGGAACAACTGGCCCAGGGGTGGAGCGCTTCAGCCCAGAAGCCAGGCTCTGCTTGCCTGCCCCTCCCGTGGGCCGGCCCACTCCACCTCCAGCACGGGTAGAGATGGGGAGCTCACACAGGTCAATAGCTTAGTGCCCTGCACCCACCTAGGGACAGCCGTGCCCGGCAGGAGACTGCATTGGGCTGTTGGTGGCTGGGCCCCAGATCCCTGGACCCTAGTGGAGGCCACATTGGGCCAGTGGTGGCCAGGCCTTGGGTCTCCATCAGACCTAGGACATTGGTGCTGGGACTCAGGGCATGAGCCCATGTGCCCATCACCTGCAACACCGCTGAGCAAGTAGGAAATGGGTGGGACCCAGGAGCACCGCTGGCCCAGGAAAGACCCAGGGCTTGGTGCACTGAGACTCGGGACCCGCGCACTACTGCTGCAGCCCCTGCCATAGGTGGCCTGGCAGCAGACCCGGAGCTCAGGCACTGGGACGTGGGGCTCAAGCCCTGTAAGCCTAGTGCCAGTGACACCCCTGGTGGGACCTAAGCCCCTCAGGAGAAATTAAGTGTGTCCCTGTAGTCAGGATTCACAACTGTGAACCACCTTCTGGAGTTAAGTACTTCACCCAAAAAGACGATGGTGATGGTACTCACAGAGACAGATCAAGCCCAAGACTGACTCCATAGGCCAGTGGTTACAGCACTCACTAAGGAGGCCTGGGTTCTGGTGCCTGCTCCAATGAAGAATTACAATATGTTGTACTAAGTAAAATAGCACTTTCAACAAGAGCAATTGAGAGAAACCCATTCCAGAATGCGCTAATTACCAAGCTATAAGACATTCACTTGGGTGGTGGCAGACCTGGGTTCAAGTCCCTGATCTAAGGCACATCAGGGAGTCAAACCTACACACTAGGTGCTCTAGCCACCAGGCTATTGGGTATCAGGGGCCACCACCCTCTGTGATTTGTGCCAATGAGTGTGTGCTTAGCACATGTCTACTGGGTCATTTCCTTTTGGCAAGCTAGGTTGGGGGAATGTCTAGTCTGGAAATGTGACCATTACTTAGGCATCAACAATGTGTCAAGCTGTGGCAGCATCAGGACTGAGTGCGCTGTGTGCATGCTCACCAGCAGAAATTGAGGCACCTGTGGGATTTTACCATTGGTATCTTAGGCAACTCAAGGGTTAGATGACATGTAAGCAGGGGGTTGGAGGGTATTGGACCACCTTAAAGTTGGACTTAGGCATCTAGGTCCATCTGTGGATCCACTGTAAGAAGCTTGAGTGGGAAGAACATTGGGGCTGTATCCTGGGGTAGGGGAATGGGAGAGGGAAACTGAGGCTGGGAGCTTGAGGGAAACTGGGACTGGATGGGCAAAGTGACTGGGAGCTGGGAAGGAAAATTGTTGGGACTGAGGTTGGATAAGGAACTAGAGGCAGAGACATTATTGGGAGTATTTTTATTATTCTGTTAATGTATTTTAAGTTTTTGAATGTTATATGAATTTTGGGTGTGTTAATATGGGAAGTTGAAATTTTGGGAGCATTCCACCCCAGCAATGGCTTTGTATAAGAAATTGCTGGCAGGTTGCTAGGGGCCAGAGATCCGCCCAGCAACAGCAGGCCACACTCTGTCAGTGAAGGATCGTGTGCAAACTTTAGAGAGCCGGGCGCACACTCTCCAGCATGTTCGCAATGTAAGTCTATGAGGGGCAGTTTCGGTGTGAACTGAGGCGTGCTGTGTTTGGTCAAGAGACTGGGTTTAAATACAGAATGCTCTGAGGGAGGGGGACCTTTCGCTGCTCTCTGCATAGTGGTACAGAGCCCTCCACTGTGCCCTAGAACAACAGGCTTGGCCTTAGTGGTGCTTGGCACAGCGTGACTCGCTGTTTTTAAGGACTATAAATAGTGAGTCATTCATCAATGTGGAGAGCCTTGGAGCCTCAAGAATTGAGTTTTGTCTGAGGGTCTGGTTCTGTTGACGCAGACTCTCAGATCACTGGCTGAGGTCTCCTAGCAGGAGGGGTGTGCCAGGAAGACCCCGATGAACGGAGGCTCGGGTGATCAGGGAAGACCAAGGTCCGGATTTGTGTGGACTCTGACAATTGGGGCAAAAGGACTCTTGCTAAAGGACTGGCTGGAAGAAGCCTGGAAGTAGACGAGCCAAGTCAGGGTCAGGTTTGGGACTGGATCCTTGGGACAGCGAGGGACACTCTCCATAGATGTTGGAATCATCACTATCGAGTGAAGAAAGACCGTGAGGATTCCGCTGAGGCCTGGGGTCGAAAGTCCTGAGTGGGTTAATACTCACCTGGGGGTACTTACCTGCTGTGGAAACTCTGGCCTTCCAGTCTGGGGAATCTGGGTATTGTCTGTAGGAAGATACTTGTCATGGGGGGTGGAAGGGAGTTTTTGTGGTCTGGCTGAGGTGTGGAGATAAAAGCCCTGGGTCATTTTGTCCTGTCTGACAGTGTGAATCGGTACCCTTAAGGTATATGAGTTGAAATAGGGCTATGATTCTCCCTTAGTCTAACATTCCCTGTTAGCCTCTTATGCTTTTACAGCTCAAGATACCAAGCCAATGCATGTTTGCCCCTGTAATATTTGTGTTAAGACATAGATAATTGTTCATGTAGTGTGTGTGTGTGGGTGGGTGGGTGGAGTAGTGAATTCTTACTTAATGCCCATAAATCTGTAAAGTTCACTTGTTATACAGACTTAAATCTATCCTCCTTCCCTTCTTCCCTGATAATAAACCAGGTTGTTTAAGATCAAAGTGGGCTTGATTCAATCTGTGGTGGCTCACTGCAAGGCAACAAATTGATAGATGCCTGAAAGGCGGGTGATCTGTGGTGAGAGGAGGAAGTCTCCTGATTTTCATGCTTCTTCCGTGGTTTTAGGGGAATCTGAGATCTTCTCCCTTAATAACATGGACAGGGTGGTTAAGGAGACAAAGACTAAGGCAAAGCAGGGTGGAAGAAAGAGTTGGGGCAGGTGTGCAAAAGCAAGAACTAGGAATGGCTAGGCAAAGCGACTGGAACAAGAAGCCATGAAGAGAAGGGCACTGACTGGTTGAGAAGTTCACGGAAGGCTACTTAGGCTAGCAGCCATTATGTATAGAAAATGAGAGCGAAGAAGGGAAAAGAGGCCAGGATGGGGCAGAGACACAAATCAGGAGAGAAATCAGAAAGGGAAACTGAAAATGACTGGGCAAGGAGAGTGGGACTAGAATGAGAAGTCTGAGGAGTCCAGATTAGATAAAGAGAATGGGACAGGGATGAGGAGCTGTAGTGGAGAAGAGACAGAACTAGGGCAATGACAGGGTTTGAGCAGATGAGAATAAAGGCATCAAGCTTGAGGGACATGAACAAAATTCTGTGCTAACTAGAGAACACTTCTCTCCAGAATGTGGAAGGGAACCAGAGTCTCACCAGTCCTCTGCTGTCAGCGTAAATCTATGAAACTCTCTGGCCAGCATCCCATCCCCTTCTAGTGTTGGTCCACTTATGCTATGTCCACACCTAAATGCTTATTTCAAAATAAGCTAATTTTGAAATGAGCAAATTTGAAATAAAACCCTTAATTCAATTTAACTTAAATCAAATTAAGAAAAACTGCCAAATCAAAATAGCAAGTCCAGATGCAGGACTTGCTATTTTGATTCTGGAGAGGGGCATCCTGGGAGGTGTGGCAACATGGCCCCTTGGCAGGGCCATGTTGCCACCCAATCTCCTGCCTGGCTCCCACCTGGAGAGCCAGGCAGGGGAAAAAGCACCCAGGACAGGGATCCCTGCCCTGCCTCCCCCACTCCTGGTGGGGCAGCAGGGGAGGGACCTTGGGACACCCCTACTGCTGTGGCGGGGGGGGCAGGTCCTCCAGCCAGCTGGCCTGGCAAGGGGTTTTGCCGGCAGTCAGGGGGGACCGCGGCTCCCCCGCCCATTTGTCCCGCTGTGGGCTCAAGCCTGCAGCCAGGGGAGACCACAGTTCCCCCACCTGCAGCCAGGACAGACCGCAGCTGTGCGGGTGTGGGAACTGCGGTCCCCCCTGGCTGCCCGCTTGTCCCACCATGGCGGCAGCGGGGCAAGCAGGCAGGGGAGCTGTGGGGGTCCCCCCTGGCTGCCTGCTTGCTGCGGCAGCTGGGAAAGCTGTTGGGAACCAGCACTCTCCTGTGCCCCCCTCCACCTCGCCTCAGCACCCTGTCCAGGATGCTGATCAGCTCCCTGGCCAGGGTGCTGGGGGGGGGGGGGGATGCACCCTGGGAGGAAGGTCATTAGGTCATTCTGTTCTATGGATATGTGGGACATACCGGGTTATTTCAAAACCAGAGTTTTGAAATAACCCTCATTTCGATATATAACCAGGTTTTATTATATCAAAATGATTTTCCTTATTTCAAAATAAGGGAGCTCCTTATTTTGAAATAAGGAAAACATCATCTGGATGTGTCTATTTTTAAATCAAAACAACTGCTGTTGTTTCGATTTAAAAGGCTCGTGTGGACATAGCCTTAGAGGATGACAATATACTACTGCTATTGGTTACTCAGATAGCTCAAGTGGCAGGTCTGTGTGTGGTAAATGTAGAGTCCAGCCCTACTGAAGATGCATGTGGATGTCAGTATTTTGGTATAATAAGGAGTGTGTTTGAACTGTAACCTATCACTTTCGGGGACACAAGAGGGGCTCCTAAAGCAAAATGGCAAAAAGTGGGCACAAGGCTGTTCCTCGTCCTGCTTTCAAGCTAGGTGACTTTGTAGTGAACCATCTAGGAGTGACAGTCATGTGGGGTGAATTGTGCCTTGGGAGCATCATGCTTTGTCTCCCTGTTTTGGGGTCATTGGGTGTTCTGAGTTCCAAGAAGTAAAGTGGAGTTATGCTGCAAGCTTCCTGAAATGTTGTTAATGTTTTTAATCTTAATTATTCTTATGTACGTAGTGAATGTAAACGTGATGCTACATGACAGTGTTCCTGGTTTTTTTCCAGTTTGCTTTTTGAACAACATAGTAAATAACATACGCATATGCACAGTTTCTATAAAAGAACATTATTAAGGTTAAAAAGTCGAGCACTCAGAACAACGTAAACTCCAGAATTAAGGTAAACTATGCAACCTTTATTCAGTTCCCTTATGCATACACAATAGAATCTTTAATTATGGCATACCAGTTTTTTCTTCATTATTTAAAGCACAGGACAGTTCTGTTCTGCAGCTGAATTGGGACTAAGTGAATGAAGCTGTTGTTTGTAAGTCCCCTGCCCCATTTACTAAGGAAATTAGATGTGCATTGCTCTTTGTACCTTCTTCTTTGATATATTTGCTATTCAGCAGTTAATATTTTATAGGCCAAAATCCCTCTCTGGTGGTAGATTTTAGTAACTACAATTTTAAGTTTATTTTAAATTTGTTTTTAAGTAGTTAAACAGTGCTGTATTGAAAAGTCATGATGTAGGCAACTCAAAAATATTTTCTAAAAGATGACCATAGATTATCATTATTTGACTGAGTCAGAGCAGACATTAAGCACTAAGATATGTCAAAGATTGGTTTTCAGAAAGCCTCTCACGCCTTTAAAGAAATAGGATTTCTATGGTAATGACACATGCAACACCATGTATATAATAAAATATCAGTCTTCCAAACTTTCTTCTATAGAATGTTGCTCACAGCAAAAAAGTTCTGAAGACCAAAGAGTACTTGGGTTTGCTTCAGATAATATAGAATTCAGAAGAGATACAATAGGTCACCTTTAATATGTACCTGCATGTCCTGGGATTTCAGAGCACCTTAGTATCTATAGCCTTGGGTCTCATGGTCTTTACATCTGGACTTGTGCCAAGACATTTTCTGATGTCTTTTAAGGTATAGCTCTTTCTGCAGCCAAAACAGACAAAATCTGGTGTTCATGCTATGGTTTTATTTTACATTCTTGACAAAAATATTACTGGTTCCCCCTATCCTCCTAAAAGAAGCAAACTGGTGGACAGCAACAAAACAGAGTTTATTTTATATAGAGAGTAGAAATAGATATTTATACTTCCCACAGTGAAAACACCTCACAATATCTGTCATTGCACAAGTTAGTGTTAGGGAATTAGTAAAGATTGTAAAAATGGAATGATGGAATATACACTGTGTGGTGTATTATTTTTTAAAGGGACCCTCCAACTGATTTTAATGCATCTTGCCAAATTGACCTCATTCCATCTAAGCAATTTGCAAGGCTAAGTCCCCCTGTCACAATTCATATTATAGTATTTATTGCTGAAAAAGATGTCTCACCTAGGACAGTGTACATGGAGAAACAATTTTTACCTATTTCAGTAACAGCTTTAAACTTGACTATGTACTTTTCTTCCTTTTATATGTTATCAGCTTCCTGCAGAATGCAGATAATATGGTCTAGCTGGAGACGTCAAAGAAAGAGACATGGATGGGACATAGAATTTTTGTATGTCTGATTCAGAAGCAGATTATTTTCATCTCCAAACAACTCAATTAGAGACTAAGCTTTGAATGATTCATTCTTTTTCCAGTTGAACTAAGTGGCAAGTATAATTGATTTTAAAGTGAGAAGGTTGAGGCCCACAATTTTTAACTAGATTCAAGCTTGTACACAATGCAGGGATGTTTGTACCCAACATTTTAAGTTAGCCCTTTCTAGAGGAAGGCCAGTAGTGGAGTTTAGATCTGGACTTCATTAAGTTTAAGGTTACTTAATTCTTATCCATCTCCAAGTTTCATCATCCCTGCCCAAATTCAGCTCTCAAGCCACATGTATCCTATACTGTCTGCAAAAGTAGACACCCCTCCCCTCCTCCTACACAAAAGTTTTAATTGATTCCTTCACCTACTGTAACCACAAAGCTCCACAGTTTCAAAGTACAGTGTGCATGTGGGGTCTTTAATTCCTCATTATGCAAGGTACCAGGACCTTAGCTCTGGATGCCTAGAAGTAAATGGCACTAGTGCTCATCCGCACAGGCCCCAGAGAATCTGTGAAGTTTTGGATTCATCTCCAGCATTCACTGGTCAAATTACCGGAGCCAGCACAAGATAGAGGAATAATTTAATGCTGATATAGGCTAGCAGCAGGTGACTTCCCTCAACAAACAAGGAGGAAGGAGGGGAGGAATTACGGTTCAGGCGGTCACAATGTCTCTCCATGAGACAGTAATATCCCCAAATGATACTTGTTTTTTATATGTATAATAATGACTGCTGGTGCCATAGCAACAGGCATGATACAAATGGAAGTGGACCAGTAAAACAAATGTATCTATCATATGTGAATACCTAATGTTTCTAATCTCCTACCAAGAACACGACCATATGTTTTCCAGGTTGAAACAGATTCATTTAGCAATCTGTACTGCTAGAATTACAATAATAAAACTCCTGTTCAAGTACAGATAAAACATAGATACACTGCAGTGAGAGATCCAGTGTCACCATAAACTGGCCAGAGACATATTAGTGAGTCAGATTCTCTTTGCACCATCTGATAAAAGACAAAGTCAACTGCAATGGATATTGAATGCAGTAACTTCCAAAGAATAGAGTTATTCTTAAAAGTACAAAACCACATGTAAACACAAATCACAAATTGGATTACTTCCCACTTCAAGTCCTAACTCCTCGGAAAGTCTAGGTATTGATTTTCAGTTGCTTGGTTATAAAGCATACAATCTGTCGCCTAGTCACAAATACGCTCAAAATAGTCTCAGTGTGTGAAGTCAATTACCAATAGCAATTCCTGAAGGAACACTAGATTCTAAATTAAAAAAAATATTCAAACAGCAAATAAGCAGACAGCTTGAACTGAAGCTATGTTATACAAATTACCTGCTTTCTGATCCAACTTTGAGATTAGATAGTCACCATCTGATCTGCACTGGAAATATTTGCTGTGCTGAAGTGTTCTAAAGTGGCAGAATACATTATTTTCCACTTCATACACTTTGATCTCCAGAAACTAATGGTTACAACTGTTTTTCTAACATCACAGGTTAAATCAAACAAAGAGACATCAACACCATTTTTATAGCCTCTTTCCATGGAATGAAACCAAAGAATATAATAAACATTTCTCAGTGAAGTTTCACAGCCTTGAAACAAAAGTTCATAGGTTAAAAGTGTTTCTATAATTCCAAAACCTTACTCTGTACTTCATGAGGCTTCAATTTCCTTCCTCCCCCGACTCAGTTATGTCATTCAATCCATTGATATAACTGATGCCTACATTTTTACTGTATACCTGTCTTTTCCTCTCCTTTATGGCGAGCACACCATATAAAGAAGGATGCGCTTGTGGTTAGGGCAGTAGATTGAGACTTAGGCAGGCTGAATGCAACTTTTGGCTCTGCCACAGATGCTTCTTTGTAACTTTGTGCAAATCATGTCATCTGTTTGTACCTTAGTTCCCCATCCACAAAATGGGGATAATAGAACTCACACCCTTTCTCTTTGCATTAGTCAGTCTTGTTTATTTGGATTATAAATTCTATCAAGCGGGGACTTTTTCTTATTCTATGTGTACTGAACATAGTACAACAGGACCTCAATCTCAGCTGGCACTGTGAGAGCACAAGCAGAATACAAATTATAACAACTGCAATGTTATTAGTAAATGCTCAGGTTAAGCGTGGGTTTACATCCTTAGCTGGACTGGGTCCTCAGTGAGGAAAATTATATGGTTCTAGTCCACTAAATTTTTATTCTGTGTCCATCATCAAAAAAAGATAGAAATAATTTGCCTTCTCTACTTAAGATTTGGGCCTTATCTACACTACACAGTTTTGTTGACAAAAGTCAGCTTTCATCAACAAAACAGGGGAAGCTTACATACTACAATGCTTTTCTCACCAGTGTAACTCTTCTGCTAGGGAAGTTTAACAAGGCAATGCATTTGCTTCACACGGCTAAGGCCCTGACCCAAACACGGTCAGCACTGCATCCAGGAAAAAAAGCCTCAGGATTCCTTCCTTCTACTTCCCTGTTCCTGTTGCTAGAAAATACTTCCTCTCATACAGCACATATATGTCATGAAAATAGTATTGCAAACTTTGAGTGCTCAAAAATCATGACTCAGACTCCCCAAAATCATAAGAATGCCTTAAAAATCATAATTATTATTTTTAAATAATACTGTTTGGATTCTTTTGTTTTGCCTTACCTCGTAAGGACTAAAAGGTGACTTTCAAAATAAAACACACAAACAAACACATAAATAAAAGTTGTCAGTCTCATGCACATTCAATTCTAAGAGGTGGAGTCTTAAGTGTAAGGCAGGCTTAGGAGCTGTGCCTAACAGCTTCTGAGGGGGCGCAACTAATCTGTATGGGTTTAGTATTTGCATGAGCATAAAGAACATATCTGCATGTATACACTAGGGGTCATGGGTGGTGGTATTTGGGGCTGATCTGATCACAAATCTGTCAGTATCTGTAATTCTCCTGAAGGGAAATATGAAATACTGTCTTTTATCATACGCTATTCTCTGATTGTTCCAAATCTGTTTGAGTTAGTTAAAGGGTGAAAGCTACCCTTATAGCAAAAAGAGACTTATAAGAGAGGCCACTGCCTATTTCAGCCTGAAAGAAGAGCAAGACAGGGGTGAGGTTTACATAGCTCCTTTGGGAACAATGCTTGAGGCATTTTGTCTCAGCCTCTGACCCCACTGTCAAATGATAGATCTGGCTGGGATTCTTTTGAGGCCTGTCTTTGCTGTTTTAATGGAAGTATCTGTTTGCAGCTACTTGAGGTTTAAGAGCTGAAATCCTTAAGAGAGACAAACTCTCTGAGCTGAAATCACTGAAAAAGAGCAGCAGATGGAGTGGCCAGCAGTGAGTAGGGAGGCACGAGTGACTGGTGGGCAGAGACAGCAGATGATGAGAGTGGCCAGCAGCAAGCTGTGCGGTGCAAGTGACTGGAGGTTGGAGCTGGTGGACAGCAGATGGAGCCAAGGGATGGTGCTAGTGGATGGAGTTAGTGACTACTGGTTGGTGCCAACAGACAGCTGTCGTGGAAGACACTCCCTACATACGCTACAGTTGGTTGGGAGCCTAGTTAGCACTAATTCTCCAGATCAGTGACAATTTTGCTATTAAATCTTGTATGTTCTGTTATGGGGGGGGCGGAGTTTTGGAAACCTTGCTCTGTACTGATTTCCTAGATCAATACTGATTTCTGTTATTTGGCCTTTTTATTCTGTTTTTACTACTATTAAGAGTTCTGTATACTACACTCATCTCATGCTTGCGAGTGGGGAAGCCTTATCCTTTCGTGGTGTCCAGGGAATAGTGCATGATTTCCCAGAATTCTGGGTGGGAGCTCGAGCTGATGGGAAAATTTTCATAGCAATACTTACCTGGTTGTTAAGCTGTTCTGTTATGGGAGGTTACCCAGTTATTGAGATAGGATAAGACTTACATGCTTGGTCATAGGAATACTTATTGTATGTTGGATCAGAAGTGTTATGAGGGGATAAGCAGGCTGGAACTTCCCAGAGCTGCCAGCTAACAAGGGAGAGAATTCTCTCGAACTTTCGGGTGTACCTCGTGACAAAAAGGGCGCGAAGGCAAGGGACGCACAACGGGCCCCTCTGATTGGCCGGGGGACCCAAATTTAAGGGGTCTTCCCACCCAGCCTTGGGGCTTCGGGGGTTGGAATTTGGCAGGATTGGAGGATTGAAGAGTAGCCTCCCTGAGGACCTGAGGACTGAAGCCTGCCCAAGCCTCTGATCCCTGGGGTTCGGAGACTTGGGCACCAGCTCCCAGGTAGAAGGCTGAAGAGGACCTACTTCAGGAAGTCCCCAAAGTAAGCAGAGGCCAGGATTTAATGAGGAAGCTGCCCTGCTTAACTGGACTTTGTTAAAGGAGCGAGAGACTGTAATCAGAGGATCCTGAGGCACCAGAGCCTCGAAGCAGACGTGCCAAGCTGGGACCCAGAGATCAAGGACCCCGAGGGATCGACAGCATGTGTGTTGGGCCAGCGGCATAATCCAGCCAAAGAAAAATAGTAAATAGGGGTCACTGAGGTGCAAACACCCAGAAGGTCTGGAGGGTACCCAGGGAAAAAGGGAAAGTTCTCTGTGTTGACTGGTTTGGTTTGGGACTGGGGATTTATTCTGTTCAGAACCAGTTATTGGGAGCAAACGGTCCCTAGGATCCAGGAGGGGTTTTTAAGAGGGGACCTTGTTGCATTTGGTTTGCACCATACTTACCTGTGTTATACCTACCCGTGTTCAATCTTGGTTGGGGATGTATTAATCCCTTTAAATAAACTGTTATATTTGAATTTAAGTGTTTGCCTCTGTGGGAGTGACCTTTCTATGCAAATAGGGGCAACAGAGTGATAGAGATATCTGAAGGTGGGCACGAACCTCCTGTGACCCAAGATTTGCCCAGGTGAACTCCCTGGGGGTCCAAAAATTTATCCTTTAACAGAGCCAGTTGGTGGTGTTACATTATTTGGAAACCCCTAGATATAGAACCTGGCCCTTGTCCTGCCATCTCATCCAGGAAGAAGGGTTACATATGAAAAAAACAAAAAACAAAAAACAAACAGTTATGGCAAAATACATGATACCATCGCAAGATCTGGCAATCCTGTATAAAAGTCTTTGTATATTTGGTTTTAGAATCAACTGAATTTTAAATTGCTTATAATAAATAGTTATACTTTATGGCTTGATTTGGCCAGGGCCAGCTCTACTGTGAGGCAAGAGACAGACATGGCTTCAGGTGACAGTTCTTAGGGGAACCTAGCCCCTCTGGAGATCAGTCTGGGTCCTGCCTCTTCAACTCTTTCCTAGCAACTCAAGCACTGTTAGTCAACCTGCAGCTTAAGTCATGTAGGCAGAGTGCACTTTAAATCCCTCTGCAGGCAGATGCTGGAGATTTTTGCACTTTGGAAAACTGTTTTCATCTTCCATGCATGAGATTGGGATGGGGAGGTGGGGGCAAATCAAAATTTGGCTTGGGACGCCACAGCCCCTTGAGCCGGCCCTGGATTTGGCTACACATAAATGAGGATAGAAAAGAACCAAGAAATTCCATTTACAATTTTTTAAAAAAATGGCACGAGTGAGAATTAAAACTGAGGTCAACACTGGTGAGGGAAGTAATATTTTTGGGTTTCAAAGTGAGTTTTAAGTAATGATAAGTAAACACACACACACACACACACAGCAAGCGAGCACACTTTTGCACAGCAAGAAGTTCATCCATAGCTGAGGTATCTAGGAGATACCATAATAAATAATAGACATTTTTTACAAGTCTATTAACATTTTCTTTTCACCATCTAACATTCATCTTGCTATAAGTCCTTGCCTTTCACAAACTGCATCTTTGAGAACCTCATGGAACATGATGGATCTCTCAGCCTGGGGAAATAGATGTTTTTCTTAGAGCGCCTGAGAACACTTTCAGAATCAGGAAAATATTGATCCCCATTGGGAGTCAGCACTCATCTCTCACAACATTCATAATGAAGCAACAGTTTTTATTCCCAGCTACAGGCTGATGCCCAAGTAGATGAGTCTTTTGGATTTGGATTGCTTTGTTGTTCACTTTCACTTGATCATATGAGACAAGAACAATGAAAAATATATATTCTCTTGTGTTCAGCAGCAGTTAAGGCACATTTCATGTCTTTGCTTCCTTTGATTCAGAATTCATTTTGCCCAATAACTGTGCCTTTGCAGAAAGTAAAAACAAACTAACTGTGATTCTAAATGAGATTTCCTATTGCAGGATTTATCCGAATTTAGGAAGAGTTTTATTGTGGATACTTTTTATGATAGCTAGGAATTAAATGAAGAAAATATAAATTGGCATTAGCCAATTCTCCATCTTAATTGGCTTCTGGCTGTTTTAAGTAGTTGTGTTATCCCATCAAGAAATCAGCTAACCAGTGCTCCTAATCACGCAATTATCAGGTATCTCTGAACAGGTGCTGAGTCATTAGCCATATGAGCCTCATTTCACAGAAACAATAACATTTCAATAAGTGAAGCTATTAGCAAGTATAGACACATTCCTTGGATGGCATCTCATGCCTTCCAGAGGGGCAGGTAGCCTGATCACATGCTTCAGTATATACTGTTTATTGAACACATTTGTATTCCACTCTCTAGCTAGAGTACTCATTGACAGATTAAGGGATGAATATTTGCTCCTGAAATTACAGAGTTTTTGTTTTGGCTAGGTTCATTACACAAGAAAGTAAAAAATTCCATTACCACATTTCCACAACCTAAAGAGCCATGAAAATCCCAGCAGGCACATGGCCTATTCAGCACATAAAATGAACTGCTCAACAAGCCCTCCCTCTATCAATCCCTGACTCCTGCTGTTGCATGACCAAAACTGTACATCCTCTCATTCTGCAGCACTCTCCATGCTTAGGACACATTGAGATATAATTACAAAGTGACAACAAAATTGAGAGATCTGTCCTGTCAGGAGATGGTGGTATCCTGACAAAGATACCTGGACACTGGTAAATAAAAATAAGAACATTCAACTCATTTCACAAAAGCCTCAATGCAGCCAGCTGTCAGTAAAAGCACATGGTCATGGTTAATTTGGACAGAATTCAAACTGACAGTCTATGGACTTTATAAAGACAAGTCAATTACTAATCCTGCAAGATGTCTAGTCTCCAGTTTCTTGCTTGTTTAAAGTTACTTCTTGTAAAATTTATTTTTAGAGACTCAGGCACTACATTGCAGTGTGTGGCTTGCAAACAGTGCAGATGAAAGTTGAGATCATAGCAAGATAACAGTTTCCATAGAATAAAGATTTCTAGGATCATATTTATATTGATAAGTAGTTTTGGAGAAATATTAAACCTATATGTTAGAGCCAAATTCCCTGAATATTTCCACTGATTATTTACAAACTGAACATCCCATTTGCAAAACTGAAATGTTGAACCAATTGAATAATCTTTCAAATTAGTACCAAAGTGCTTTATAATGAACACTGTACTGAATGCTTCATTTGCACCAACATATCCTAGAAAATTTTGTTCAGATATGGAATTTATTATTTCTGATTCATAAGAGAAATATTTAAAACCATATTTATCAGGATTTTGCTCCTTCTAGATGCATTAGAAAAATCTCATGTACACAAATGAAAATCTTGTCCCACACTATAAATTTTCACTGGACACAAACAAGGTACAACAGTTGCAAATACAACAAGAATTTCTTGTGGTGACCATTGTTCGACTGAATGTGTGCTAATTACCAAGTTACATCAGCATCCTTAGAAAATATTATAATGATCAAAATGGGAAAAGACTTCAATTTTGTTAAGCTTTAGCTGCTACCTTAGATACGTCCAGTTTAAGCAGTAATGATTTGACACCTATATATTCATGCCCGTCCAATCTGTCACTACTAATATACAATCATTGTAGGTTTTTACATTGTGCTGCTAAAACAAAAATCATAGAATAAAAATGTGAAAACCACTGCAGTGAATGGTTATTTGAATGTTATGCATAAAGAAAAAAGTGTGTCAGTATTTAATACTTTCTTTATGCTACGTGCCTTTATAAGAGATTTATTTTTATATTTAAAGAGATTAAGAAGTATAACCAACACAAATGCTCAGATGCTGCTGCTGATTGATTCAGCTTTCAACCTAGTGAGTGGTTCCTATCTTGACTGATTTTCATTAATCACATTTCTATGGTGCTTCAGATTTCTGTGCATTAATTAAATTCTTGGAAACAAGCCTTCCTGAAAAATGCACATTTTGTGTATATGAATCACTTCACACATCCTAAGTTCCTCCTCTACATGAAGAGCAATGCCAAATGAATAGATTTGGAATGCACAAAGGATGAGCAACCACAGTTCATCTGCACAATCGTATTACAAAACACTGTATTACTGTGCCTTTGTTTGCTGGTGTACTTACAGGGTGTGGAAATATGGAAGTATCTTCTGACACCCAAAAGGCTGTCTAGCACAGACATTTTACCATAACACAATAGTACAGGTATTTAGCTCCTGTGCAGAAGCTTTTATCTATTGATTTCAAAGTGCTTTAGAAAGGATAGTCACCATATAACCTTCAGTCGAATCCTACCTTTCTTATTCTCCCAAAGAGTGCCTTGAAATGAATGAGACTACTCACATGATCAAAATTTAGTCCCTCACAGGCTATGTCTACACTGTCACAGATAATGTGAATGTTATTTTGAAATAATTTTGAATTTATTTCAAAATATCATCATTTTGATTTTATTATTTTGAAGTAGGAGTCTAGTGAAGACTCTCTATTTCAAAATAAGGTAGGAGTTCTTATTTCAAAAAAGAATGTCTTCGCTAGACTTTCTATTTCAAAATAGGGAAAAGCAATGTAAAGTATAGGGCT